>CM053026.1:243758612-243969890 GCA_028564925.1 Lithobates sylvaticus
TAATGCTTAAATTGAAACAATAAAAGTGTAATATTCCTTTAAATTTCGTACCTGGGGGGTGTCTATAGTATGCCTGTGAAGGGGCGCATGTTTCCCGTGTTTAGAACTGTCTCTGCGCAAAGTGTCATTTTTGAAAGTAAAAAAGCTATTTAAAATCACTCGCGGCTAATGTTAATTCACGGCTCCCGTAACACAGAGAACAGTGATTCATTGAAACTCATTCATAAAAAAAAGTCATTGATAAAAAAGAAATAAAAAAAAGCGTAGGGGTCCCCCCAAATCAATAACCAGGCCCTTCAGGTCTGGGATGGATATTAAGGGGAACCCCAGCCAAAAAAAAAAAAAAAAAATGGCGTAGGGTCCCCCTTAAAATCCATACCAGAGCCTTGAGGTCTGGTATGGATTTTAAGGGGAACCCTAGCCAAAAAAAATGGCGTGGGGTCCCCCTCAAAATCCATACCAGACCCTTATCCGAGCACGCAACCTGGCAGGCCGCAGGAGAAGAGGGGGGGACGAGAGCGGCCCCCCTCCCGCCTGAACCGTACCAGGCCACATGCCCTCAACATTGGGAGGATGCTTTGGGGGTCTACGACCCCAAAAGCACCTTGTCCCCATGTTGATGAGGACAAGGGCCTCTTCCCCACAACCGTGCCCGGTGGTTGTGGGGGTCTGCGGGCGGGGGCTTATCGGAATCTGGAAGCCCCCTTTAACAAGGGGACCCCCAGATCCCCCCCCCCCTGTGTGAAATGGTAAGGGGGTACAAAAGTACCCCTACCAATTCACCAAAAAAGTGGAAAAATGGTAAAAATGACAGGAGACGGTCTTTGACAATTCCTTTATTAAAATCTTCTTTCTTCTTTCTTCATCCTTCGGTTTCTTCATCTTCTCCTTCCTTCATCTTCTTCCATCTTCTTCTTCCATTTTCTTCTTCCTCCGATCCGCTTCTTCTTGCGCTGGTCTTCTCGTCCTTCTCGTCCGGCATCTTCTTCCGTCTGCGTCGGTGTCGGTCTCTTCTTGGGCCGCTCCGCGCAATGGGAGGCTCCCGCTGTGTGAGGCTCCGCTCCATCTGACAGGTCTTTTAAAACGGAGGGCACCTGGTGACCCCGCCCCCCTCTGACGTCATGGGGAAAGCCATCATGGAATTCCCCATGACGTCCCTGTGTGTCAGAGGGGGCGGGGTCACCAGGTGCCCTCCATTATAAAAGACCTGTCAGACGGAGCGGTGCCTCACACAGCGGGAGCCTCCCATTGCGCGGAGTGGCCCAAGAAGAGACAGAGACAACGACGGAAGAAGATGCCGGACGAGAAGGACGAGAAGACCAGCGCAAGAAGAAGCGGATCGGAGGAAGAAGAAAATGGAATAAGAAGATGGAAGAAGATGAAGGAAGGAGAAGATGAAGAAACCGAAGGATGAAGAAAGAAGATTTTAATAAAGGAATTGTCAAAGACTGTCTCCTGTCATTTTTACCATTTTTGCCACTTTTTTGGTGAAATGGTAGGGAAGTACCCCCTTACCATTTCACACAGGGGGGGGCGGGCATCTGGGGGTCCCCTTGTTAAAGGTGGCTTCCAGATTCTGATAAGCCCCCCGCCCGCAGACCCCCACAACCACCGGGCACGGTTGTGGGGAAGAGGCCTTGTCCTCATCAACATGGGGACAAGGTGCTTTGGGGGTCTTAGACCCCCAAAGCATCCTCCCAATGTTGAGGGCATATGGCCTGGTACGGTTCAGGCGGGAGGGGGGGCCGCTCTCGCCCCCCCTCTTTTCCTGCCGCCTGCCAGGTTGCGTGCTCGGATAGGGTCTGGTATGGATTTTGAGGGGGACCCCACGCCATTTTTTTTTGGCTAGGGTTCCCCTTAAAATCCATACCAGACCTAAAGGGTCTGGTATGGATTTTGAGGGGGACCCTACGCCTTTTTTTTTTTTTTTTGGCTGGGGTTCCCCTTAATATCCATCCCAGACCTGAAGGGCCTGGTTAGGCCCCTTTCACACTGGGGCGGTTTTCAGGCGGTACAGCGCTAAAAATAGCGCCTGTATACCGCCTGAAAAAACCGGCCCCATTCACTCCAGTGTGAAAGCCGGAGGGCTTTCACACTGGAGCGGTGCGCTAGCAGGACCGCAACAAAAGTCCTGCTAGCAGCATCTTTGGAGCGGGGAAGGAGCGGTGTGTTCACCGCTCCTATACCGCTCCTTCCCATTGAAATCAATGGGAAACCGCGGGGATACCGCCCGCAAACCGCCGCTGCAGCGGCGCTTTGCGGAGGTTTTTAACCCTTTTGCGGCCGCTAGCGGGGGTTAAAACCACCCCGCTAGCGGCCGCATACCGCGGGTAAAACGATGGTAAAGCAGCGCTAAATATAGCGCTGCTTTACCGTCGCCGCCCCGCACCGCCCCAGTGTGAAGCCAGCCTTATTGAATTTTTTTTTTTTTGTTTTTTTATTAACCACTTCAGCCCCGGACCAATTGGCAGCCAAAGGACCAGGCCCCTTTTTGCGATTCGGCACTGCGTCGTTTTAACTGACAATTGCGCGGTCGTGCGACGTGGCTCCCAAACAAAATTGGCGTCCTTTTTTTCCCACAAATATAGCTTTCTTTTGGTGGTATTTGATCGCCCCTGCGGTTTTTATTTTTTGCGCTATAAACAAAAATAGAGCGACAATTTTGAAAAAAATGCAATATTTTTTACTTTTTGCTATAATAAATATCCCCAAAAAATATATAAAAAAACATTTTTTTTCCTCAGTTTCGGCCGATACGTATTCTTCTACATATATTTTGGTAAAAAAAATCGCAATTAGCGATTATTGATTGGTTTGCGCAAAAGTTATAGCGTTTACAAAATAGGGGATAGTTTTATAGCATTTTTATTAATATTTTTTTTTTTACTAGTAATGGCGGCGATCAGCGATTTTTATTGTGACTGCGACATTATGGCGGACACATCGGACATTTTTGACACATTTTTGGGACATTTGTCATTTATATAGAATTCAGTGCTATTAAATAGCACTGATTCCTATGTAAATGACAGTTGTAGTGAAGGGGTTAACCACTAGGGGGCGGGGATGAGTCAGTGTGACGTGTTGTGTTTATTTTACTGTAGGGGGGCGTGGCTGTACGCGTGACGCCATTGATCGGCGTTCCCGATGACAGGGAACCGCCGATCACTGACAGTCAGTGTAGGAAGCGCGGGGAGAGGTTTGTTTACACAAACCTCTTTCCCCGTTCTTCAGCTCCGTAACCCGATTGCGGGACACCAGCGGCGATCGGGTCCGCTGGTCCCGCGGCTGTGGTCACGGAGCTCCCGACCGGGTCACGAGCGCGCGACCCACAGACAGGCACATGCACGATCACGTACAGGTACGTGATTCTGCCTGCCCGTGCCATTTTGCCGACGTATATCGTCGTTAGGCGGTCGGGAAGCAGTTAATGAATGACAGTTCTCTGTGTTACAGGAGCCATCAATTCATTAGCTGCGAGTGATTTTAAATAGCCTTTTTCCTGCAAAAATGACATTTTTGCAGGGAAAGTTCTAAGCACAGGAAACCTGCCCCCCTTCACAGGCCACCTATAGACACCCCCCAGATGTGATACTGCAATGCTGTACTAACAGCACGCGCACACACAAATCCCCAGAAATAGAGCACATCTTGTCAGCAGTCAGCAACACACTGACACGCTGACACTGTGACTGTCTGAAACATAATATGCGAGGCCGCCGCCGCGGCGGCCTCTTATACCGTGGGGCGTGTACTAAAGCCCCTGAGCTATAATTGGCTACAGGCATCCTGCCTGTAGCCAATTATGGCTCTCCTCACTGCCGGCGCTGTGATTGGCCAAGCATGCGGGGTCACAGTGCATGCTTGGCCAATCATCAGCCAGCATTGCACTGCGACTAGCGCAATGCATTGCGGGGTCGCTCGCATCACACGAATTCGATGCGAGCGGCCCCAATAGTTCTGGGCTCGCCGAGCGAGCGAACGCCCGGTGCTCGATTCGAACATGTGTTTGAATCGAACACCGGGCCCATCCCTAGCCATAGCTTTCCCTGTCTTGTTGCCTGTGGAATAATGTTTAGCCTTGAAACTGGTTTGGGCTTTTTCATATGAGTCTAATAGATGTGTTCTCAGTTCTTGCCCAAGAGGACCTACAGTAGTTCAGCTTTTAATGTAGGGTCAGCGTCGGTTTGGTTTTTCGTTTCTAAAGCTTTAATACTAGATGTGAGGGTGCCTAGACGTTGTGATCTCTTCCTCCTCTCTCTGGCACTCATCTGAATAATGATATCCCTTATGCATGCTTTATGAGCATTCCAAAGAGTAGTATTATCAGAGACAGTTCCCTCTTTTAGAGTAAAAAATTCTTCCATGCGTTCCCTAATGTAAGCTAGAATGGACTGGTGAGTGTATGATCAAGGGATCGGCTCTCGGAATCCGTGTGTGAGGAGTAGACAGTGAGTCATCCGTAGTCATTGTGACAGGTGTGTGGTCGGACCAGGTTATGGTTGATATAGCCGATTCGATCACTTTGGGTAAGATTCCATTTGTCTACCAAAAAATAATCAATCCGTGTGTACAAATTGTAGTGATGGGAAAACAAGGGGTAGTCTCGTTTGGTGGGATGGTGGCACCTCCATATATCATAGAGGTCATTGTTCCTTATGAAGGATCCCATGATGGTTTCCATTGGTGTCAGGTCAGGCAGGAATGTAGATATTATTTTTCTGGCATATGAGTTGAGGTCAGATGGCAGGATTGTTTCAGGTATGTCCCTTATTTTTACATTATTTTATCTCGGCCTGTCCTTCAGGTCTGCCATCTTGGCTCTAACCCATTGTTGTTCCTCGCAGGTATGGTCGTGGGCATCTACTAAATCATTTACAGTTTCAGTCATGACAGTCATTTGTTGTTCAAGATGACATACTTTCTGATCCATAAAGTTAATTTCTGATTTGAATTTTGTGAACATAGAGGATATGTCATCATGAAGCGAGCTGTGCAGAGACATAAGCATATCCTTCATAGTGGTATCTAGGACTGGTTGATTAGAAGTGGGAAACGCTGCTATGGGGGATGGCTGGGCCTGCTGTGTAATGAGAGTTTCCAAAGCAGGGCTTACCTCATGAGGCTGTGTGCCAGAATCCAGGCGCATCCGCGCCTTAGCAGGGCTGATACTGACAGAGGACGGTTATGGTGTTGAAGGGGAGTTTGGAGATTCACCTGATGGGGATATTTCGGATAAATCTGCATCAGGGAGCTCAGTGTAAGCGGCGAAATTGTGCTGTGAGGAGCCACTGGCACCATCTTGGATTCGGCCTCCAGGCGGCACTGTGAAAAAATCAGTTAATTTCTTCAGTTACCGGTATTCTTTGTTTCAAATAATTTTATTGAATAGTTAAAGGCAAATACAAGAATATAAAAACATTACAGTAACAGTCGTATATCATAAGCATTGACGTATACTTCTAGAACCACAGAATATATTAAACCGGATAGTCTAGGAAATAAGACCAAATATATAAATCTGTGAATATTGTACTTTAAATGGAAGGGAAAAAAACCTGAGCTAATGGAGCGTAGACACCAAAAAACAGGAAAACAAGACAAGTAGTAATCGGTGTCAGCATTGACGCTAACAAACTTATATGACTATGACTCATGAGAAGCATAGTTTATGATAATTCACGGCCATACCTGCTCCAACCCTACACCCCAAAGGGAGCTAGCTGTGTAAGGGGAACAGGGAAGCCATTGCTATGGAAAATATAGAACAAGAAGGATCTAAGATCCGGTCATCGTGTTAGTGTCTGGTGTGTGTCAGTAACTTGCAGGACACTTGCAAACGAACAATTAGCAGGATATTGTGTTTTGTAGGGATGTGATCTGGGGTACGTAGGGGAGATTAGGTATAATAGGAAGGGGTGAGTAGTATCTGTGATGATAACATGGTAGAATCAGGAGAACAAGAGCGGTAGTGGCGTGTAGTAGTAGCATGACGGAATCCGAGGGCCTCCAAGTTGAGGGTATTATCGGAAATAATGATAAGGAGGGGATGTGGTCAGGTGGAACTGAGAAGGTCTTTATACGATTGAGATTCCTTAAAATGTAACCAACCGGCCCATATAGCTGTATATGAGTTTGGGGTGTCTTTGGCCTGGTGGATAATGTTCTCCATATCGGAGATCTTATCGATACGCTGGAACCAATCACGCAGTGACGGCACCGTTGCAGTTCGCCAGAAAATTGGTACGCATTGTTTCGCAGCGTTAAGTAAATGAGGAATGACAGATTTTTTGTACACTGAGTGTGGGAGAGACGTGTGGTGAAGGAGGATTTGAGCAGGAGTTAAGGCAAGTGTGTAGGATGAAATGAGGGGGATGACTGTTTGGATTTTTTTCCAGTATGGCTGTATCAGCCCACAATCCCACCATATGTGCAGGGGGGAGCCGATTTCCAGGCCACAGCGCCAACATTGTGGAGATACTTCAGGCTGATATTTGTGTATCAGGTCTGGGGTTCGATACCATCTAGCGTAGATTTTATACGAGTTCTCTTGTGCAGTGACATTAACAGTGCTTTTGTGAATATAATTGTACATCTTTTCCCATTCGCAACTCGATAAGTCCAGACCTAGTTCCCTTTCCCAATTTCTGACTATAGTACTTTGTTTCGGGTCTATATCATCGAAAAGTAGTGCGTAAGTAGAGGAGATAAGGTGTTGTAAAGGGGTTTCATTGGAACACATAGCTTCAAAAGGGGTAAGAGTCCGAAACCATTGGGAAATGGGACGAGTACTAGAAAGGAAGTGCCTAATTTGTAAATATTTAAAAAAGGGGATTCGTCGTTCAGGGAATTTTGAAAGCACTTCGGAGAAGGATAGGATGGAAGCGTCGTGAAAGAATTGAGAGGCTTTAAACGTGTGTGTCGTTGTGTCCGTTGAACTGTCAAAGTTGGTGATCCCTGGAGGGAAGTCAGGGTTACCATCAAGGGGGGACATTGGGCCGGGGCAGGGAGCCCATTTCAGTGACTTAGCAGCCTGTTTAAATACTAGCATGGTCGCTCCGGTGATAGGATGAGTTGTATAAGTCTTCGGCAAGTGAGATGCCGATATCCATGGTAGGGTGGTTAATGGAGTAGGATCAACAGCATCTTCCAAAGCAATCCAATCTTTGGAGAGTTTATGAATATGCCAATCAACAATTCTAGTGAGGTGGCAGGCTGAATAATACTTTTGTACGTCGGGGAGGCTTAACCCTCCTTTTGCCTTTGGAAGCGTCAATGTATCTAGACTAATCCTGGGTGATTTAGTTGCCCATATAAAGTTGCGACTCATTCTTTTATAAGATGTGAAGAAAGATTTGGGGAGTTTAATTGGAATAGTTTGCATGAGGTAAAGAATGCGGGGAAGGATGTTCATTTTAAGTATTGCTACTCGACCAAACCATGAAAATTGGCCTGTGTTCCATTTGAGGAGGTCGTTCTGAATGATCCGTAGTATAGGAAGAAAATTGAGATCGTAGAGATCTTCCAGGTGTGATGGTAGCTGAATCCCTAAATAGGTGAGGGCCTTGGGATCCCAACAGAAGGGGAAGTTTAATTTGCACTGAGTTATCACTTTTGAGGGAAGGGAGATATTCAATGCCTTAGACTTTGAGAAATTGATTTGTAAGTTTGCTAATTTCTTAAAGAGGGAGAAGTCTTTCAGTAAGTTGGGTAGTGTTATGACCGGATCCGAGAGAAAAAGAAGGATGTCATCCGCATAAGCGGCTATTTTGTATTGTTTCTCCAATATTTGTATTCCTTTAATATCAGGATTAGCCCTAATTCTACGCAAAAATGGTTCTAGGGAGAGGACGAAGATAAGTGGGGAGAGTGGACAACCCTGACGTGTGCCATTCGAGATGGAGAAGGCGTCCGACAGGCGGCCGTTGATCCGTACTTTCGCTGTGGGATGTGAATAGAGCGTTAAAATCATTTGTAAGAACCGAGGTGGTAATCCCATTGCACGCAATGTTTCCGTTAAGTAATCCCATGTCACCCTGTCGAACGCCTTCTCCGCGTCGAGTGATAGAAAGAAACCCTTCTGTGTAGATCTGTGGGAGAGCCAATGATGTATGTGTAATGCTTTGATAGTGTTATCCCTGGCTTCTCTTCCAGGGATAAAACCGACCTGATCCAGGGAGATCAGATTTGGGAGAAGAGGAAGGATCCGATTGGCGAGAATTTTGGCATAAAGTTTCAAATCTACGTTCAAAAGTGATATCGGTCTGTAATTGGTGACTAAGGTGTCGTCTTTTCCGGGTTTAGGTATTAAGGTGATGTGTGCCTCTAGAAGGTCTGCAGGTATTTGATTTGGGGTTGCAAAAGCGTTGAATGTGTCGGCTAGG
Organism: Lithobates sylvaticus; assembly: GCA_028564925.1. NCBI lineage: Eukaryota > Metazoa > Chordata > Amphibia > Anura > Ranidae > Lithobates > Lithobates sylvaticus. The sequence continues at coordinate 243,766,997 of CM053026.1, forward strand.
TGTGGGATAAGAGTATCCAGGAATGTTTTGTAGTATCCTACAGTCAGTCCGTCTGGGCCGGGGGTCTTGCCCACTTTGAGTTGTTTCAGGGAGGATCTAATTTCCTCACATGTTATAGGGCCGTCTAGGGATAATGCGTCTTCCGATGATATTGGAGGTATGCCGTATTGCGTCAAAAATTCTGTAATCAAATCCTGTCTACAGGAACTGTTGGCTGGTTGAGGTGATTGAGGTAAGTTATATAGATTGGTAAAGTAAGTGACGAATTGGCTAGAGATATCAGCTGGGGATACATGTGATTTGCCTGCTGGGTCTGTGATTTTATGAATGGTCGTCGATGCTTTCTTACGTTGAAGTGCTCTAGCAAGTAACTTGCCTGATTTGTTACCAAATTCATAGAATAATTTTTTAGTCAACATATATTTCCGCTTAATTCTGCTAGCCAATTCATCCTTTAGTTCCTCTCTAGCCTGGAGAAGTTGCATAAAAGTTCGTTCAGCGAGCGATGCTTTGTGGAGACGTTCAAGTGCGTGAATTTTAGCTGATAGATCGGCTATGTATTGGCGACGTAGTTTATTTCTATGTGCCGTGAGAGATATAAGTTCCCCTCTAATCACGCATTTGTGCGCTGCCCAGGTTACTGGAGGGGTCACACCAGGGGTGACATTTTCCTGAAAGTATTGGGTTATTCGCGTATTGATTTTCTGTACATGTGCTAAATCCGTCAATAGGGAGTTGTCCAAACGCCAAATCGGGCGCGGAGTACGTGCCTGAGGAATAGAGAGCAATATGGAGATGGGGTTGTGATCTGAAAGGAACATAGGGTCGATTGTAGCTTTGGTGAGAAGAGACAAATCTGCCTGGGAGATAAAAAAATTATCTATTCTGGAATATTTGTTATGTGGTGCGGAGAAAAATGTAAAGTCTCTGTCATTAGGGTGTAAGGTGCGCCATGTGTCGTGGAGAGTTAATTCTTGTAATCTCAGTTTAATGGCTTTCAAAGCTCTGTACGGTAGTGAAGATGAGCCATTTGACGAGTCTTGGGAGGGATTTAGGGGTACATTGAAGTCTCCACCTACAATTAAGATACCTGAAGAAAATTCAGTGAGCAGTTGAAGAGTATCACGAAAGAAGGGGACTTGTTGTTTGTTAGGCGCATAGAGGTTGGCTAGTGTGATAGGCCTGTTGTGAAGTGAGCCCTTAATAAAAATAAATCTACCCTCCATATCTTTTTTGACCTCAGTAACAACCAGTGGGCAGTTTTTAGAGAGTAAAATTGAAACCCCTTTCGTTTTGGTGGTATCAGAAGTGGCATGAAAGACAGTGGGGAAGTGGATGTTGGTAAGTTTGGGTATGTCATTAGTGCGAAAATGAGTTTCTTGCAGAAATGCAATGTGTGTTCTCTCCTTCCGTAGTGCATATAGTAGTTGTGAACGTTTCTCAGGAATGTTGAGACCACAGACATTAAGCGAGCGAAGATTAACTTGGGGGAAGCTAGTGTCCGATGGTATGGTACCGTGAATCGGGGAAGAGGGTGGATCCGTCATGCTACTATAGTCACGTTGTAGCAAGGAAGGCAGGGTTAGAAGTGTCTCGTATGCTGTATTGAGAGGGAGAAAAGGTAGGGTATAATGACAGTATGTCAGTAGCGGGAAGCAGGGCGGGTAGAAGAATGGGTAGGAAAATAATGGTAAGGCTCAACCTATAGGAATACAGTGTCAGGTGATTGTGGGTCCGCAGCGCTATGGCAGCACTGCAAGGATTATGTAAATGTGTAAGAGGTGCTGAGGAAAATGTGGCTAAAGGAGTAATAGGATACTAGTAGTATCTCTATGATAGTTAAGTATTGTGGGGGGTAAAAAGAACAGCTGGGGTAGGATAAGAATAACCTAGTCTACTACACAGTAGGCTATAGAGATACAGCGACTGATCAGTGGGTATTAAGATCAATAAAAATAAGCAATAAGGTTTTTCCACTGCGCTGTCCGGGGGTTGGCTAGAACCAATTAGGAAATGTATGACAAAAAGAAAGGAAAAAAGATCAAAGAAAACCATAAAGGTGCCGCCGCTACCTCTCAAACAGCTTTGAATAAGGCATGTGGAGATAATGACAGCTGGGTATGAGGTAAACTTTAACTGAGTAGCCCTTAAGGTGTTTATAGGAGGGAGTAGGTACTCGCTGTCTAACTAGGTTCGCGTAAAAGTGACAATTAGGATGCAAACAAGGATTTTTTTTTTTTTTCCAAAAAGAAGTTTATTGTAAATAGAAAGAACAGAAAATACAACAAGGTACATATCGTGATAATGCATAGCATGAGGTACATTAATACATGTAGACATCAGCTATCTGAAACAGTGCATTCATGGAGAAACAGTTGACGTTCTTGAGGAATATAACAACGTACAGTTTGCCGTAAGTGCAGACAATGGCTTAGGTATAAAACTACTTGACTGTTATAGTAGGGGCTAGGCCCGAAATCATGTGGATTAACAAAATAACATATCAAACAATACAATATGGTAGTTTCAAGGACTACCGGGCACCAACGCGTGCCAGCTTGTTATTCCGGTGTCCCAGTGAGCGGGGCATGGTGTAGGAAATCCGTGGATGCGGTCTCGGACCACAGGCATCCACAGGTGTCTTACTTCTGGGAGACACGGGTAGGTCAAACCATATGGCCTTATCGGAAGATAGTTATTAACCTGGGTTGGGGAAAGCACGTGGCTACAACTTGACTTAGAGCAACCTTGATGTCCCAACGAGTAGGGGTGTGGGGTTTGATATCATTTGTAGAAAAAGAGACTAGGGGAGATGGGGCGAAACGGGAGTGGATCCATAGTGTGAGTTTTGATGGCCCGAGAGTGAGGAGGGGGTAGGAGATATCCGTCTTTTATATTCATCAGTTGTGGTAAAGTGTTGCCAGCAAGACCAGACCATACTGTATTTAGCGGGAGAGTCTTTAGCTTGATGGATTAGATTTTCTAATTCAGCTATTTTGGAGACGCGTTTAAACCAGTCTGTGAGCGTCGGGGGGTCGGGAGCCTTCCAAAGAGTGGGTATACACATTTTCGCTGCATTTAGTAAGTGAAGTGTAAGGGACTTATGATACTGCTTGAAAGGGAGGGGAGAGTGGTGAAGAAGCATCTGTGCAGGAGAGAAGTCTAAGTGATACGTAGTAATCTGTGAAGTGAGGCGATGTACTTCCCGCCAGAAATGTTGAAGTGCAGGGCACGACCACCAAATATGTAACATAGAACCCTCTCCCGTGGAGCATCTCCAACAAGATGGGGAAATGGCTGGGGACATTTTGTGGAGTTTCGAGGGGGTTTTATACCACCTCGAAAAAATTTTAAAGCCTGTTTCTTGTGCAGATACATTTGTGGATCCCTTGTGAATATGGGTGTAGATGCGCTCCCAATCATCGGTCGAGAGATCCAGAGCTAGGTCCCTTTCCCATCTCTGGGTGGCAATGTTAGATTTAGCGTCGGAGTCTGAGAAAAGTAAGGAATATGTTTCAGAAATCATGTGTCGTTGTGGATCTGTTTTCGTACAGAGTGTCTCAAATGGGGTCAGCTGTCTACTAAAGTCTGGGCGTTTGGCGGGGTCGTTGAGAAAGTGTCGAATTTGGAGGTAAGTCCATAGCGGACAAGATTGGCCAGTCTCACGCTTGGGTATGTCGGATCTGTCGATAAATGAGGCATTGGCGAAGAAATGACGTGCTTGTACAAGAGTATAAGGCCAAAATTCTGTCAGAAATGAATCAGAAAGACCTGCTGGGAATCTTGGGTTGTGCCGAATGGGTGTCAGTGGGCCTTGTGTTTTAGAGATGTGATGAAATCTACAAGCTTTCAGGAACGTTTGTAGAGTGCAGGCTATGAGTGGGTGGCGTTTACAGGTTCGTGGAATATCGTTAGGGGCGATCCAGGGCAATTGATGAATAGGGATCGTGGAGAACTTATTTTCAAGGCTTATCCAAGCCTTGGAGTCGGTATGGACGTTCCAGTCTATAATTCTTGTCAATTGGCAGGCCCAATGGTATTTCAAAATATCGGGGAGGCCTATCCCACCTTTCAGTTTTGGTAGAGAAAGTCTTGCCAGACTAAGTCTAGGGCGATCCTTTCCCCATAGAAAATCGGAGCACGCTTTACGGTATGAATTGAAGAAAGCTTGGGGCAAGTTTATTGGGATTGTTTGTAAGACGTAAAGTATTGTGGGGAGAATGTTCATTTTTAATATGGCAGCCCGGCCGAACCACGAGAAAATGCCCGTCGACCATGTTTTAAGGTCGTTTTGGATGCGGCGGAGAAGGGGGATATAGTTTGTGGTGTACAGATCCGACAGGCGGGAGGGGAGAGAAATGCCAAGGTATGTAATTGCATCCCGATTCCATTTGAAAGGGTAATTCGCTTGACATAACGCTAAGGTGTCTCGATTCAGAGAAATGTTCAACGCTTCCGATTTTGAAAAGTTGATTTGGAGATTTGAGAGCGCGTGGAACGAGTGGAGATCCGCGAGTAAGTTGGGGAGAGTAATGTGAGGGTCTGTAAGGAATAACAAGATATCATCTGCAAAAGCAGAGAGTTTGTATGTATCATTCAGGATTGTCACACCTTTGATGTCAGGATTGTCACGAAGGCGTCGAAGTAGTGGTTCCAATGTGAGTACAAATATTAGTGGGGATAGGGGACAGCCTTGACGAGTCCCATTGGATATGGAGAAGGCATCCGACAGGTGGCCGTTGACTCGAACCTGTGCAGTTGGGGACGAGTAGAGTGCCAAGATAAAATGGAGCATGCGGTCTCGTATCCCAATCAATTTGAGAACTTCTTCCATATAGTCCCAGGCCACTCTGTCGAACGCCTTCTCCGCATCCAGCGAGAGGAAAAAACCCTGTTGGTCAGAGGAGGACAACCAGTGTTGAATGTTGACTGCCCTGATTGTGTTGTCTCTTGCCTCCCTACCTGGTATAAAGCCTACTTGGTCAAGAGAGATAAGGTTGGGTAGGAGCGGCAAGAGACGGTTGGCTAAAATTTTTGCATAAATTTTTAGGTCGACGTTAAGAAGGGATATTGGTCGATAATTACTCACCAAAGTGGTGTCCTTATTAGGTTTTGGGATTACTGTTATGTGGGCCGTTAGGACGTCTCTAGGCGGGGGGTTGTCAGGGGAAATGGAATTAAAAGCGTTTAAGAAGTGGGATTTCAATGAGTGGATAAACGTCTTATAGTACGCAGTCGTTAGTCCGTCTGGGCCAGGGCTTTTACCGGGTTTCAGTTGTTTGAGCACTGTGTCCAATTCAGCGGGAAGAATAGGATTATTTAAGTCTGCCGATTCCTCGTCGGTCAAGGGAGGAGGACTGTATTTGTTGAGAAATTCCTTGATGAATAACCGTCGGGAAGCGTCCGTGGCCTGGGGGTCAGTGGGGGGTAAGTTGTAGAGTTGGGTATAGTATTTGACAAATTGCTTCGCTATTTGATCGTTAGCCGTTGCTTTTTGACCGAGGGGATCCGTCACCGAATGTATAGTAGTAGAAGATTTCTTTGCTCTGAGCGCTCTTGCCAAAAGTTTACCTGATTTATTGCCGTATTCGTAAAAAGTTTTTTGTGAAAGGATGTAGTTTCTCCTAATTTGTGTGTTGATAGTGTCTAGTAATTCAGTGCGAGCCTGGAGCAATTCAGGGAGGTTACTTAAGGCGAGAGAATTCTTGTGAGCACGTTCCAGTGCCCTTATGGTGTTAGATAATTTAGTGATATGTGCTTTTCTATCTTTTTTCCGTTTAGCTGAGATCGCCATAAGTTCTCCCCTTATCGTGCATTTGTGAGCTTCCCATAATGTCATCGGTGACGTTTCTGGGGAAGAGTTTTCTCTAAAGTAAAGTTCTAGACGATTTGTGATGTTGGTGGTGACAGTCTCGTCTGTCAAGAGGGATGGATCTAGCCTCCAAATATTCGTTCTAGGGGGGGTGTGTGCCAATACCAACGTCATTGAGATGGGGTTGTGGTCTGAGATATACATGGGATGAATCGAGGTCGAAGTCAAAGTAGGAAGGTCATTCTGTGAGATAAAGAGATAGTCCAGTCTGGAGTATCGGTTGTGGGGGGCAGAGTAGAACGTGAAATCCTTTATGTTCGGATTAAGTGTACGCCACGTGTCGTGTAAGGCTAGTTCTTGTAGGCGCATTTTAATCGACCGAAGAGCCCGGTATGGCATAGTGGAAGTACCTGTCGACGTGTCATGTGGTGGATTTAATGGGACATTGAAATCTCCCCCCAGTATCAACATTCCTTCTTGGAAAGAGGCGAGTTGGTTTAAGGTGGCGGTGAAGAAGGAGACTTGTCCCGTGTTCGGGGCGTAAATATTGGCAAGCGTAATTGGTTTACCATAGAGGGAGCCTTTTAGGAATAGGAAGCGAGCTTCCTTATCAATGCATGTGTCCCTAACCTGGAACGGACAGTGCTTAGCAATCAAGATTGATACACCTTTGGTCTTAGCGTCATCGTTGGTGGCGTGGAAGGCAGTGGGGAAACGTGCACTAGTGAATTTGGGGATTGAAGATGTTTTGAAATGGGTTTCCTGAAGGAAGGCGATGCAAACAAGGATTGTTAAGCCATGTGGAGGAGACAGTGACCAGAAGAGTGAGTGGAGTAAAATGTTAGGATAATACCTGTTCAGATAATCCGAAATTACTACGTAGCTGCGATCTATCGGGTCCATTAATTAGGGAAAAGCCCCGAACACCTTCAGCTAATATATTGTCCACTTATGGGTTGGTATAGTTACGTCTAACATTGAAATAATATTAAAATAGAGGTAATGGTCACTTTAGTATTGTATATGGTCATATTGGAGACTGTCTATGTGTGCATGGATGCGTGCCAGCCTAGCAGCTGGAAAATATGTTTTAGGGAGGTTGGCCAGGTGCCAACATTCGTCAATTAGGGCTGGACCAGTGTAATCCTCAGGATAAGTGTCTGTGTATTTGTGTGAAGCAAGAAGTTTCATAGTTTCATAGTTTCATAGTTAGTAAAGGTTGAATAAAGACATCAGTCCATCCAGTTCAACCTGAGCGAGTGTCTACAATTGTCCCCATCCCTGTACATTGCACACTCACATCAGTCCCTACCCTCAAGGAGCCCACAATCTAAGGTCCCCATTCATATACTAGGGCCAATTTTTTTTTTTTGGACAGAAGCCAATTAACCTACCTGCATGTCTTTGGATTGTGGGAGGAAACCGGAGTACCCGGAGGAAACCCACGCAGGCACAGGGAGAACATGCAAACTCCAGGCAGGAAGTGTCGTGGTTGGGATTTGAACCAGCGACCCTTCTTACTGCTAGGTGAGAGTGCTAACCACTACACCACTGTGCCGCCTGAAGTAATTCAGAATGGAGATAAGATATATCAACAGATAATAAAACAAATCGAGACTCAGACCTAACCTCTTAAACCGTGTCTAGAGAGCCATCTAAAGGATTATTATTGGTAAGGGAAGTATGTCCCAAGGTAATGACTGTGGATAGTATCAAGTAAATAGCCATCGAGTATAGAGGGTTAGTATGCGAGGTTAAACAATCCTATGTCTTATCCGTGTGGTAAATATGTAGAACACAGTATACTCTACAATAAGGGAACGGATTGTATTTATTTATGTTCGGTTATATTAGGTGGGTAGTTATTATTGTGTGTCTTAACCAAACGGTACTCTAACAGGTATATGCGTGTGTAGAGGTAGAGCAGGGTATGCAGATAGGGGATCCATCTTCCTCAGCATACACAACCTAACATGGCCGCCGCCAATATTAGCCTGCCTTGCTGAAGTTTCGCAATATGTCAGTGTAACAGGGAGTATGGAGAGTACCAGCAAATACATAAATATACAAAACTTCAGAAGTTTGTCTACGTTACCCAACCTTCTTCGCTTGGAGCGAGCATCGTAACAAAAGCAGAATCAGCATGAGATGTAGACACTAGCATGCTTTGCCTGGTAGTCATGAGACCCAAGTACCCTGTATGCAGACTAAATAAAACCTAAGAAAAACAGAAAGGAAAGAAAAAAGATAAAACTATGCCGGAACAATGATATTTATAGACAGAGGACCGTATCCCTGCGAGAGTGTCTATCGGTGGAGGCTTTCCGGCCTAAATAGCTGCACGTCGGTAATCACATGAGGTGAACAGTTCTGGTTTGTTAAGGAGCATCTAGTCGTAGTGTCCATATGTGAAAACCAGGCAGGCTTAGGATCTGTCCCCAAAGCATATGATATGGGCTATCATCGTGGCAGCAGTAGCAGTTAAACGATAGCTCCAGGTATGTCCAGTGACCACCGTCCTGCAGCAAAGCGTCTCTTACCACGATTCGGTGGTGGGTTGCAATCTCGGTATATACTGTCAGTATGGTGTCGACGTGCTAACCGAATACACGGCCGTGTAATCGGTATTATAGGGAAATACTTCAATATGCTCTGCGGTATCCTCTTTAGTTCCTGAGCGTCTGTGGGAGCAAACGGGGCGAGGGTAAACAGACTTAGTGAAGCCTGAGGGCTTATCATGTCTGATGTGGAGGGCATCAGCGATAAGAAGTCGGCATTAACACGGGGGGATCCGTGCGATGGATAGCGGGGATCAGCATTCCCGTGAAGCACTAGTCGGGTGGCGGTCATTGATCGATGGTACAGTCTTATAATGAGGTCAAAAACAAAAATGATACCGTACCTTCCGCCTTAAAGATAGTGCGATAGGGAAGGCCTCAGTAGTCCCGTCGGGTCCTCCTGGATCCCGGGGAGTTTGTTGGTGTCGGACCGCCATCGTCAGGTCTTGGGGTGCAGCGTCTGGTACCTGATGGGGATCTCCTCCTGGAGCGCTGGGAATCATGGGTGTCCATAGAGTCGTCCGGTGGCGGAGGTCGTCTCGCTTGATACACGCGGAATGCTGCATACCAATTCGGAACCTCCACAAGAGGGATGTTGAGTGTACGGCAGAAGGTACGTAGGTCTTCAGGAGATTTCAGGGAGGCCGTCCAGCCTTGGTATGTGGCTGCCAGACAGAAGGGAAACCTCCAGCGATATTGAATGCCGTTTGAGCGTAGAGTCTCTAGCAGCGGTTTGAGGTCTCGGTGGTGTTGAAGGGTTATTGGAGACAAGTCCTGAAAAATTTGGATCGGTGCCCCGCGATGTTGTAGGCGAGGGACAGCCCTGGCACGTTTCAGGATATCTTCCTTAATGCTGTAGTCCACTATACAGCATATAATATCCCTCGGGGGATCAGATTCTCTCCCTTTGGGGCGTAGCGCCCTGTGGATCCGCTCAAAAACAATGGGAGTTTCTGGCGGCCTTTGCAGGATAGTGTTAAAGAGCGCCATGACTTCAGACGCGATTCCCTCAGGCTCTACGGTCTCCGGCATACCGCGGACCCGCAAGTTATGGCGGCGTCCCCGGTTCTCGAGGTCTTCGATGTGTCGCTGGGCTTCCCTTAGCTGAAGGGTATGGTCGTCAATCTTTCTGGTGACCTTGTGAAGTACTAAATCATGTTGTGAGGTCGTCCTCTCCACTTCCACTACCCTGTCAGAAAGCGCGCGAATATCCACTCGGAGATCCGCAATAGCGGCCGATAGGGTATCTTTAATGTCAGCCGCAATCGTCCTAAGGTCCTGCATGCTGAGTTGTGGCTGCGGGCTGAAATCACGGTCCCGAGGTCCGTCCGACAGGATGGGCTGGAGCGATAGCGTCGGCTCAGTTGCCGGAGCTGTTGAGGTCCGTGAGGTGGTATGGCGGGACGGCGCCATATTGTTCCTCGGGGCCCGGAACATTTCTGGGATATTTTGGCCTCCCGAGCCCGGATTTTCACGGGGGGAACGGGATCTTGAGGCTGAAGAGTGGCGGGAAGCTGTTCCCATGATGTAAAGATCCGTCTTCGAAGTTAAACTCCGGTAAATGTGCGTATAAGAGAGGCAGCGGCGGGAGTGAGTCTTTTAGTCAGCCATCTCCTAGCTCGGCCAGGCCACGCCCCTTTTACCTAATGTTACCTCCGCTGCCGGAAGTCCAGTTACCGGTATTCTTTCCATTTGCCTGATGATCCGTGTTGGTGACCCAGTGTGTGGGGGTCCATGGATGACATCTTTGGTTAGTGGGCTAGTGGTTTAGGCTTCCATACTTCTTGGCGGTTAGCCAAGCCCCCCGAGCGAGTACAATTTTAAAGCATGATATGTTAGGTATCTATTTACTCGGTGTAACATCATCTTTCATACTATACAGAAAAAATTGGCGTATATATATATATATATATATATATATATATTTTTTTTTTTATTCAGTCAAGTGCGTTGCTCCCAAAAAAATGCGTTTGAAAAACCACTGAGCAAAAACCATATACAGTAGCTCACAAAAGTGAGTACACCCCTCACATTTTTGTAAATACTTTATTATATCTTTTCATGTGACAATACTGAAGAAATGATACTTTGCTACAATGTAAAGTAGTGAGTGTACAGCGTGTATAACAGTGTAAATTTGCTGTCCCCTCAAAATAACTCAACACACAGCCATTAATGCCTAAACTGCTGGCAACAAAAGTGAGTGAAAATTTCCAAATTGGGCCCAAAAAGTGTCAATATTTTTTGTGTCCACCATTATTTTCCAGCACTGCCTTAACCCTTTTGGGCATGGAGTTCACCAGAGCTTCACAGGTTGCCACTGGAGTCCTCTTCCACTGCTCCATGAGGACATCACAGAGCTGGTGGATGTTAGAGACTTTGCGCTCCTCCACCTTCCATTTGAGGATGCCCCACAGATGCTCAATAGAGACATGCTTGGCTAGTCCATCATTTTTACCCTCAGCTTCTTTAGCAAGGCAGTAGTCGTCTTAGAGGTGTGTTAGGGGTTGTGTTGGAATACTGCCCTGTGGCCCAGTCTCCAAAGTGAGGGGATCATGCTCTGCTTCAGCATGTCACAGTGCATGTTGGCATTCATGGTTCCCTCAATGAACTGTAGCTCCCCAGTGCCAGTAATATTCATGCAGCCCCAGCAGTGCCGGCCCGTCCATAGGGGGGGCCCGGGCGCAGCCCCCCCCCCTCCTGTAGTCACCAAAAAAAAAAAATTCAAAAAAAAAAAAAAAAAATCAAAAAAAAAAAAATCTAAAAAAAAAAAAAATCTAAAAAAAAAAAATTCTAAAAAAAAAAAAAATTATAAAAAAAATTAAATAAAAAAAGTTTTAAAACGGTCCCTTTAAAAAAAATTAAAATAAAAAAAAGTCCTTTAACAAAGTGCACTGTGTCTGGGCACCGGACGCAGTGCACTATGGGAAGCGCCACGTCAATGCAATCACGAGATTGCAGACGTGGCACATCATTTGCAGGCTTTAAACCCACCTTGTGGCGCAATACAAAATGCTGAGTAGCTTCCGCTCATAGAATCACTGTGATTCTACGGGCGGAAGCACTGTTGTTTAATTATAGAGGTTACTTCCGGGTTTCGTGTACTATACGAAAACCGGAAGTGATGTCAGCAGCTTCATTCTTCGGCTGGAGCAGAGCTGCTGAAAGGTAAGCTTCTTCGGCTTGATTAAACAAGGACACCTGGATATATATTAGTGAGTAGGGGAATCCTGGGTGTGTGCAGTGGAAGGCATAGAACAATCTGCTGCAGGGGGTGCAGTGAGCTAGCAGAGAATGATGTAATGTGAGGAGCAATCTCTCTGGCTGTGATGAGAGGAGATGCATCATGTAGATGTCTACTAATCTTGGCTCTGTCTTCTCCTCAATGATTCCCTCCATCCTGTGTATACTGGGGCTCTGGGTTCAAGTGAGAAATTGCCTCTCTCTATTACTATCTATTACTATCTGCTCACAGTGTGTCAGCATCTGAAAGAAGGAATTTAATGTATACTGTGTATATATCTGTAAATGGGGGAAATGTATCTGTGTACAGAGGACATTTTCATATAGTGTGCATGTACTTATGTATAGGGGTCATACGCAGTATGGTGTCCTGGTATCTGTGTATAGGATGTTACTGTATAGTGTGTGTATCTGTGTAGGAGACATTACCATATAGTGTGTGTGTGTGTGTGTATTTGTGTTTGGGGGATGTCACCTATTTTGTATTTATCAAGGACATTACTGTATACTGTGTGTGTGTGTATAGAGAGGAAAAAGGGAAGTCTGGATGGCCGCACTTCAGCAAAAACTTCTTTATAATAATGCTGTACATAGTCTGGATGGCCGCACTTCAGCAAAAACTGTATAAGTAACATTACAGTATTGTGTGTGTGTGTGTTGTGTATACGTTTGGGGGAGTCATGTATAGGGGACCATATAGTGGGTGTTGGCCATATTATGTATGTGTATACGTGTAGGGGAGTCATTACCATATAGTGGGTGTATTTTGTATATGTGTGTGTTTTGTGTGTGTGAGATATATATATACATATATATATATATATATATATATATATATATATATAAATATATATATATATATATATATATATATATATATATATATATATATATATATATATATATATATATATTATATATATATATATATATATATATATGTGTATATATATATATATATATATATATATATGACATTACTGTATAGTGTGTAGCTGTGTATAGTAGACATTACTGTGTAGTATCTGTGTATAGTGGATATTACCATATAGTGTCTCTGTGCATTTCTGTATAATGGACATTGCTGGCATGGTGCGTGTCTTTGCATGCAGAACATTATTGCTTCCCCTGTAATGTCTGTGCGATTTCACTGGTCGGAAAGTGTACTGTGCAGCTTCAATATGGTCACTTTGGGTCCATATTCCTGGAACAACATTGCTTGTAGAGTAGGGAATAGCTTCTACCACCTTTCTAAGGGTTGGTTGTTGGTACCCCGATACGTGATTTTTCTCAATTCGCTATTTAGAAAAAAAATAATTGCCAAAAATAATGTGCCATCAAACGCAATGGCTGCGTTTGATGGCACAGTGGCTGCGTTTGATGGACACAGTGGCTGCATTTGGTGGGACACAGGCTGCATTTGGTGGGACACAGGCTGCATTTGATGTGGCTGCATTTGATGGGACACAGGCTGCATGTGATGTTGCTGTATTTGATAGTACACAGGCTGCATTTGATGGGACACAGGCTGCATGTGATGGGACACAGGCTGTATTTGATAGGACACAGGCTGCATTTGATAAGGATGCACTCCGCTGGGGGCACCTGATGGTATCTGGTGGCAGGTGACGTGGCTAGTGACACGCTCAGAGCTCCCACTGATTCTGCATTATGGTGAGTTGAATGATTTCATTTTATATTACAATGCAATAATAGAAATAATGCGCTTCAATCATCCTGACACCATAACAACCATGGTGCCGGATGATTGAAGTGCTAACACCAGGTGTTTGAAATATCTTTATCTGCTGATTGTTAAACTTTCTAGAATACACATATTTCTATTGTTGTGTAGGATCTGGGCCTGCTGTTCCTCCATTCCTCTCTCCCTCCCTCCCTCCATCCCTCGTTCATCTCAGATGCTAACCACACCACCTTAGAGCCACGTCCCACTATTTCGCTGAAACCATGCCCATTTTCACCAAGCGTGGGAGGGGTCAAAAAGGAATGGTGGGGTCTGGCGCCCCCCCATCCTAAAACTTCACCAGCCGCCACTGAGCCCCAGACCTTGACACTCCCACCACCATGGTTGACTGTAGGCAAGACACACTTGTCCTTGTACTCCTCACCTGGTTGCCACCACACATGCTTGAAACTATCTGAACCAAATATGTTTATCTTGGTCTCATCAGACCACATGACATTGTTCCAGTAATCCATGTCCTTAGTCTGTTTGTCTTCAGCAAACTGTTTGTGGGCTTCCTTGTGCATCATCTTTAGAAGAAGCTTCCTTCTAGGATGACAGCCATGCAGACCAATTTGATGCAGTGCGAATGATCTGAGCACTGACAGGCTGACCCCCCACCCCTTCAACCTCTGCAGCAATGCTGACAGCACTCATAGGTATATTTCCCAAAGACAACCTCTGGATGTGACGCTGATCACATGCACTCAACTTATTTGGTCGACCATGGCGAGGCCTGTTCTGAGTGGAACCTGTCCTGTTAAACCACTGTATGGTCTTGGCCACCATGTTGCAGCTCAGTTTAAGGGTCTTGGCAATCTTCTTATAGTCTAGGTCATCTATCTGTAGAGCAACAAATTTAACACACCTGCTCCCCATTCACACCTGAGACCTTGTAACACTAATGAGTCACATGACACCGGGGAGGGGAAATGGCTAATTGGGCCCAATTTGGACATTTTCACTTGGGGTGCACTCACTTTTGTTGCCAGTGGTTTAGACGTTCATGGTTGTTTGTTGAGTTATTTTGAGGGGACAGAAAATTTACACTGTTATACAAGCTGTACTCTTACTACTTTGCATTGTGACAAAGTGTAATTTCTTCAGTGTTGTCACATGAAAAGATATAATAAAATATTTACAAAAATGTGAGTGATGTACTCACTTTTGTAAGCTACTGTATATAATGTTATAATGTCTAAGTAATTTTCTAGCAAAAAATACTGATTTTGATTTGTAAACAGATGTCAGAAAAGGGTCTGGTTATTGATATCTAATGATAGTTACCTTTTATACAAGCAACATGTGAAAGGATTACTTTTACTAAACAGCTGCTTAACATTTACAGATACTAAAGACTCCAGAATTAAAGTCAAAACTGATTCCTCTTGGGGTTCACAGGTATGTATAATTTTTATATAATAACTAAATAATGTCTAATAGAAAAGAAGTCCTAACACCAGCTTCAGTGTGAAAGTGAATGCACTCAGCACCACCGTGATAAAACCAAGCAGCTTACCAGACAAGGTAGACCCTTAAATTATAGAGTGGTCACAAAGTGACTTATAGTTGACTTCCATGCACTCCACCATTATTTTGGTACTGGATTTGAACCCAGGATCTCTGCTCTGTCAGGCAATGTCTCCTCTTGTTGAGCCACCTGGAATGCTAGACAGTTCCATGAACAATTCCTTGGATGATCCTGCCTTGAACCTTGTTTGTCTTGAACCTTGAACTTTTTGCTCCTCCTATGAACTTCATAATTTAAGCACTATCTCTGCACTTCCTGTTTGCCAGATTAGTGTGCTCTCTTCAGCCAGTATCTCACTCTTGTCTTCCCTACTGCCATCCATATTTCCCATCACTTTTTATCGACCCTTGGCTTATTTACTGACTACACTTCTGTTTGATCCTTACCTGCTATATTCATTACTGGACCCCGGCTTGCTCACCTCCTGGTGGGGCGATCCTGAGGACTGCATCCTGGCAAAATCCATCTCCACCATCAGGAGCTCTGGTGAACACTGGTTAGTACTTAGATTCCGCACTTCAGGTGAGCCTGTGCAATCCACCAGGGTGACAGCTTATGTACCTATACTGCTGGTTGGTGGTAGTCCAGCTACTGCATATTTATATCCCTTAATGAAGTTAGCCACGTGTGCACCAATCCTCACTTTTGAACTTCTTTTAGTACGTCCTGTATACATTAGTATGTAAGAGCAGACCAATGCATACACAACGTGCGTGGTGTCACAAGTAGTGAGATCTTTAATCTCATATTCACGATCGGTGTTATTAGAAATAAATGTAATATGTCTTCTTAGGCTAATAAAATTTTTCTTTATGGCCAGAATATGAGTTTCGATGGAGGATTAATAATTTTTTGTACAATATTGTCTCCAAAATTAGGTACTTTTCTGTAAATGAAGGATGGTTTCACAGGGAGCACCATTTTCAAAGCCTTGTCCATCATTAAGATGTTCCAATTCTTGGAAAATATAATTTCCACCTCCTTATACTGACAATTTAAGTCAGAAATAAAACTCCATTGTTTGTTCTCAACACTCACTCTTTGTGTGTTATTAACCAAATAATGTTCTCTAGGTTTCGTAAGCATTTTCTGAATCTTGCCATCTATTAGTGTCCCTGGATACCCTTTCTGTAGAAATTTCTGCTTAATCACTTCTGATTGTGTTATAAAATCTGCATCAGTACATTTTTTTCTGATGCGAGTAAGTTTACCTTGCGGAATATTCCAGCCAAGATGGATGATGGCCATGACAACGTCATGACAGCGCGCATAATGCTTCAAAAAGCTATGTCCAGGGAACCCAAGCCCAATTTTAGCTATATGTTCCTTTAGTCTGTATAATTTTGCCTCTTGCCATAGCTGAGGGATAATTTAATAAGGACAAAAGTTTGCCCTCGCCATGAAATATTATAATTTTTAGCACATGTAAGCCAATCAGCATCAGAGAGACGCTTTTCCTCCATTTAATTGCATATTTAAAGCAAACACAGGATGGTCAACTTAACTTTAATGTACTTTACATGCAGATTGTGATTCTTTTCAGTATTTCAGAAGAACTTTGGTGAGGAAATCTCATCATTGTCAATGTTCCCTGCCAGCATTACATAGTGTTTCTAAATTCTCTCTAATAATAGTAATTTAAATCTATAACACTCACTCAAACTCAAATCATAAAATTATTGCAAACCTGTTGCTTTTATACTTTAAAGCGGAGGTCCACCCTAAAATTTTAAATTACATTACCATTCTACAAAACAAAATATAAAAAAAAAATGAAAAAACAAAAATAGTTTTACTTACCAGAAATACCTGTTGTTAGGCAGTCTTCCTAATCTGCCTCTTCCTATTCCGCGGCGCTGCTCCTTCACTTCCTCCTCTTCGGCGAGCTGCCCCATTGTCTTCTGGGACATGTGTGTGTCCCAGAAAACCACAGGGCCATTCACAAAGCACTGCACTACTAGTGCAGTAGGAAACACTGCCTGTTTCTCTTAGTAAGTATGACACCGATCCGATGGACGGATCGGCCTCGGGGGGGGGGGGGGGGGGCGACATTGCGGTCTTGCTGGACAGGTAATTGTTCTTATTTAAAATCAGCAGCTACAGTGTTTGTAGTTGCTGACTTTTTTTTTTTAACCACTTGACCACTGGGCACTTAAACACCCTTAATAACCAGACCAATTTTCAGCTTTCGGTGCTCTCACATTTTGAATGAAAATTACTCAGTCATACAACACTGTACCCATATGAAATTTTTGTCCTTTTTTTCACACAAAAAGAGATTTCTTTTGGTGGTATTTAATCACCGTTGGGTTTTTTATTTTTTGTGCTATAAAAGAAAAAAGACAGAAAATTTGGTAAAAAAATGAATTTTTCTTCGTTTCTGTTAAAAAAAATTTAGCAAATTTGTAATTTTTCTTGATACATTTTGGCCAAAATTTATACTGCTACATATCTTTGGTAAAAATAAGTATAAATTGGGGTATATTATTAGGTCTTTGTGAAAGTTATAGAGTCCACAAGCTATGGTGCCAATATCTGAAAATTGATCACACCTAAAGTACTGACGGCCTATCTCAATTCTTGAGTACCTAACATGCCAGAAAAGTACAAATACCTCCCAAATTACCCCTTTTTGGAAAGAAGACATTCCAAGGTATTTAGAAAGAGGCATGGTGAGTTTTTTTTGTCATTTTTTCCCACAATTCTTTTTTTTTTTTTTTTTTTTTCACAAAAATTGTCATATTAGCAGGTTATTTCTCACACACAGCATATGCATACCACAAATTACACCCTAAAACGTATTCTACTATTACTCCCGAGTACGGTGATACCACATGTGTGAGACTTTTACACAGTGTGGCCACATACAGAGGCCCAACATGCAGGGAGCGCCATCAGGTGTTCTGGAGCACCCAGGCCAATTCTGACATTTCTCTCCTACATGTAAAAATCATCATTTATTTGCTAGAAAATTACATAGAACCCCAAAACATTATATATATTTTTTTAGCAAAGACCCTAGAGAATACAATGGCTGTCGTTGCAACTTTTTATCTAGCACGGTACCTGCGCAGGAATTTTTCGAACGCGTTTTTTTTTTTTTTTTTTGGAAAAAAAAAAAGTTTTGTGCTTTACAAAAAAACAAAACTGTAAATTTAGCCCAATGTTTTTGCATAATGTGAAAGATTAAGTTACGTCGAGTAAATAGATACCTAACATGTCACCCTTCAAAATTGCACACACTAGTGGAATGGCGCCAAACTTCGCTACTTAAAAAATCCCCATAGGCGGCGCTTTAACATTTTTTACTGGTTACATGTTTTGAGTTACAGAGGAGGTCTAGGTCCAAAATTATTGTTCTTGCTATAACGTTCGCAGCGATACCTCACATGTGCGGTTTGAACACCGTTTTCATATATGGGCGGGACTTACGTATGCGTTCGCTTCTGCATGCGAGCACACGGGGACAGGGGCGCTTTAAAATTATTATTTTTTTTTTTTATTGTTTATTTTAGTTTGACACTTTTTTTCCCCCCCAAAATTTTTTTTGATCACTTTTATTCCTATTACAAGGAATGTAAACATCCTTTGTAATAGGAATATGGCATGACAGGTCCTCTTTACAGTGACATATGGGGTCAATAAGACCCCACATCTCACCTCTAGGCTGGAAAGCCTGAAATAAAAAAAAAAACGATCCTGGCTTCGATCGTAGCGAGTATCGCAGGGTGTATGGCTGGGTATCGCAGGGTGTATGGCAGGGTATCGCAGGGTGTATGGCAGGGTATCGCAGGGTATGGCAGAGTATCGCAGGGTATGGCAGAGTATCGCAGGGTATGGCAGAGTATCGCAGGGTATGGCAGAGTATCACAGGGTATGGCAGAGTATCACAGGGTATGGCAGAGTATCGCAGGGTATGGCAGGGTATGGCAGGGTATGGCAGAGTATGGCAGGGTATGGCAGAGTATGGCAGGGTATGGCAGAGTATGGCAGGGTATGGCAGAGTATGGCAGAGTACTGCTGGGTATCCATCCATCCATGCTCAGCCATCCCTCCATACCCTGCAATACCCAGCAATACACTGCAGGCTATTGCTGTGTATTGAAGGGTATGGAGGGATGGCTGAGCATGGATGGATGGATCGGTGGTGACTGCAGAGCAGGCTGTGGGCACTACAGATCCCGCCCACAGCATTGCTGCCACCGATCCCTCCCCCTCTCCTCTCACTCTATACCGATCGGTACAGAGAGAGGAGGAGAGCGGAACCGGCATCATCAAATGACGCCGGTTTGCTTACATGTGATCGATCCGTCATTTGACGGAGCGATCACGTGGTAAACGGCCGCGACGAGCGCGCGCCCCAGGGGGTGCGCAAGAGGGGAATTCTGTGAGGCCGTTAATTAACGGCCTCTCAGAGTTAAGCAACCGCCCTGTAGCCGTTTTTCGGCTATGGGTCGGTTGTTAACTGGTTAAACGGCCGGACCTCCAATTTAACCATTTCAGCCCCAGGCCTATTCTGAAACTTCTCACATATACAGGGGACCAGGGGCTTATCCTTCTGGACAACTGGGGATGAAACAACGCCACCTAAAGTCTGTCTGCTACAGGACCCCAAGGTTCAGGCGTTCCCAGGATGGGTAGGACAAAACTTCAAAAAGTGACCAGCCTGGCCACAATAAAGGCACAATCTCTCCCTCCTCCTAAAGGTTCTCTCATCTGCAGAGATATGTGTGAAGCCCAAGTGCATGGGTTCACCCTCACTGACCGACTCAATACCAGGAGGAATGGGAGGTGAGGGAGGCAAGGGTGGGACTGCAAAGCTTGGAGACAAATGTACAGGAGGCTTCCACAGGCACTCCTTAACCACTTCAGCCCCGGACCAATTGGCAGCCAAAGGACCAGGCCCCTTTTTGCGATTCGGCACTGCGTTGCTTTAACTGACAATTGCGCGGTCGTGCGACGTGGCTCCAAAACAAAATTGGCGTCCTTTTTTTCCCACAAATAGAGCTTTCTTTGGTGGTATTTGATCACCCCTGCGGTTTTTATTTTTTGCGCTATAAAAAAATAGAGCGACAATTTTGAAAACAATGCAATATTTTTTGCTTTTTGCTATAATAAATATCCCCAAAAAATATATAAAAAAACATTTTTTTTCCTCAGTTTAGGCCGATACGTATTCTTCTACATATTTTTGGTAAAAAAAAAAAAATCGCAATTAGCGATTATTGATTTGTTTGCGCAAAAGTTATAGCGTTTACAAAATAGGGGATAGTTTTATAGCATTTTTATTAATATTTTTTTTTTACTAGTAATGGCGGCGATCAGCGATTTTTATTGTGACTGAGACATTATGGCGGACACATGGGACATTTTTGACACATTTTTGGGACATTTGTCATTTATACAGAAATCAGTTCTATTTAAATAGCACTGATTCCTATGTAAATAACAGTTGTAGTGAAAGAGTTAACCACTAGGGGGTGGGGAGGAGTCAGTGTGACGTGTTGTGTTTTTTTTTACAGTAGGGGGCGTGGCTGTATGTCTGACGTCATTGATCGGCGTTCCCGATGACAGGGAACAGCCGATCACTGACAGTCAGTGTAGGAAGCGCGGGGAGAGGTTTGTTTACACAAACCTCTCCCCGTTCTTCAGCTCCGTAACCCGATCGCGGGACACCAGCGGCGATCGGGTCCGCTGGTCCCGCGGCCGGGGTCACGGAGCTCCCGACCGACAGGCAGGCACATGCACGATCACGTATGGGTACGTGATTTTGCCTGCCCGTGCCATTTTGCCGCAGTATATCTGCGTTAGGCGTTCGGGAAGCGGTTAAAAGAGAGTCTTTCTCTGAGTCTGGAGTCTATGAGGATGGCAAACGTGATCCACTTCTCCAACTCAGTGGGTATGTCTCGGGCTGCTATCTCATCTTTGATGGTATCTGAGAGATCATGAGAAAAAGCAGCCCTGAGGGCCTCATTGTTCCAAGCAACCTCTGCTGCCAGAGTATGGAATTCAATGGCGTAATCGGCAACAGTTCTCGTACTCGGCAGCAGAAGTGGAGCATGCAGGAACATCAAATACCCTTTTAAAGGAAGCCATAATCTCTGGGTAACTAAGGACAACAGGTTTTTGCGTCTCCCATAGAGGGTTTGCCCAGGCCAAGGCTCTCTCAGAAAGCAAAGATATCACAAAACCTACTTTGCTTCTGTCTGTGGGAAACGCCTGGGACAGCATCTCAAAGTATATCCTAACCTGGTTGAGAAACCCTTTTCATTGGACTGGATCGCCCCCAAATCGCTGGGGATGCGGAGCGGAATGAGACATACCTTTTAAAGAAGTAATACTCTAGGTGGGTACCTGCACAGAGACTGGAGCAGCGGCAGGGGTGGTCTGCAACACAGGTTGAATCAGAGCAGCCACAGTGGGAGATTCCAGGTGAGCTGTGTGACTCAGGAGCATCTGTAACGCCATGGCAAACTGATCTATGCGGTGATCCTGCTCATCCAATCTGGAAAAAATATTACCAACAAGTGGATTGACTGCATCTTCTGAATTCATGGCCTTTGCCTACTGTCAGAAACCATAACTTAGACTGAGACAGAAGTGCAGTAAAAGTCACACTAGTTTAATAATGATAATAGTAAAAGGTAAACAGCAAACGTAGTCAAAACATAGCCAGAGTTCGGTAAATGGAACGTATAGTCAGACAAGCCAGGACGTCAGGGAGCAAGGGATCAGCATACTTCAGGACAAGCCATGAAATCAGTAAACTGGAGAATCAGCATAGTGGAACAGCTAGCAGGATCAGAAACCAGAAGGGACGTCAGCCAAGCAAGTCTTTAACAGGTACACAGGAGAGAGTCTATGATATGTTGACCAAAAAGATCTGAACTGAACAGCTTAAGTAACCAGCAGGACTGATGAGCAGGATATCATCATCAGGTGAGTCACTGTGGAAAAGAATGGAGCTGGCAATTAACCGATAGCTGAGCGGCCTGATCTGAGAAGGAAGGGCTGAGCCCAGCCCTGACACCTACCTAAACTGACAGGCCAGGCAAGGAGAGCATTAATCAGAGAAGCAGCCAAGAGGCCCATGGTAACTCTGCAGGAGCTGCAGACATCCACAGCTCAGGTGGGAGAATCTGTCCACAGGACAACTGTTAGTTCACTTCACAAATTTGGCCTTTATGGAAGAGTGGCAAGTAGAAAGCCATCATTGAAAGAAAGCCATAAGAAGTCCTGTTTGTAGTTTGCGAGAAGTCATGTGGGGGACACAGCAAACATGTGGAAGAAGGTGCTCTAAAAGCAAAACGCTATATGTGGCGGAAAAAACGAACACTGCACTTCACCCTGAAATTGTGCATGCTCGTGGAACAGCGCCAAACTACGGTACTTAAAAATCTTCATAGGCTATGCTTTATAAGCCTTTAAGGTTACCAGTTTAGAATTACACCAGACTGGTTCTAGAAATATTGCTCTTGCTATAATGTTTGCGGTAATACCTCACATGTGTGGTGCAAACACGTTTAAATATGCGTGCAAGACCTATGTATGCGTTCACAAGCACAGAGGGACAGGGGTGCTTTACATTTTTAAAATTATTATTTTTTGTACACTGTCTCTTTACATTTTTTGAGCCACTGGAACAGTTTTTAAAGTGGTGGTGTTTCTCGAGCTTATCTTTACTGTCGGTTTGCCCAGAAAATGATCCAAGGGTGTGGCCGTATCCTCCCATAGGCGATCAAAGAGTAGATACTCTTTGATGGACTCTATGGCCTTGAAGGACCTTCACTTCCAGTCCAGGCTGGAAGTAAACATTGTTTTTTTTTTTTAAAAGCGAAAGATGAAAAAAAAAATTTTTTTGATCTTTTGCGTTTAAAGGTAAAGAAGATATTTGGGGTCTTTTTGAACCCAGAGCTCTCCATAAAGAGGACCTGTCATCCTTATTTCTATTACAAGGGATGTAATAGGAATAAAAGTGACATAACAAATAAAAGGGACAATGTAAAAATAAAAAGTAAAATAATAAAAACATTTTTAAAGTGCCTCCATCCCTCCTTGCTTGCGACCGCCAAGAACGCGGTGACGTACAACACTATGATGAGCCGAGAAAATTAAGTTCAATGCTTCCGAGCATGCGACAAATTGTTTCGGAGCATGCGTAGGAATTTTGCACGTCGGAATTGCTACAGGCGATCGGAATTTCTGATAAGAACTTTTTCCGACCGAAAAATTGAGAACATGCTCTCAATCTTTTGCTGGCTGGAATCCGGCCAGCAAAAGTTCGATGGAGCATATAAACGGTCACATTTTCCAACCAAAAGCTCTCATCTGTCTTTTGCTGGCTGAATTTCCGATCGTGTGTATGCGGCATAAAGCAATAATTCTAGTGCTGGACCTCCTCTGTTACTCTAAACTGGTAATCTATAAAGGCGCTTAAAGCGTCACCTATGGACATTTTTAAGTACCGTTTACATAAACCCGTCACCCGTTTACGTAAATGGGTGACCCCGCCCCCCTCTGACATCACTGGGAAAGACATAGGGAAGTTCCCGTGCATCAGAGGGGGGCGGGGTCACCAGGTTTAAAAGAGCTGTCACCTGAACAGAAGCGTGACACACAGCGGGAGACACCCACTGAGGTGGATCGGAGGACAAAGCGGAGAAGAAGAAGCTGGAGGAAGATGCCGGACGAGAAGACCGGCGGAAGAAGCAGAGGAAGATAGAGGAAGAAGCGGGGGAAGAACAAGATGGAGGAAGAAGAACACAGAAGGAAGACCAGAAGAAGATGGAAGAAGAAGTGGGGAAAGAAGAAGACTAGTCAATTGTCAAAAACTGTCTATTGTCTTTTTTTAACATTTTTGACACTTTTTGGTGAAATGGTAGGGGTACATTTGTACTCCATTACCAATTCACATGGGGGGGGCAGGATCTGGGTGTCCCCAGATAAGCCCCCTGCCCACAGACCCCCCACAACCACTGGGCAAGGGTTGTGGGGATGAGGCCATTCTCCTCATCAATATGGGGACAAGGTGCTTTGTGGGGGCTACCCCAAAGCACCCTCCCAATGTTAAGGGCCTGTGGCCTGGTACAGTTCAGGAGGGAGGAGGGGCGATCTTTTCCTTCAGCCTGCTAGGTTTCATGCTCAGATAAGGGTCTGGTATGGATTTTTGGGGGGATCCCACGCCATTTTTTGAAAATTTTGGTGCAGGGTTCCCCTTAAAATCCATACCAGACCTGAAGGGTCTGGTATGGATTTTGAGGGGGGACCCCCACACCATTTTTTTTTATTTTGGTTCGGTGTTCCCCTGTGGGGGGAATCCCATGCCATTTTTATCAATGAACTTTTATGTGTATTGCCGGGACCGCCAATTCATTATAGCCACGAGTAGTTTTAAATTACCTTTTTTCCTTTAGAAATTTCATTTTGCTGTCAGACTGTTCTAAACACAAGAAACATGCGCCACTTTACAGGCATACTATAGACACCCCCCAGGTATGAAATTTAAAGGAATATTACACTTTTATTGTTTCACTTTAAGCATTATTAAAATCACTACTCCCGAAAAAACTGTAGTTTTTAAAACTTTTTTTGCATTGATACATGTCCCCTGGGGCAGGACCCAGGTCCCCAAACACTTTTTATGACAATAACTTGCATATTAACTTTTAAAATTAGCACTTTTGATTTCTCCCATAGACTTTTAAAGGGTGTTCTGCGGCTTTCGAATTTTCTGCGAACACCCCAAATTGTTCGCTATTCGGCTAATGGGCGAACAGCCAATGTTCGAGTCAAACTCATTTTCGACCCGAACATAAAGCCAATCCCTACTGTCAGGTTATAATTCCTGTCCCAGTGCCAAATGCCCCTTAATTCCTTGTGCTTTCACAAGGACAGAAAGGAGAAATCTTCCATAAATAGTAATAACCAACAATAAAACATTTAACAGAAGCATTTACTTTTATCCAAACAAAAAAAAAAAGCACAAATCCTACTTGCTATTTTCAACACAATTATTTTTAGCTTTAGGCCCCTTTCAGACCTGCGGATCCGTATTTAGTCCTCCACTTGCTCAGCAGATGACAAGTCCGCCTCTGCACTCTGTGCAGGGACAGACCTGTCAGAGCTCCGCTCTCCCCTATGGGGGGATCGGATGATTACGGACCGCCTGTCCATTTTCATCTGATCCAATCCACCAGACGGATGGAAATTAGGGTTTGCATCTGTCAGGGTTTTGCGGATCGGGGCGGATCGGATGTCAGAGGACATGTCACTGCTGACATCCGACGCTCCATAGAGGTGCATGGATCGCCCGTTCAGATCCGCCTAAAAAAAAGAACATACACAGAGTAACAGTTTTTAAAACAACAAACTCAATAACCAATCATAAAATACCTTGCCAATATTGTTTGCTGTTCATCACTACTTATGTGTGTATAAAAGAGACAACATATCAGCAAATTGGAAAAAAATGTAAAACACAATCACAGTAATTCATAAAAAGTGTCTGTGACACTCTTTGGAATTCCGTTATGACATGGAGAGACAGATTTATGTACCTTTTGGAAACAGGGTGGGCGGAGTCTGATTAGGATTTGGAGACAGTAGATTTCCATCAGTTCTGCTCCCCTTGTGGTTGACAGCAGACAGTAGTTGGATCCATCAATAGACAGCCTGCTATTGGCTGTAGAATCTGCCACTGCCAGCTGTCATTCACAAGGAGAGAGGGGATCTGACGGAGAACTAGGACCTGAGCTGCCCCATCAGGTTCCACCCTCTGTCAGCATCACTGGCCACTAGGAGGCAAACATGCTACCAGTGGCGGCCCGTCAATAGGCGGCCCCTCCCAAAGCTACCAGTGGCGGCCCGTCCAGTGGCGGCCCCTCCCAAAGCTACTTATTAATAAAATAAAATAAAATTAAAAATAAAAATTAAAAAAACATATTTTTTTTTGAAAGTGTCCCTTTAAGTTGGTGTGTTAAGGGCGCCAGGCACAGGGGTGCTATTGGAGGCATGACTTGTGTGTAAACACGTGATTGGGGCTAAGAAGCTCTATTGGCGTACTTTAGAGTGTGCTCGGGGCTATAAGTTCTGCGCCCCGAAAACTCCACCTCTGGCATTAGGTTTCCAGTGGTTGTAATTGATTGGGTCCGTAGGGTGGGGCTTTAATTGGACCTGTGGCATCATTTGCTCACAGGCTGCCTGTCTTCTTCAGCAAGCGAGGGGGAAATCACCAGCAGAAGAAAAATGGCTCAGGGCAGACAGGGAGCGATAGGTCCATGCAGAGGCCGCTGTCCATTCATCTCCCTGGGACCCAGACATCCAGCAGTGCACACAGAGGGATCACACAGCAACTTTACTTTCCCTCTCTCTGCGTAATCCATGTCTGTACACCTTCCCTATCACACAGATCCCCCTCCCCCTTCACTATCTTCATTTTGCATAGATCTTTCTTCACTGCTCTCATACTGCAGGCTCCAGTCTCAGATCTGACCTCCCAATTACTGACTGACACCCTTTCCTTCCCAGATTACTTTTTATCTCTTCCAAACTGTTGAGCAGATCAGTTCATTCTGTGCACTCATTTAAGGTGGCAGGAATGAAATTAAAAAGGAATCATCTATTCTATGGCCACCTTAAATGAGTGCAGAGAATCTAATGATCTGTTCAACAGTTTGGATGGAGAGGGTGTCAGTCAGTGATTGGACCCCTAAAGAGGAATGCCCAGATCTGAGACCACACTTGTAAGGAAGAACTCAGCACAGGGATGGTGGGAACCCCTCATAATGGGCACAGCGGGTGTACAGACCCGGGAACTCAGCACAGGGATGGTGGGAACCCCTCATAATGGGCACAGCAGGTATACAGACCTGTGAACTCAGCAGAGGGATGGTGGGAACCCCTCATAAAGGGCACAGCAGGTATACAGACCCCCGGAACTCAGCACAGGGATAGTGGGAATCCCTCATAATGGACACAGCAGGTGTACAGACCCGGGAACTCAGTACAGGGATGGTGGGGACCCCTCATAATGGGCACAGCAGGGGTACAAACCTGGGAACTCAGCACAGGGATGGTGGGAACCCCTCATGATGGGCACAGCGGGTGTACAGACCTGGGAACTCAGCACAGGGATGGTGGGAACTCCTCATAAAGGGCACAGCAGGTATACAGAACCCAGAACTCAGCACTGGGATGGTGGGAATCCCTCATAATGGACAGACCCGGGAACTCAGTACAGGGATGGTGGGAACCCCTCATAATAGGCACATCAGGTGTACAGACCCAGGAACTCAGCACAGGGATGGTGGGAACCCCTCATAATAGGCACATCAGGTGTATAGACCCGGGAACTCAGCACAGGGATGGTGGGAACCCCTCATAATAGGCACATCAGCTTACAGACCTGGGAACTCAGCACAGAGATGGTGGGAACCCCTTATAATAGGCACATCAGCTTACAGACCTGGGAACTCAGTACAGGGATGGTGGGAACCCTCATAATGGGCACAGCTGGTATACACTCAGCCCTGGGAACTTGGCACAGGGATGGTGGGAACCCCTCATAATGGGCACAGTAGGTGTACAGACCTGGGAACTCAGCACAGAGATGGTGGGAACCCCTCATAATGGGCACAGCATGTGTACAGACCCAGGAATTTGGCACAGGGGTGGTGGGAACCCCTCATAATGGACACAGGCTGCAATTGGCACAGTTTTACCTAGCAGTAATGAATAATCACCTGATAAATGGCTATTTACAGCCCTGCATTACTAAAAGTGTAATTTTTCAGTTTGTGCCCCCCCAAAAATTTTGAGCACCAGCCGCAACTGCATGCTACTCTGTTACACAGCATAGAGAGACAGGCACTCTGCCTCTGTACTCCAAGTTAGAGTTGGTTTTAATTACTGTCATCTTCAAACTGAGGGCAATTATTTTTGTCATTTAGTGCAGCCATAGTGCTACTTTTTATAGTAGTGCTATTAAGAACATGAATCTGCCTCATATGTCTCTAAAGCTACTGAAATTCAGTCTCGGCTGGTGAATTTTTAGGATGGGGGTGCCAGACCCCCGCCCCTCTCTTTTGACCCATCCCACTTATAAGCCCCACCTCTTATATAATCCACCCACTCCGTTCCCTTTATTCCACTAACTTCCACCCATAGTGTCAGGAGTATACAACTCATCATCACAGGACAGAGTATACAGCTCATCATCACAGGACAGAGTATACAGCTCAGCATTACAGGACAGAGTATACAGCCCCAGCATCACAGGACAAAGTATACAGCCCCAGCATCACAGGACAAAGTATACAGCCCCAGCATCACCAGACAGAGTATACAGCTCAGCATCATGGGACAGAGTATACAGCCCCAGCATCACGGGACAGAATATACAACCCCAGCATCACAGGACAGAGTATACAGCATCACAGGACAGAGTATACAGCTCAGGATCACAGGACAGAATATATAGCTCAGCATCACAGGGCAGAGTATACAGCCCCAGCATCACAGGACAGAATACATACCTCCAAACTTTAGAACTTGAGGCTGATGTAAACATGTGGCACGTCACAACAAAAAGTGGGTGTGGCCAGACTGTTATTAGTGGTAGGGGCTTAAGGGGCATGGTTAAACAAAACCAATCCCCCCTACCACCATCCCTCTCCCCATCATTACACAGGATCCCTTCCTCAACACTACCCCCCATTGTTACACAGGACCCCTCCCTCATACTAACCCCATCATTAAACACAGAGAGGTTATTTGTTGAGGGTGGAGAGGCAGGGATGGGGATTGTTTAGGGTGGAAAGGCAGGAAGAGGGGTTATTGTTTAGGGTGAAGAGGCAGGGAGGGGGGTTATTGTTTAGGGTGGAGAGGCAGGGGGGTGTTTAGGATGGAGAGGCAGGGAGGGGGTGTTTAGGATGGAGAGGCAGGGAGGGGGTGTTTAGGGGGAGAGGCAAGGAGAGGGGTTATTGTTTAGGGTGGGGAAGCAGTGAGGGGGGTTATTGTTTAGGGTGGAGAGGCAGGGAGGGGGTGTTTAGGGTGGAGATGCAGGAAATGGGGGGTGTTTAGGGTGGAGAGGCAAGGAGGGGGTGGTTAGGATGGAGAGGCAGGGAAGGGAGGTGTTAAGGGTGGAGAGGTGGGGGGTGTAATGGGTGGAGAGGTAAGGAGGGGGTGTTTAGGGTGGAGATGCAGGGAGGGGAGGTGTTTAGGGTGGAGAGGCAGGGGGTGTTATGGGTGGAGAGGCAAGGAGGGGGTGTTTAGGGTGGAGAGGCAGGAAGGGGGTGTTTAGGGTGGAGAGGTGGGGGGTGTAATGGGTGGAGAGGTAAGGAGGGGGTGTTTAGGGTGGAGATGCAGGGAGGGGAGGTGTTTAGGGTGGAGAGGCAGGGGGTGTTATGGGTGGAGAGGCAAGGAGGGGGTGTTTAGGGTGGAGAGGCAGGAAGGGGGTGTTTAGGGTGGAGATGCAGGGGGGATGTTTAGGGTGGAGAGGCAGGGGGGGGCGTTTAGGGTGGAGAGGCAGGGAGGGGGGTGTTTAGGGGGAGAGGCAAGGAGAGGGGTTATTGTTTAGGGTGGAGAAGCAGTGAGGGGGGGTTATTGTTTAGGGTGGAGAGGCAGGGAGGGGGTGTTTAGGGTGGAGATGCAGGAAATGGGGGGTGTTTAGGGTGTAGAGGCAAGGAGGGGAGGTTAGGGTGGAGAGGCAGGGAGGGGAGGTGTTTAGGATGGAGAGGCAGGGAGGGGAGGTGTTTAGGGTGGAGAGGCAGGGAGGGGAGGTGTTTAGGGTGGAGAGGCAGGGAGGGGAGGTGTTTAGGGTGGAGAGGCAGGGGGTGTTATGGGTGGAGAGGCAAGAAGGGGGTGTTTAGGGTGGAGAGGCAGGGAGGGGGTGTTTAGGGTGGAGATGCAGGGGGGATGTTTAGGGTGGAGAGGCAGGGGGGGCGTTTAGGGTGGAGATGCAGGGAGGGGGAGCGTTTAGGGTGGAGATGCAGGGAGGGGGAGCGTTAAGGGTGGAGATGCAGGGAGGGGGAGCGTTAAGGGTGGAGATGCAAGGAGGGGGAGTGTTTAGGGTGGAGATACAAGGAGGGGGGTGTTTAGGGTGGAGATGCAGGGAGGTGTTTAGGGTGGAGAGGCAGGGAGGGGGGCGTTTAGGGTGGAGATGCAGGGAGGGGGGTCATTTAGGGTGGAGATGCAGGGAGGGGGGTTGTTTAGGGTGGAGATGCAGGGAGGGGGGTTGTTTAGGGTGGAGAGGCAAGGGGGGGGTGTTTAGGGTGGAGATGCAGGGGGTGTGTTTAGAGTGGAGAGGCAAGGATTGGGTGTTTAGGTTGGAGAGTCAAGGAGGGGGGTGTTTAGGGTTGAGATGCAGGGAGGGGGGTGTTTAGGGTGGAGATGCAGGGAGGGGGGTGTTTTGGGTGGAGATGCAGGGGGGTGTTTAGGGTGGAGATGCAGGGGGGGTGTTTAGGGTGGAGAGTCTTGGAAGGGGGTGTTTAGGGTGGAGAGGCAAGGAGGGGGTGTTTAGGTTTGGAGAGGCAGGGAGCGGGGTTGTTAAGGGTGGAGATGCCACCCCACTCCACAAGTTCCAGTGAGCCAGCCGCGAAACTGGAAGTGACGCGGCAGTGCCAAAAAAGCACCGCCCAATCACCCTCCGGTCCCAGCCAATAAAAAAGACAGGACAGGAGCCAGGGACAAATCAGTGGAGAGTGGGAGTGTGTGCCGGCGCACAGCTTGCACCTTGCACACACCCTAAACACAGGCAAATCAGCTTCCCGGCTTGCAAGCTGGGAAGCTTCCTATAGACTGCTGTGTGTCCGGCGTCCGGACACTCTTAAAGTGACCATATTTTTTTTATGTCAAAATTTTGGGGGGTGCCCCCTATGGACGGGCCACCACTGTTGAAATTGGTTACAGGGATTATTTAATCTACCTCAGGTCATTTTAAAGAGGCCATACCACCAGAAAAGTGTCATACATGTTTTATTGCATCCCCCCCAGTATTTACTATTCATGAACCCCAAAGCTTCAGGACAGTGAAGTGACAGGGGTCAGTGCCTTAAAAATTGTGCACAGCCCAAAAATTATACTAAATCACAATTTTCAAAACTGGTATTTTTTGTGACAGATTACTTTTAACTGGTTATCTGTATTATTTGTTTTCATAATTTGTTTTTCAGGCTTGGAGAACCAGAAGAGTGCGCAGGGATTGCCTCATTTTTATGCTCTGAAGATGCTTCCTACATCAATGGGGAAAATATTGGCGTCACTGGTGGGATGCTTGGAAGGCTTTAAACCTTGTGTTTTGGGGAAAATTACGAAAGCAATAAAAAATGTTATACCGTAATTTGTATTTGCCTGACTTTGTAAAAAAATAAATAACATATTTATTTCATCATATAAAGAAAAAGAAAAACATCAGTATTACATTTTGTTGAATTATATAGATTTAGTATATTGCTGCAGAGATCTTGCTCGGATGTGCAAATGGCTAGACTGATATGCACATCTTCTCATTGCAATTTGAGAGATTAGGGGGTTTATTTACTAAAGACGTGATCACGGATGTGAAAATATGAGTCAATTTAGGTAACGGTGATCACAGGTCAATTGGCTTCAGTAAAAATCACACAAATAGGAAACATAAGGGGAATATAAAGACACTGAATTTGAAAAGAGCCATCTTCCCTAAACTACAAACCTTGCTAGAAGGCATAAACTGGGATAAAATCTTAGGAACAAAAAACACGGAGGAGAGATGGGTTTGCTTTAAGAGCATATTAAATAAGGGCATTAGCCAATGCATCCCATTGGGTAATACATTTAAAAAAGAGTGAACAAAAGTCCTGTATGGCTTAACTCCAATGTTAAAATGCATATAAAAGCAAAGGAGAATGCTTTCAAAAAATACAAGGTTGAGGGATCATCATCAACATTCAGACTTTATAAAGAATGCAACAAGAAATGTAAGGGTACAATAAGGACAGCTAAGATAGAACATGAAAGACACATAGTGGAGGAGAGCAAAAAAAATCCCAAGAAATTCTTTAAGTATGTAAACAGTAAAAAAGGGAGGACAGACCATATTGGCCCCATAAAGAATGAGGAAGGACATCTGGTTACAAAGGATGGGGAGATGGCAATGGTATTGAATTTATTCTTCTCCTCAGTCTTCACGAGGGAATCGAGGGGCTTCAGTAACCAAAACTGCAGTGTTTATCCTCATGACACATCACAGGAAGCACCTCCATGGTTAACAGAGGACAGAATTAAAATTAGACTTGGGAAACTTAACATTAATAAATCGCCGGGACCAGATGGCTTGCACCCGAGGGTGCTTAGGGAACTTAGTCAAGTAATTGCCAGACCATTGTTTTAATTTTTACTGACAGTCTACTGACTGGAATGGTACCAGCTGATTGGAGAAAAGCCAATGTAGCACCAATATTTAAAAAGGGCCCAAAATACATCCCTGGGAATTACAGACCAGTTAGCCTAACATCAATAGTAGGTAAACTCTTGGAGGGGATGATAAGGGACTATATACAAGATTTTAGTAATGAGAAGGGTATCATTAGCTGTAATCAGCATGGATTCATGAAGAATCGTTCTTGCCAAACCAATCTATTAACCTTCTATGAGGAGGTGAGTTGCCATCTAGATAAAGGAAGGCCCATAGACGTGGTGTATCTGGATTTTGCAAAAGCATTTGCCACAGTTCCCCATAAATGCTATTATAACGATTCTATTATATCTGAAGTCAGTAACAGGGATCGTCAGGCACTCTTGACAGATAAGCCCCCTAAAGTTGGGAATAATGATAACTATGGTCTGGCCTTTATCACCACTTTTTCAAGTCAACATTGGGTCATTAAGAGAATTATAAAAAAACATTGGCCAGTGATAAGGAATGACCGAGTCCTGGGTCCTTTTCTATCTGAAAGACCTAATGTAATTTTTAGAGGTGCCATGAGTCTTAGGAATACGATAGCTCTGAATGTTCCTGATCCACCTAAGAAGCCAACGTTCTTTGGAGATCTTAAGGGTTTTTACCCCTGCGGTAAATGTAGAGCCTGTAAGCTGAATTTTCAGCGGGGTAGGAGATTTACTGATTTCACCTAGAATGGCACTGGTCTTACGTACCCCATTCGTACATTCATTACATGTTAGACCAAATGCATGGTCTACCTTCTTAGGTGCCCATGCGGTCTGGAATATTTAGGGCGTACGGTCCGTATGCTACATATACGTTTGGGGGAACACATAGCCAACATTTGTAAGGGCTATGATAAACATAATGTTAGTAAGCATTACGACCTTAAACACAAGCGGGACCCAACAGGTACTACCTTTTTAGCTATTGAGAGGTATGTCCCCCATTGGCGGGGAAGCAATGGGAAACGTACTATATCGCAAGCTGAAACCAATTGGGCTCACACGTTCCCGAGGGCCTTAATGTGGAGTGGGACATCAACTGTTTTATTAATAACGGTTGATGTCCCCCTCTTCATCCTGATTGGACAGGTTGATTTGTTGGTCTATAGTGGCATCCTTTAATGGAGTACATGCATTTATTTATGCTTCTCTAGGTATGTTCCTCTAGATGAGTTATCTATTTTATGTAATTCCTTATATATATTTTCTATTTTTTAGAGGATCAGCAATTTTTATAAGTTGCTTATTGTTATGTTTTTTGCATTATATAATTGGTAGCCTTTTATATAACATCTTTGTAATCATTTATTGCATATGGGTTATCGTATATGTGTGAATTGTATGTCAGGGTAATTCACTGACAGTGATGTCTAGCGGCATTATAGGTGCAGAAAATATTTTTTAACATTTAATATTTAGCACACGGATTGCAATTAGGATCTGCAACCACTAGATGGTGCTATACTTTCTATCGGAACTAGGGTGTATAATTATTTTCACCTTTATTATGTAACTTTGCTTTTTTAAAGTTTTTTTTTTTACATTTTCTAGCAATTTAATACCCAGCCGAGACAGTGGAAACTTTTTCGCTGAGTTATTTCCCCTGAATGGAGTGTTTCATTAACTTGGTTTATGTACATGAACTGGTGGGTTCCGGGCTATGTTTTGTGTGGCCTCTGATTGGCTACGCTCTTATGCCGCGTACATACAAAGGGATTATCCCACGGGATTGTCCGCTGGACTAAATCCACCGGATAATCCCCTCGTGTGTGGGCATCCGACGGACTTTTTTTCAAAAAGTCCAGTGGACTAAAGTTTTAAGTTTTGTTTTAAAATTATCCGCTGGACTTGGCAGTCCAGCGGACAATTCTGCCGTTAGTAGGCTAGTCCGCCGGACTTTTGAAATGAACGGACTTGCCACTCATCGGAAAGTCCGTTCATTTAGCACGTGACTTCAGGTACGTAGCTAGCGTAGGCAGTAAATGCCGGCGCGCTAGCCCCGTCACCTGGCATGGATTTAAAGGGACTCCCCACGCCGAAAAGCGGCGTGGGGGTCCCCCCCAAATCCATGTCAGACCCTTATTCGAGCACGCAGCCCGGCAGGCCAGGAAAGGGGTGGGGACGAGCGAGCGCTCCCCCCCCTCCTGAGCCGTACCAGGCCGCATGCCCTCAACATGGGGGGTGCCCTGGGGAAAGGGGGGCCGTGCGCCCCCCCCCCCACCCCAAAGCACCTTGTCCCCATGTTGATGAGGACAAGGGCCTCTTCCCGACAACCCTGGCCGTTGGTTGTCGGGGTCTGCGGGCGGGGGCTTATCGGAATCTGGGAGCCCCCTTTTATAAGGGGGCCCTCAGATCCCCGCCCCCCACCCTATGTGAATGAGTATGGGGTACGATGTACCCCTACCCATTCACCTAAGGTGTAAAATGTAAAGTAAAAAAACACACTTTTGAAAAAATATTTTATTGCACTGCTCCGGGGGTCTTCTTCCGTCTTGGGGGTCTTCTCGCCGGACTCCTCCGCCATTTACCTAGCTATTTTACTGAGCGGAGAAGTCCGGCTACCTTCTTCGTCGCCGCCGTCATCTGGGGGTCTCGATCCGCCTTCGGGGGTCTTCTTCCATCTTGGGGGTCTTCTCGCCGGACTCCTCCGCCATTTACCTAGCTCTTTTACCGAGCGGAGAAGTCCGGCTACCTTCTTCGTCACCCCCGTCATCTGGGGGTCTCGATCCGCCTTCAGGGGTCTTCTTCTGTCTTGGGGGTCTTCTCGCCGGACTCCTCCGCCATTTACCTAGCTCTTTTACCGAGCGGAGAAGTCCGGCTACCTTCGTCGTCGCCGCCGTCATCTGGGGGTCTCGATCCGCCTTCGGGGGTCTTCTTCTCGTCTTGGGGGTCTTCTCGCCGGACTCCTCCGCCATTTACCTAGCTCTTTTACCGAGCGGAGAAGTCCGGCTACCTTCTTCGTCGTCGCCTCTGTCGTCTGGGGGTCTCGATCCGCCTTCGGGGGTCTTCCGGGGTCTCTTCTGTTCTTGCCATTGTCGTCGCTTTCTGCGCCGCCTTCTTCTTCTTCTTCCGCCTTCTTCTTCTTCTTCTTCCGATGTTGACACGTCGCTCTCTCTGGCCGGAATGCCAGAGCCGCGCTCTGCTGGGACTTATATAGGGACAAGGGGACAGAGTCACATGCTCATGTCACATGGTGACCCCGCCCCCTGTGATGTCACAGTCCCAGCATCCTCCGGGACCTGCAGAGTTTGCAGTGCACTTGTAGTGCAAAGTGGATTTGCCTTTAGTAAATAAACCCCTAGGTGTTCATTCCTAAACATGCATAAAATATAGTCACGCAACATTGAATGCATTGTTGTAAAGAAAAGTTTTAGCTGTGAAATGGCGACATCTTGTGGAAAGTATATGAAATACAGGTTGAGTTGAAACAGCAAAATGAGGTGTCATATTACTAAAATTTATAACAGGTCCAGTAAGGTATTTTTAACCACTTAAGGACCAGAAGGATTTGCCCCTTTAATGACCAGGCCATTTTTTGCGTTTCGGCACTGCGTCACTTTAACTGACAATTGCATGGTCGTGCAACGTTGTACCCAAACAAAATTGGTCCTTTTTTTCCCACAAATAGAGCTTTCTTTTGGTGGTATTTGATCACCTCTGCGGTTTATTATTTATAAAAAAAGAGCGACAATTTTGAAAAAAAAAAATAAAAAATTTTTACTTTTTGCTATAATAAATATCCCAATTTAAAAAAATAAAATAATTTCCTTATCAGTTTAGGCCAATATGTATTCTTCTACATATTTTGGTAAAAAAAATTGCAATAAGCGTATATTGATTAGTTTGCGCAAAAGTTATAGCGTCTACAAAATAGGGGAAAGATTTAAGGCATTTGTATTATTTTTTTTACTAGTAATTG
Organism: Lithobates sylvaticus; assembly: GCA_028564925.1. NCBI lineage: Eukaryota > Metazoa > Chordata > Amphibia > Anura > Ranidae > Lithobates > Lithobates sylvaticus. The sequence goes on from CM053026.1 coordinate 243,803,228, forward strand.
CGGCAATCTGTGATTTTTAGCAAGACTGTGGCATTGTGGTGGACAGATCCGACACTTCTGACACATTTTTGCGACCAATGACATTTATACAGCGATCAATGCTATAAAAATGTACTGATTACTGTGTAAATGTCACTGGCAGGGAAGGGGTTAACACTAGGGGCGATCAGGGGGTTACATGTGTTCCCTAGGAGGTGTTTCTAACTGAGGGGGGATGGGACTGACTGGAAAAGGAGAGAGATTGCTGTTCCTAATCACTAGGAACAGCAGATTTGTCTCTCCTCCCCTGTCAGAATGGGGATCTGTCTGTTTACATTGATAGATCCTTGTTCTGGCTCACTGTGGAGCGATCGCGGGTGGCCCCTATCACTCTTAAAGCGGCCGACGTACGCCTACAGTGATTCGCCCAGGAGAGCCAACCTGCCACAGTATAATTAAGCAGTTAAAGCAGAGTGAATAATTAGGTAATTATTAAAAAAGGGTGGATAATAGAAGGTGAAAGTTGATGCAGTAAATGCTGCGTGCATTTATCCTAGTAAGTAATTAAAAAAAGGTTTTGGGCACTTTACAAATTATGAAATGGGATTTTTTTTTCTGTTGGAACAGATATGTTATTTAACATGCTAATTGTCTGACTGTTATTCTCACCCTCTTTTTTCAGTACTTTGAGTTAGAAAAATGAAAAAAATATTTGCTGGATATTTGTTCCTAGTGAGTGGTATAAAGTAATTGGGTCAGCGTGATAGTCAAGTTTACGAGCATTTTCAGAAAAAGAGGTCAGCAGTGGTAGCCTCCATATTTCTCTAAAGACAAGTTTAATTTATTTGGTAGGTGCAATAATGGTGCCAACAAAAATAATAATAAACCTTTACACTTATCCAATAAATCCTATTAAGTGGTGTAGCTGCCCCTTTAAAAGTGAAATGGATGACACTATTAACAGAAATTATATATATATAAAAAGTGATGCATTGACCTTATGCCCAAAAACCTAATGTGTTATACGAAAAAGTGATAAACCTGCTAATTTCGAGGCTTAAATAAACCATCAACTATAAGCCAAATAAAGTCCACATACAGTATACCATTCACAACTATAAAAATTGAGATTATACACGTGTTCCCCAGAAGAATGAATCCAACTGTAGTGCACAGATGTAATCATATCCTCTTCCACACCAACCATGCAAAAGTGATCACCCTGTGATTAAGTGCTCACTCACCAGACTAATAGGACCTCTTTATTACAAGAAGGTCACAGTGCGCTTTGGGTTTAAAGTGGATGTCATACTGTAGAGAATCATTTTTCCTTTTATTTGAGCCCAGTCTTGCCACACAGATTTACTCCAGCCCTGAGAAATCCTCTTTTATTGTTCAGTAAAGGCCCATACACACGAGTGGACTTTTTGACAACCAACATGCAAATTAGCTGTTTTGGACCAACATCCAACCGTGTGTACGCTCCATCAGACCAACTTTTTGCAGGTTTCATTGGACTTTTGTTGGCTGTGCGAATGGACCAACTTTCTGCCAACAAAAGTCCGATGGACCAAAGTCCGACCGTGTGTACACAAAACCAACGGACTTTTGTACAAACCAATGCAGAACCAATGCAAAAGATCAGACAACAATACAGAAGTTGACCAAAGGTGGCGGTAAAGAGCAGAAAAACCAAGTGATTTGGTGAAAGTTGGCTGAAAAAGTCCTGCCGTGTGTATGCAATACCAACTTGGGGCCAACGCCCTTTGGACAAAAATCCACGGGAAAGTTGGTCCACGGTCCGATCGTGTGTATGAGGCTTTAGAAAGATCTTGGCAAAGTGCTAAAAACTTTGTCAAAAAGCCCCCTTGCTGTGAGTGACAGGTGATTTACATATCGCATGCACTAGCCTGAGAGAGGCACAGACCAGAGTAAAAATAAAATTTATTCTCGAGTGAACAGCAAGAAGAATATAGGGGAGATGTATGTAGTCAGAGCTGGGCAGAGTAGAACATGCAGTGATCTGATGATTGTTATAGTGCAGTGTGTTTCTGAGGATACATTGATCATAAGATTTGGTATGTGGGGGAGGGGTGGATTTCTCACTTTTTATAATTACACAGGATGTGCCTCTTTTAGGCTAGTGCATGAGATATGTAAATCACCTGTCACTCACAGCAAGGGAGCGTTTTTAACAAAGTTTTTAGCACTTTGTCAAGATCTTTCTAACTGAAAAATAAAAGAGGATTTCTCAGGCCTTGAGTAAATCTGTGTGGCAAGACTGGGCTCAAGTGAAGGGAAATCTTATTCTCTACATTATGACATCAACAAAAAGTGGTTTACATCCACTTTAAGCTGGAACCTCTTCTTGTCAGAACTATTGAAGTTAAAAAAACTCAAATAATTAATTTCTAAATGGTCTAAAAACATTATTTTTACATGTGGTTTCATGAGCAACTTAGATCTTAGCATCTTGTTCATGTTTTTTTTTTAGAAGTTGAATATAACTTTATGCTTGTGTACAGAAAAGTTTATTGTAAGAAAACTTTAAGAATCTTATCTTTATCCCAGATTGTAAATTTTGAAGTCCTGTCAGCTAGACAAGATAAGAAACTGGCCAGGGAAAAAATGTATCATGTCTCAAGGGAACCATGAACTGACAGATGTAATCTTTTTATAAGAAAACGGAATGGGGCTCATTCAAAACAAGTTTTACAAAACAAGCCTTATTAAATGACGAGTAATCATATTAGCAATGAGTTATATTGTATTGATATTACATTATAATAGGGAGAGTATATGCATACTTAATTGAATAATCTCACATATTTTGGTTTATATATATAGAATATATATTCGCTTAAAATGATGAAGAAATTTGTTTTTATTAAAACATTTTTGGGGATATTTATTATAGCAAAAAGTAAAAAATAATGTTTTTCAAAATTGTCGCTCTTTTTTTTATTTATAGCGCAAAAAATAAAAAGGTGATCAAATGCCACCAAAAGAAAGCTCTATTTGTGTGAAAAAAAGGACGTGAATTTTGTTTTGGTACAGCGTCGCATGATCGCGCAATTGTCAGTTAAAGCGACGCAGTGCCGTATAGCAGGCTTGGCCAGAGGTCAAGCCTGCCCACCCAGTAGTCCAGGGGTTCATCACTTCTCAGAGCGTCCACATCGGCCGTTAACCCGATGTAGTCGGACACCTGTCGGTCTAGGCGTTCCCTGATGCTGGATCCGGATGACACCTGTCGATGGGTCGGCTGAAAGAATGATCTCATATCAGAAGTGACCAACACATCTTCAAACCGCCCTCTTCTTGTAGGTGCTGTTGGATTGGTGCCCGCAACTCTTTCTCTGGGAGTGGGAATTCCTCTGCCAGCGCACGCAAAAGCAGAATGCAGCATTTCTATAAGCAAGGCCTGTAAGTGCTCCATTCTGACAGCCCTCTGTGATGGTGGTAACATTTCCGCCATTTTGTGTTTGTACCGGGGTCTAAGTACGTTGCCACCCAGTACTGGTCCTTGACCTTTATGCTTTTTATACGGGGGTCCCTGTTAAAACACTGGAGCATGAAGGCCCCCGTTTGCACTAAACTGGAAGCAGTGTGGTGGCCTGGCTCCTGCTCATCATCCAGGATAATGTTGTCCTCCTCGTTCTCCTCCCCCATCCACGGACAACAACAGGGATCCCAGAAAGGTTTAAAGCATGCTCTTCTTGCTCCTCCTCATCCGCCCCGGCACCATCCTCCTCTGACTCCTCTTCAGACTCCTGTTGTTGACTTGTCTCAGATAGAATAGCCCCCCCTGGGAATTCATCCAGCATTGCGACTTCCTCATCTTCCTGCTCCTCCATGGCTTGATCAATGACACAACGCAATGCAAGCTCCATAAAGAAGGCGTAAGGTACGATGTCACTGATGGCACCATGGCTGCGACTGACCAGTTTGTTGATCTCATCAAATGGCTGCAGAAGTCTGCATGAGCAGCCAGTGGCACGGTGAGAAAAAAACAAGCTCCCTAGAACCTGTTCTGCCACAGAGTGGGTACAGGTAGTCGTTAGCTGCACGTTTCTGCTGGAGCAGCCTATCAAGCATAAAGAAAGTTGAGTTCCATCGTGTGGGGCAATCACAAATAAGACTTCTGACCGGCAGATTGTGTCACCTCTGAATGTCAGCAAGGCGAGCCATGGCCGTGTAAGATCTTCTGAAATGGGCTGAGATTTTCCTTGCCTGCCGCAAGATGTCCTGGACCCCAGGGTATTTGACAACGAATCGTTGCACGACCAAGTTTAAGACATGTGCCATGCATGGCACATGTGTCATTTTGCCCTGTTTCAACGCGCTAAGCAGGTTGCCACCGTTGTCGCAATCCACTTTACCAACTGTCAAATTGAGAGGTGTTAGCCACTGATCTGCCTGTGAACGCAAAGCTGAAAGGAGTGCAGGGCCAGTGTGGCTCTTGGCTTCCAGGCACAACAGATGCAGTACAGCATGGCAACGTCTCACCTGGCATGTCGAATAGGTTCTGGGGATCTTGGGCGGCGCAACGGAAGAGACGCTAGCAGCGGAAATGGAGGAGTCAGCCGAGGAGGAGAGGGAGGATGGAGAGGCAGGTCTGCATGCAATCCGTGGCGGTAAAACCAAATCTACACAGGTGCCACGTGTTACATGCTTGACGGCCGTCAGAAGGTTCACCCAGTGGGCAGTAAAAGTTATATACCTTCCCTGCCCGTGTTTGCTAGATCACGTGTCTGTGGTCAGATGTATCTTGGCACCGACACTGTGTGCCAGAGATACATTCACTTGCCGCTGAACATGGCCATATAGATCTGGGATGCCCTTCTGTGAGAAATACTTCCTTCCTGGGACCTTCCATTGTGGTGTTCCAATGGCCACAAATTTTCGAAAGGCCTCCAAGTCCACCAGTTTATATGGCAGTAGTTGGCAGGCTATCAGTTCTGACAAGCCAGCGGTCAACCGTTGGGTAAGAGGGTTATCCGGCGTCATAATTTTTTTACGCTCGAACATTTGGCCCACGGAAGCCTGCCTTTTTCCAGAAAAACGTGAGGACGGCATGATGGAAGGTGGAGTGGAGGACAATTCTGAGGAGAGAGGAGAAGGAGAATTAGAAGAGCCTGGACGGTGGGAGCCTGGAGTGTGGCTTAGTGGGTTCTGATGGCGTTGCTCCCACTGGGCTTGGTGATGGCAACTCATGTGCCTTCTTAAGGCAGTCGTCCCTAGGTGAGTGTTGGGCTTACAGCGACTTATGCGTTGACTGCAAAGGCTGCAGATGGCAACACTATTGTCAACAGCGGACACGTTAAAAATAAAAAAGCCCGCACTGCGGAGCCATGTGCCGGCGTCCTGGGAGCGCCAGATGGGACCGTACATGGTTGATGCCTCGCTCCTGATACAATAGCAGTCTGGTTTGTCCCTTCTGTGCAATGTAAGTTCCTCCTGCTTCTCCTCCCTATCTGCTGGTCCATCTCTCCCTCTGAACTCCCCTCCTCTTCCTCTCTTGTGGGCACCCACGTGACGTCCCTAGACACGTCATCATCAACGTCACCTTCCCCACCGCTATAATAAGAGATCTTGGATTAGGCAGCAACAGCGGGGACCAACTTCACAATGCAAAGTGAAAAATTGAGTACCAATAACAATTTAAAACCCATTATTGATCATGCTGCAGATGGACACTGATCATGAGCGCCCCCCTCCCTCCTGAAACATACCAGGCCACATGCCCTCAACATGGAGGAGTGGGTGCTTTGGGATGCTTTGAATGTCTGCTCTGCACTTTGACATTTCTTATATAGGTAAGTGGCGGGGCCACCTGGCTACATCACCCAGAGGCTATGCCCCTTCTGACGTCAAGGACTGGTGCATGCTAGTCATGTGATGTCACAAGGGGGTGGGACCACGGGTGACGTAGCCAGGTGGCCCTGCCCCTTACCTATATAAGAAATGTAAATGCACAGAGAAGGCATTCGGCAGGCAGCCTTCCAGGAGGTGGGAGCGTTTTTTTTTGTTTTTTTCAGGTGCAGCGGGCGGCATGATTGACAATGGATTTACATTGAGGGATACTATTTTATTTATTTTTTATTATTTTTATATAAAGGAATTGTCAAAAACGTGTCTCTTATGTTTATTAATTTTTGACAATTTTTTGGTGAATGGGTAGGGGTATTATGTACCCGATACTCATTCACATGGGAGGGAGCTGGGATCTCGCGGTTGCAATTGCCAGCACCTGGCTATTGAAAGAATAAAGAAAAGAATGGTGTGGGGTCCCCCCACCCAGTCCATACTAGACCGTTTGAGATTGGTATGGATTTGGAGGGAAACTCCACGCCAACATTTAAAAAAAAAAAAAAACAGCGTGGGGTCCCCCCAAAGAAAAACAACAGCCAACCCTTATTCGGGCATGCAGCCTGGCAGGTCAGGAAAGGAGGGGGATGAGCGCCCCCCCTCCCATCCCAGAGCGCCCCCCCTCCCTCCTGAACCAAACCAGGCCACATGCCCTTAACATGGAGGGGTGGGTGCTTTGGGATGCTTTGAATGTCTGCTCTGCACTTTGACATTTCTTATATAGGTAAGTGGCGGGGCCACCTGGCTACATCACCCTGAGGCTATGCCCCTTCTGACGTCAAGGACTGGTGCATGCTAGTCATGTGATGTCACAAGGGGGTGGGACCATGGGTGACGTAGCCAGGTGGCCCTGCCCCTTACCTATATAAGAAATGTCAATGCACAGAGCAGGCATTCGGCAGGCAGCCTTCCAGGAGTTGGGAGCGTTTTTTATTTTTTTCAGGTGCAGCGGGCGGCATGATTGACAATGGATTTACATTGAGGGATACTATTTTATTTATTTTTTATTATTTTTAAATAAAGGAATTGTCAAAAATGTGTCTCTTCTGTTTATTCATTTTTGACAATTTTTTGGTGAATGGGTAGGGGTATTATGTACCCGATACTCATTCACATGGGAGGGAGCTGGGATCTGGGTGCCCCCTTGTTATAGATGGCTACTAGATTATAATAAGCCCCCCGCCCGCAGACCCCCACCATTACCAGCCAAGGTGCCAAAGCACCCCCCCCCCCCCATGTTGAGGGCATGTGGCTTGGTATGGATCAGGAGGGGGGAAATCACTCGTCACCCCCTTTCCTGACCTGCCAGGCTGCATGCCCAGATAAGGGTCTGTTACTGATTTTGGGAGGGACCCCACGCCATTTTTTTCTTTTTTTTTAATTTTGCCATTGGGTCCCCCTTTAAATTCATACCAGACCCAAAGGGCCTGGCCTGGACTGGCCGTTTTTTTTTTTTTTTTTACTGCCAATTGCAAATATTTTAACCAGTAACAAAGATTTAGACATTTCTTTCATACGTTTTATTTAATTTAGGAGTGGATCAATAATAATCTGCTCTTCGTTCGCTGGATAAATACCCGAAGCAGTAAGTTATTTAACCAATATACTAAAAATGTTGTGTATTTGGCTGTAATTGTACTTAGAAGGGAATGATTTAAAATGTTGTATACCCAAACATATGCAAGGGAGTGCATGCACAATGAAAAATGTAAACAAAAATAGGATTTATTTCTGCTATATGACTGAATGATCAACTTTAAATCAGAATTTTACCCATAACAACTTGATAGCTCTACCCTGACATGGAAAGCTGATTCACCCTATCTAGAAAGTTGCTTTAAAGTGGTTGTAAACCCTTACGGACCACTTTTCACTACAGATAAGCATATAATAAGGCTTACTTGTAGCTACCATGGATATCTCCTAAACCTAAACAGTTTAGGAGATATCCACTGCATCAACATGTGGCGACGGCATCGGCACATGCGCACTGAAGCAACAGCAAGCTTGTGCCATTGCTTCAGCTGATGTGCCGTTACCGGCAGCTCCTGCGTGGGAGTTACGCCATTGCAGCTCCGGCCAATCATAGCACCAGAGCCTGCGATACAAGGAAATAACTCCGGGAGACATGTCGATAGGCAGAGCAGTGTGCTGGGACAGCTGTGGGGGCTTCGATCTATGGTGAGTATTTCATAATGAGCTAGTATGCTATGCATACTAGCTAATTATGCCTTTGTCTTGCAGGTTTTTTTTTGTTTTGTTTTTCATGGGGTTTACAACCACTTTAGCAAGTCTGCAGTGTATGGATGCCCTGCCAATCATCAATCATTAAGCTTCCATTATATCAATAAATTTTCACAGGTTTAATGAAAAAATTAATCTACTGTGTATCCTGACACTGTTATGTTTCTGTGGAGTGTCCATCATTTTTCTCACCACCCGCTATCCCTTCTTCACACATTGGGGGTTATTTATTAAAGGAAACTCCACTTTGCACTACAGGTGCAAACTACAAGTGCAAAGTGCACTTAAAATTGCACTGGAACTGCACTTGGAAGTGCAGTCACTGTAAATCTGAGGGGTAGATCTGAAATAATGGGAAGCTCTGCTGATGTTTTTATTTTCCTTGCATGTCCCCCTCGAATCTACAGCGACTGCACTTCCAAGTGCACTTCAGTGTAATCTCAAGTGCACGTGTAGTTTGCACTGGTAGTGCAAAGTGGATTTGCCTTTCATAAATAACCCCCATTGTGCGGTCCCTTAACATATAAGCTCCTTGTGGAGTAAGAAGAAACAGGAGCAATGCTGGAGGCAATTTACAGCACACGGTAATTTTGGTAACATAATTATTAATGTGGATTGTATGTTCCTTGCTAAAGAACATTATGTTCTATCACATGGGTAGGCAACCTTTTGAGCACAGTGTTTTCAAAGAAATTGAGTGTGCCAAATTTAATAACAAAACTTTTTTAGCTTCACACTCTAAATCAGGAAAAGGAATTTTTATAAAGTAAATGCTGCAAACTACTTGAGTTGTTGCTTACAAGTTAAATATTTTTTGCTAGAAAATTACTTAGAATGTCATGAGGGCTCCATCCGTGGCCGGCGACCTGATGATCCTGCCAGTAATCGGCGCCTCAGCATCCCTGGTTCCCGTTCTCGGCTGCCATTGCGCATGCGCGAGCGCGCGCGCGCACGCGCGCGCCCGCAGACGGGGGCGAGCGTGCGCGGACGGGTGCGCGCCTCCATTGGCGCCAATGAGGCTATTTAAACCCTCCTGTGACTGACGGTCCCCGCTGTCTGCTCTACAACGTTCTGTGTTTGAAACCTGATCTGAAGTCTGTTTACCTGTATCTGACCCGGCTATCCTTGACCATCCGCTCTGTCCCTGTGTATCGACCTTGGCTTGTCTTTGACCATCCTCTTGTCTGCTCCATCTGTACCGTGCTGCCAGCCTGATATCTGACCCGGCCTGCCTGACCATTCCAGAGCCAGCTTACCTGTTATACCAGTCTGCATACAGATACAAGTCTGCCTGTTGTTCCAGTCTGCACACAGATACAAGTCTGCCTGTTGTTCCAGTCTGCACACAGATACAAGTCTGCCTGTTGTTCCAGTCTGCACACAGATCAAGTCTGCCTGTTGTTCCAGTCTGCACACAGATCCAAGTCTGCCTGTTGTTCCAGTCTGCATACAGATCCAAGTCTGCCTGTTGTTCCAGTCTGCACACAGATCCAGCTTACCTGTTGTTCCAGTCTGCATACAGATCCAAGTCTGCCTGTTGTTCCAGTCTGCACACAGATCCAGCTTACCTGTTGTTCCAGTCTGCACACAGATCCAAGTCACCTGTTGTTCCAGTCTGCATACAGATCCAAGTCTGCCTGTTGTTCCAGTCTGCACACAGATCCAGCTTACCTGTTGTTCCAGTCTGCATACAGATCCAGTCTGCCTGTTGTTCCAGTTGTTCCAGTCTGCATACAGATCCAAGTCTGCCTGTTGTTCCAGTCTGCCTACAGCTACCTACTTACCTCATCCGCTGAGCTTATCCAGGAAGCTCTTGTACCGGTCTGACCATTCCTGCCAGGCACCTGTGCCCCTCCTGACTCCTGGTCCTACTGTCCCATCATCAGGGGACCGGCGAGTGGGAGCCGCAAGGGAGGCCCTTCTCTGCTAATCAGATTCACCACTACCAGGGAGCGTGACAGTAGCAGACAGCCATGTCTGAGTCTGAGCAGGGGGCCTCTCCTATGGAAGGACTGTGCCAACACCTGGCAGGACTGACCGAGGCGGTAAAGAATCTCCAGCAGGGATACACCCGGTTGGAAGAACGGGTGCTGGCTCTACCACCAACAGCCCCATCTGGGGGAAGTCCAGGACCATCAGTGATAATGCTCCCTCCAGAGCCCCGGGTACCAATCCCTGAGAGATTCTCGGGTGCCCGCAACCTCTTTCGGGACTTACGTAACTCCTGTGAACTGTTCTTTGCACTACAGCCACGTACTTTTTCCCTGAAAGCCACCAAGGTGGGCTTCGTGATCTCCTTACTCTCCGGAGACCCGCGGACCTGGGCCCACCGCCTCCTAGAGCAGAAGGACCCCGCACTGGCCGGTCTTAATTCATTTTTTGACACCATGGCCCAACTCTATGAAGACCCCCAACTCGCTGCCACCGCAGAGACCACTCTGCGCGCCCTCCAGCAGGGGCGAAGGCCTGTGGAAGACTATGTCGCGGACTTTAGGCGCTGGGGTGCGGATACCCAGTGGAACGACGCTGCTCTGCGTCACCAGTTCCGCCTAGGACTTTCTGAGGCACTAAAAGATGAGCTGGCGAGAGTTGGGGTACCCCAGACCCTGGACACTCTGATCAACCTGGTCATCCAGATTGACCGACGACTAAGGGAGCGCAGGTCGGAACGTGCATCCGGTTTCCCTCGTCCTACCTGGATGCTCCCCAAGGCCCCAAGTCACCTGCAGACTGGCTCGGCCCAGCGGTCTATAACCCTCCCTGATTTCTCCGAGCCCATGCAGTTAGGGCTCTTGAGGCCTTCTCTAACTTCTGAGGAACGGCAACGTCGTCGGGTCAACAACTTGTGCCTCTACTGTGGTGAGCCTGGGCACTATGTAAGGAACTGTCCGGCCAAGGCTCGTAAGTGCCCTCTCATGCCTGCTTGCTCTATGGACTCCTCAACCCAGGTCTCCTCTCACCTTGCCCTTTCTGTCTTGTTACAGCTTCCGGGAAGAATCCTCCAGGTACCCGCCATTATTGATTCCGGGGCATGCAGCTGTTTCATGGACTCTTCTTTCGCTGCCCAACACCGGATCTCCCTCCAGTCTAAATCCCAGGGACTGTCAGTTTACCTGGCGGATGGCTCCTCCATCCGTTCAGGCCCGGTTACGCAAGAGACCATCCCACTGCCCATGACCATCTCGGACAACCACCAGGAACTTCTTTGCATGGACATTATTTCCTCTCCATTATCCCCTATAATCCTGGGCATTCCGTGGCTGAAGGCCCACAACCCAGTCATCGACTGGGCCACTGGGATGGTTTCCTTCTCCTCTCAGTATTGTCAGATGTCTTGCAGACCTCCTAATTCCTCCCAGCTGGCTACTCTGCTAAGTGGGGACTCTGAGATGGACCTCCGTCGGGCTATTCCCCAGGCCTACCACGACTATCTAGATGTCTTCAGCAAACAGGCAGCAGAGGTGCTCCCTCCTCACAGGGCTTATGATTGCCCAATTGAACTTTTCCCTGGAGCAGAGATCCCCTTTGGAAGGGTCTTCCCCCTGACAGAAGTGGAGCAAGGCAAGTTGAAGGAGTACATTGAGGAGAACCTCCGAAAAGGCTTCATCCGCCCATCTACCTCTCCTGCGGGCGCAGGCATATTTTTCGTGGAGAAAAAAGATCACACCCTTCGGCCCTGTGTGGACTATAGGGAGTTGAACAACATTACGGTCAAGAACCGTTACCCTCTCCCGTTGGTCCCTGAACTCTTCCAGAGGCTTGGCACGGCCACCATCTTCACGAAGCTTGACCTACGGGGGGCTTACAATCTGGTCCGGATTAAAGATGGGGATGAGTGGAAGACGGCCTTTCGGACACGGTATGGGCATTACGAGTATCTCGTGATGCCCTTCGGCCTGTGCAATGCCCCCGCAACCTTTCAATACTTCATTAACGACGTACTTCGGGACTTCCTGGACTGGTATATCTGGACGATATCTTGATTTTCTCCCCCTCTTTAGAGACCCACCGCAGACACGTCAAGGAGGTCCTGGGACGGCTCCGTATCCACGGCCTGTATGCCAAGGCAGAGAAATGCCAGTTTGAACAGGAGAGTATCCCCTTCCTTGGGCTAATCATCTCAAGTACAGGCATCAAGATGGACCCCCAGAAGATCTCTGCCATCTTGGAATGGCCCACTCCGGCAGACAAAAAGGGCATCCAACGGTTCATTGGCTTTGCCAATTTTTACCGTAAGTTTATCAGGGGGTTCTCCGCCATTGTGGCGCCTATCACCCAACTGACCAAACAAGGGACCCGGTTCCGGTGGTCTTCCGAGGCCCAGGAGGCCTTTGATGCCCTTAAAACTCTGTTTACCTCGGCACCCATCCTCAGGCACCCGGACTCCTCTCTACCCTTCACCTTGGAGGTTGATGCCTCCGAGATCGCGGTGGGTGCCATCCTATCCCAGAGACAGGGGGACAAGTCCCTGCTGCACCCGGTCGCCTTCTTCTCCCGCAAGTTGTCCTCGGCCGAGAGGAACTATGATGTGGGTGACCGAGAACTACTGGCGATCAAGGCTGCCCTGGAAGAATGGCGATACCTCCTGGAGGGGGCCTCTCACCCCATTCTAATATTCACCGACCATAAGAATCTGGAATACTTGAAGTCAGCTAAGAGATTGAAACCCAGACAAGCCAGATGGGCACTTTTCTTTTCCCGCTTTACTTTCCATGTGACATACCGGCCCGGATCCAAGAATGTCAAACCAGATGCCCTGTCTAGGATGTACCACAAGCACCAGGAAGAAGATCCCCCTGACACTATTCTGGCCCCTGGAAACTTTCTCCTTCTTCAAGAGGACTTGCTGTCCAAATTCAAAACGTGCCTCAGCAGGGCAAAGGCCCACTTCCGAAACCCATCTACAGGAGAAGGATGGCCTATTCTGGTACGGGGACAAGATCTACACCCCGGAACAGCTCCGGGTAACAACTATGGAGCTGTGCCATGACCACGCCTTGGCCGGTCACTTCGGTGTCGCTAAGACCACCGACTTGGTACAGCGTACCTTCTGGTGGCCTCAACTACAGGCTGACTGTAAAAGATTTGTGGACACTTGCCCCACCTGCATTCGGAACAAGAATCCCAAAACCAGGGCCTGGGGTCTCCTTAAACCCCTGTCTGTCCCAGATCGTCCCTGGAGGATGATCTCCCTAGATTTTATTGTGGAGTTGCCCCCAGCAGAAGGCCACACGACGATCTTTGTGATCGTCGATCGGTTATCCAAGATGGCTCACTTCATCCCCATGAAGGGCACCCCCTCGGCTCCAGAGACGGCACGGGCCTTTATTAGGGAAATTGTCCGCCTTCACGGGGTCCCGGCTAACATCGTCTCGGATCGAGGGGTAAAATTCACCTCTCGATTCTGGAGGTCCCTGTGCCAGTCCTTGGATATCGAACTCTCTCTCTCCTCTGCGTACCACCCTCAGTCCAATGGGCAGACGGAGCGGACCAATCAGACCCTAGAGCAGTACCTGCGCTGCTTCTCCTCCTTCGCCCAAGATGACTGGATCTCCCTTCTGCCCCTGGCCGAGTTCGCATATAACAACGCCACCCACTCCGCCACCAAACAGACCCCCTTTTTCGCCAACTATGGGTACCACCCGGCATTTCTGCCTAACTCACTTCCTGACTGCACTGTGCCAGCAGTCCAAGAGCGAATCCAGTTCTTTTCCACCAACAACCAACTTCTTCAGGAGACCATGACTAGGACCCAGGAGTACAACAAAACCGTATTTGACAAAAAGAGACGGGGGGAACTGGTGCTTGTCCCGGGCGAAACTGTATGGCTATCCACCTCTAACCTAAAACTGGCTTGCCCTTCACGGAAACTGGGCCCCAAGTTCTTGGGCCCCTTCCCGGTCAAGAGGAGGATCAACGAGGTGGCTTATGAATTGGAACTTCCAGATTCTTTGAAGATTCACCCGGTCTTCCATGTGTCCTTACTGAAGCCCTCGGTTAGTAACCCTTTCCCCAACCGGAGGGCCATTCCTCCTGATCCGGTCATAGTGGACGGGGAGGAGGAGTTCGAGGTGGAAGCCATCCTTAATGTCAGAAGAAGGCAGAACCAGAACCAGTTCCTAATCAAGTGGAAGGGGTACGGCCCCGAGGAGAACTCCTGGGAGCCCGAGGAGAACATCCACGCTAAGAGTCTAGTCCAATCTTTTAAGAGAGCCCATCCTGAGAAATTTGCCCCGAGGGGCATCCGGAGGCTGCCCCTTAGGGGGGGGCAATGTCATGAGGGCTCCATCCGTGGCCGGCGACCTGATGATCCTGCCAGTAATCGGCGCCTCAGCATCCCTGGTTCCCGTTCTCGGCTGCCATTGCGCATGCGCGAGCGCGCGCGTGCGCGCGCGCGCGTGCACGCGCGCGCGCCCGCAGACGGGGGCGAGCGTGCGCGGACGGGTGCGCGCCTCCATTGGCGCCAATGAGGCTATTTAAACCCTCCTGTGACTGACGGTCCCCGCTGTCTGCTCTACAACGTTCTTTGTTTGAAACCTGATCTGAAGTCTGTTTACCTGTATCTGACCCGGCTATCCTTGACCATCCGCTCTGTCCCTGTGTATCGACCTTGGCTTGTCTTTGACCATCCTCTTGTCTGCTCCATCTGTACCGTGCTGCCAGCCTGATATCTGACCCGGCCTGCCTGACCATTCCAGAGCCAGCTTACCTGTTATACCAGTCTGCATACAGATACAAGTCTGCCTGTTGTTCCAGTCTGCATACAGATCCAAGTCTGCCTGTTGTTCCAGTCTGCACACAGATACAAGTCTGCCTGTTGTTCCAGTCTGCATACAGATCCAAGTCTGCCTGTTGTTCCAGTCTGCACACAGATCCAGCTTACCTGTTGTTCCAGTCTGCATACAGATCCAAGTCTGCCTGTTGTTCCAGTCTGCACACAGATCCAGCTTACCTGTTGTTCCAGTCTGCATACAGATCCAAGTCTGCCTGTTGTTCCAGTCTGCACACAGATCCAGCTTACCTGTTCCAGTCTGCATACAGATCCAAGTCTGCCTGTTGTTCCAGTCTGCACACAGATCCAGCTTACCTGTTGTTCCAGTCTGCATACAGATCCAAGTCTGCCTGTTGTTCCAGTCTGCACACAGATCCAGCTTACCTGTTGTTCCAGTCTGCATACAGATCCAAGTCTGCCTGTTGTTCCAGTCTGCACACAGATCCAGCTTACCTGTTGTTCCAGTCTGCACACAGATCCAAGTCTGCCTGTTGTTCCAGTCTGCACACAGATCCAGCTTACCTGTTGTTCCAGTCTGCATACAGATCCAAGTCTGCCTGTTGTTCCAGTCTGCATACAGATCCAAGTCTGCCTGTTGTTCCAGTCTGCCTACAGCTACCTACTTACAGCTGAGCTTATCCAGGAAGCTCTTGTACCGGTCTGACCATTCCTGTCTGCCTGTTGTTCCAGTCTGCCTACAGCTACCTACTTACCTCATCCGCTGAGCTTATCCAGGAAGCTCTTGTACCGGTCTGACCATTCCTGCCAGGCACCTGTGCCCCTCCTGACTCCTGGTCCTACTGTCCCATCATCAGGGGACCGGCGAGTGGGAGCCGCAAGGGAGGCCCTTCTCTGCTAATCAGACTCACCACTCCTATGGTCCATGCCAACCGACCTTACTTTGTACAGTAAACGTTAATGGGGAACTGTATCAAATGCTTTTGCAAAATCCAGATACACCACGTCTACGGGCCTTCCTTTATCTAGATGGTAGCTCACCTCCTCATAGAAGGTTAATAGATTGGATTGGCAAGAACAATTCTTTATGAATCCATTCTGATTACTGCTAATGATACCGTTGTCATTACTAAAATCTTATCATCCCCTCCAAGAGCATGCATACTATTGATGTTGGCTAACTGGTCTGTAATTCCCAGGGATGTATCTTGGCCCTTTTTTAAATATTGGTGCTACATTGGCTTTTCTCCCATCAGCTGGTACCATTCCAGTCAGTGTAAAAATTAGGAACAATAGCCTGGCAATTACTTGACTGAGTTCCTTAAGGACCCTCGGTTGCAAGCCATCTGGTCCCGGTGACTTATTAATGTTAAGTTCTTAAGTCTAATTCTAATTCTGTCCTCTGTTAACCATGAGAGTGCTTCCTGTGACATGTCATGAGGATAAACATCGCAGTTTTGGTTACTGAAGCCCCGCAATTCAATCGTGAAGACTGAGGAGAAGAATAAATTCAATACCTTAGCCATATCTCCATCCTTAGTAACCAGATTCCCTTCATCATTCTTTATGGGACCAATATGATCTGACCTCCCTTTCTCTTACTATTTATGTACTTAATTTCTTGAGATTTTGTTTACTCTCCTCCGCTATGTGCCTTTCGTGTTCTATCTTAGCCGCACTGATTGCCCCCTTAACCTTGTATTTTATGAAGGCCTTCTCTATATGCTTTTATATGCATTTTTACGTTGGAGTTAAGCCACCCGGGACTTTTATTAGCTCTTTTAAATGTATTTCCTATTGGGATGCACTGGCTAATGCCCTTATTTAATATGCTCTTAAAGAGGAAGTAAACCCTGATGGGTTTACTTTCTCTTTGTTTCCCTGCAAAGGTAAAGCATAATGGACTACAATGCTTTGCATAGTAGTCCATTAGGTGTCACTTACCTGACACAGGAGCCAGCGAAGTCACCGCTGTCCCTTTGTGTACAGAGCCATCTTCTTGGTGGGTCTCGCTGCTCCGGTGCTGTTATTCGACGGAGCCGCGACAACGTCACTCCCGTGCATGCGCACGGGAGACGCCACTCACGGCATATCGCCGTTAACAGCGGCGCGGTCAGTGTGCCTGCGCGCCGCTGTCTACGACGCATGAGCCGTAGACAGCGGTGCCTGTCTTTTGGCAAATATCTCCTAAACCGTGTAGGTTTAGGAGATATTTCTTGGACCTACAGGTAAGCCTTAATCTAGGCTTACATGTAGGTCAAAGTGGTTTGTAGGGGTTTACAACCACTTTAAAGCATACGCATTTTTCCTCTATGTTCTTTGTTTCTAAGATTTTATCCCATTTATTATCTTCTAGCAAGGATAGTAGTTTAGGGAAGTTGGCTCTTTTGAAATTCAGTGTCTTTGTATTTCCCTTATATTTCCTACTTGTGAGATTTATACTAAAAAGAATTGACCTGTGATCGCAGTTTCCTAAATTGCCCCGTATTTCCACATCCGTGATCAGGTCTGTATTGTTGGTAATCAGTAGGTCTAGTAACACTTTGTTTCTAGTTAGTGCATTTACCATCTGACCCATGAAATTGTCCTGCAAGACATTTAGGAACTGGCAAGCCTTAGATGAATGCGTGGTTCCTTTCACCCAGTTTATGTCTGGAAAATTAAAATCCCCCATTATAATGACACTTCCCATTCTTGCTGCTAATCCAAATTGTGATAGGAGGTCTGTCTCCGCCTCCTCCCTCTGGTTAGGGGGCCTATAGCATACTCCCAGTATTACTTTCCCCTTAGTTTCCTCCCTTTGTAGCTTGCTCCCTTACTGATGTAATCTCTCACATTTACTTGTACATCTTTTTTTATGTCATTTCATGACATCGCTTCCGGGTTACTAGATAGGAGACCCGATCAGAGATGATTCCAGCTTCATTCGGGTCTTTGGCCAGCCGGCTGTTGGCTGGTTGCTCGGGCCTCCCAGTGGCACGGGAGAGCCTGGGAGAGCCGTGGAAGGCGGCAGGAGGGGGAGAGGGTCCCTGTCCTGCTCCTTAGGATAACAGCCGAGCGGCTTTTTAGCCGTATTGGTTATCACTAAAAAGCCAAACGCTGGCTCTAAAAAATGGTAGTGGGGTGATGCTTGTAGCTGCAGGCATCACCCCGATATAACCCCTTCAGCCCAAATTTCTGTACCTCCAGTCCTCAGATCATCCCCAATTCCTGTACCTTCACAACTCAGATTACTGTACCCATTGCAAATCTGTTTCACCACTGCTCCCCCCTGCAAATCTTCCCCACCACTGTACTACCACCACTGTACTACCCTGCACATCTGCCCCACCACTGTACTACCCTGCACATCTGCCCCACCACTGTACCCCCATAACACATCTGCCTGACCACTGTAACCCCCTGCACATCTGCCCCAACACTGTAACCCCCTGCTCTTCTGTCCCACCAATGTATCCCCCCCTGATCATCTACCCAAACAATGTACCCCTTTCTTATCTGCCCCACCACTGTACCTCCCTGCACATCTGCTCCATGCTGTACCCCCATGCTCTTCTGTATCACTGCTGAACCACTTTCTCACCTGTCCTAACACTGAACCCATCTGCCACGCCACTGTAACCCCCTTTCTCATCTGCCCCAACACTGTACCTCCTGCTCTTCTGCCCACCACTTTAACCCCCTGCTCATCTGTCCCACCAATGTACCTCCTTTCTCCTCTTCCCTGCCACTGTACCCCCTGCACTTCTGTCCCACCTTTGTACCCTCCTTCTCATCTGACCCATCACTGTAAACCCCTGCTCATCTGCCCTATCACTGTACTTTACTCTTCTGTTCCACCGCTAAACCCCCTTCTCATGTTTCCCATCACTGTATTTCCTTCACTTCTGCCCAACCACTGTATCCCCCTGAACATCTACGCCACTGCTGTACTCCCATTCTTCTGCCCCACCGCTGAGCCCCCATCTCAATTCTCCCACCACTGTACCTGCTGCACATTTGCCCCACCTCTGTAACCCCCTGTAACCCTCTGCTCATTTGTCCCACCACTGTACCCCCCTGCTCTTTTGTCCCACACTGTAACCCCTCTGCGTATCTTCCCCATCACTGTACCTTCCTGCACATCTGCTCTACTGCCTTATCCCCATGCTCTTCTGTCTCATCGCTGAACCACATTCTCATCTGTCCTAACACTAAACCCATCTGCTCATTTGCCCTACCACTGTAACCCCCTTTCTCATTTGCCCCGCCACTTTACCTCCTGCACATCTGTCTCACTTCTGTACCCCCCTGCTCATCTGCTCCTTCTCCTGGAAACATGGACCACCCCAGAAGAACTGCACCCAATCTCTTCCCCATCACAAGAGCTGATGATCGCAGCTACAGCAAAGTTAGAGAACCAAACAATGTTTCCAATCTTTTACAATGTGTGGGGGCACAGTGCTTTCCCCCCAGTGCAGCTGTAGCATGGGGAATTGTGAGATTGGAATGCATTCATGCATGGGTGCTCAACCCGTGGCCCTACAGCTGTTGCAGAACTACAAGTCCCATGAGGCATTAAAAGCTGATAGTTACAAGTGTGACTCCCAAAGGCAGAGGCATGATGGGAATTGTAGTTTGGTGACAGCTGGGGGCCACAGGTTGAGCACACATGCATTAGTGTCTCACTTCCAAGTTAGAGAACCAAACAATGCTTCCAATCTTTTACAATGTGTGGGGGCACAGTGCCTTCCCCCCAGTGCAACTGCGGCATAGGGAATTGTGAGATTGGAATGCATTAGTTTCTCACTTCCCTGCTCTGCTGTTGGTGAGGGAGTTGCGTGTTGGCAAAAGAGGCTTTGCATGCCGGGAGTTGCCTTCCCCTGGTCAGTGATACTATGTTGAGGTTTTGAGCAGATTGGAAACAGTGAGTTGCAATTAAAATATCCACACGGCGCGCATGCGCGGAGTTCCGGAGATGGCCACTTAGCCAGGAGCTCCGCTCTACCCCAGCCAGTCAGCGTCCATCGCTAGCCCCACAGCTCGCCAGGAGCGACGACATGACCGCCCGCGGATCCCCCACACATCGGGGAATCACCCCACATGCACGGAGCCTCAGCCAGACGTAGCCTGGGGCCGCAATTCACAACTTTGGATCCGGCTGGCGGATCCAAGATGGCGACGGCCACGAGGCAGCACCCGGCCTACACGGAGGAAACACATGAGGGGAGACAGGTAAATTCCCCTGCAACCCTACAATGCACCCCTGTGGCACAGGGATTCCCGCAGCATGAACTATCTCCGTCCCCAGCCTCCACAGAATCCTTATTAGGCCGCTCCATGGACAGATACACTATCTCCCCTGCTGAGCCTCATGCTGCGCTCCAAGCTGTCCCTTTTCACACAGACCCCATGTCAGCATCTTTCTCAATGTCTGATTTGTACATGAAACTGTCAGATCTGCTCTCCCAAACAGCTGCCAAGATCACAGGAGATCTAAAACAGGATTTTCAAAATCTGGGCACCAGAATTGACTATATTGAGCATAAGATGGAACAAACAATTGCTGTGACTAATCAGAACTCTGACCACCTACACACAGTGCAAGATCAATTGGATATCGCCTTATCCAGAATTGACGATTTGAAAAATAGGTCAAGAAGGTACAACGTTAGGATCAGAGGCCTTCCTGAATCCGTCACCAACATACCAGCTGCGGTACAAAACATGATCCAGACCCTAATCCCAAATGTTCCTCAACACCGCTTAGAACTGGACAGAGCCCACAGAGCATTTGGACCCCCCAGGAAAGATGGATCTCCAAGAGATGTCATTGCAAAACCCCACTTTTATGCCATCAAGGAAGAAGTAATGAGACAAGCACGCTCAGCTCCCAAAGTATTGTGCCTTGGACATCCTGTACAAATTTATGCAGACCTGTCCCCTTCCACCATGCAGCGCAGACGCTCACTCAAGCCGCTACTCCAGGTCCTTATGCAAAAGGACATTAAATACAAATGGGCCTTCCCGTTCGCAGTTAAATTCTCAGACAACGGCAAGACTTATGCATTCTCAACATTCCCTGAAGGGGAAAGACTGTTGCTGCGACTCAAACTCATTTCCCAAGAAGCAGACATGGAGGTGTCTCACAACTTGCCCGGATCCACCAAGAGACCAACCCCGACGAGCCCAGAATCACCGCTTTGGAACAAGACAAAGACCAAGAAGGCAAAAGACAATGGCCCTCCTTGAAGAATCCCAAGATGACATAGACTGTCCTGTGATCCTAGTGATTGGTTGGTTCTGGTCTTCCTGGAACCAGATTTTAGATTGGTCACTCCTAGGGGTATACATACCGCTATTCTGATCGGGGGCCCTCCCTTCGTCCCCATTTAAGGGACGAACGGGGGGCACCAGATACAGAGCCTATTGAGTTTTGTCATCCACCTAATACAGTGGTGTGAAAAAGTGTTTGCCCCCTTCCTCATTTCCTGTTCCTTTGCATGTTTGTCACACTTAAGTGTTTCGGAACATCAAACCAATTTAAACAATAGTCAAGGACAACACGAGTAAACACAAAATGCAATTTGTAAATGAAGGTGTTTATTATTAAAGGTGAAAAAAAATCCAAACCATCATGGCCCTGTGTGAAAAAGTGATTGCCCCCTAAACCTAATAACTGGTTGGGCCACCCTTAGCAGCAACAACTGCAACCAAGCGTTTGCGATAACGTGCAATGAGGCTTTTACAGCATCCTGGAGGAATTTTGGCCCACTCATCTTTGCAGAATTGTCCTAATTCAGTTACATTAGAGGGTTTTCGAGCATGAACGGCCTTTTTAAGGTCATACCACAACATCTCAATAGGATTCAGGTCAGGACTTTGGCTAGGCCACTCCAAAGTCTTCATTTTGTTTTTCTTCAGCCATTCGGTGGTGGACTTGCTGGTGTGTTTAGGATCATTGTCCTGCTGCAGAACCCAAGTTCGTTTCAGCTTGAGTACACGAACAGATGGTCGGACATTCTCTTTCAGGATCTCTTGGTAGACAGCAGAATTCATAGTTCCTTTTATCACGGCAAGTCTTCCAGGTCCTGAAGCAGCAAAACAGCCCCAGACCATCACACTACCACCACCATATTTTACTGTTGGTATAATGTTCTTTTTCTGAAATGCAGTGTTCCTTCTACGCCAGATATACTTGGACACACACCTTCCAAAGAGTTCCACTTTTGTCTCATCGGTCCACAGAATGTTGTCCCAAAAGTCTTGGGGATCATCAAGATGTGTTGTGGAGAAATTGAGACGAGCTTTGATGTTGTTTTTGCTCAGCAGTGGTTTTCTCCTTGGAACTCTGCCATGCAGGCCATTTTTGCCCAGTCTTTTCCTGATGGTGGAGGCATGAACGCTGACCTTAACTGAGGCAAGTGAGGCCTGCAGTTCCTTGGACGTTGTTGTGGGGTCTTTTGTGACCTCTTGGATGAGTCGTCGCTGCGCTCTTGGGGTAATTTTGGGCGGCCGGCCACTCCTGGAAAGGTTCACCACTGTTCCATGTCTTCGCCATTTGTGGATAATGGCTCTCACTGTGGTTCGCTGGATTCCCACAGCTTTGGAAATGGCTTTATAACCCTTTCCAGACTGATAGACTCAATTACTTTCTTTCTCAATTGTTCCTGAATTTCTTTGTGTCTCGGCATGATGTGTAGCTTTTAAGGATCTTCTGGTGGACCTTACTGTGTCAAGCAGCTCCTATTTAAGTGATGCCTTGATTGTGAACAGGTGTGGCAATAATCAGGCCTGGGTGTGGCTAGAGAAATTGAACTCAGGTGTGGACAACCACAGTTATAGTATGTTTTAACAAGGGGGGCAATCACTTTTTCACACAGGGCCATGATGGTTTGGATTTTTTTTCACCTTTAATAATAAACACCTTCATTTAGAAATTGCATTTTGTGTTTACTTGTGTTGTCCTTGACTATTGTTTAAATTGGTTTGATGTTCCGAAACACTTAAGTGTGACAAACATACAAAGGAACAGGAAATGAGGAAGGGGGCAAACACTTTTTCACACCACTGTATATACCAAACTCTCTCCTGGTTGCTGTGTTACACTTAATTTCTATAGTAATAAGGGGCGCCCTGGCTGGGGTAGGCCCCATGTGCCTCCACCTCACCCTTAGACTCCAGACGGTGTCTGGGGGTGCGGCTGTCTGTCCGTCCCATCTGGGAGCAGACACTGTTACCTATTCGGTAGAAGTCCCTAGGGGGAGTCTTCCCCCCCGGGAACTGTCTCTCTAGTTAGGAGACAAATCTTTTCTCTCTTTCCCACTCTTTTCTTCTTTCCTTCCCATGCCCATCCCTGATATCTTGTGCCTAATGAGAATTTTTTTACAGAACCTATGCCTCCAACATTGGTGTCAAGCTTCCAGCTGCCAAGGTGGTGTGACGATGTACTAAATGACCGAGCGGTCAGAAGACGTCTAAGGGTGAGTGACGAGATATGCCGAGCTAACGCTCCTCCCACATCTCATGGCTGACACACCACAGACCCATCTCAAAATTGCCTCCCACAATGTGCAAGGTCTGAACTCACCACTCAAAAGTAAGAAACTGTTCACACATTACAAATCCCTTAAACTGGATATTCTGATGATTCAGGAAACCCATTTCCCAATGCGGTACAGTCCTAACTTTATACACGCTCACTACCCACACTTCTATCTTGCAAAGGTAGTGAACAAAACTAGAGGAGTTGCGATTTTCTTTTCTAAGTCATGCGACTTCACTTTTATATCTGACTATAAAGATGTGGAAGGGAGGTTCATTTTGGTCAAAGGGACTATCGGAGGTCAAATTTACTCCCTAGTATCCTATTATGCCCCAAACAAAGGACAGGAACAATTTTTCAGACGTATCCTAGACAAGCTTTCCCCTCTGCTAGAGGGCACAGTCGTTTAGGGGGGAGACTCCAATATAGCGTTTGACCAGGCACTAGATAAATCCAAACCCCCCAAGACACAGCTTACCAAACCCACCAGGGCGAGCCTTAGGGTAGCAAAACTTCTGCACAACATGGGCCTCATAGATGCATGGAGGGAATTCAATCCTTCCAAAAGAGATTGCACCCACTATTCCTACCCACAAGACACCTATGCCAGAATTGACCATATTCTGGTCTCCCCAGACTTACTCCCAGCAATTGTTAAATCCCACATAAGCGATACGGTCCTCTAAGATCACTCACTAGTCATTATGCACATTCGATCTAGCGCACACATGACAAAACGGGGACATTGGCGCCTAAATGAATCCATACTTTCCAATCCAGTGCAGGTAACGGAACTAAATAAGGCTCTGACTGACTACTTCACCCTAAATAACGTAGGGAACATTTCACCGGAGACACTATGGGCGGCACACAAAGCCGTGATCAGGGGTAAGATCATACAAATAGGATCCCGGCTCAAGAAAGAACACATGGTACAGATAGAAAGACTAGAAGGTTCTTACAGATCAGCTAAGGCTCAACACAAACGGAACCCTTCCCTGACCCTACTAGCCCAAGTTGAAAAACTAAGATTAGAACTCAACCTGGCCTTTACGACGAAAGCGGAAAAATCAATCCGCTGGAGCTCGAATAAATTCTACACTCAGAAGGGTAAGATAGGACCGATGTTAGCTGCAAAATTATCTCCCAAAATGAAGTTTTCCTCCTTCCCCAAAATCTGAATTGCAAACCACGGTCTAACGGCCAACCCCTCCAAGATTCTAGATGCCTTTCAGAAATTTTACGCTGATTTCTACAGTGCCCCACCCCAATCCCCAAGTAATTCAATAACCGACTTTATGGATGGTGTACCTATTCCAAGTTTAGCTGACGAACATAGGGAAATCCTAGAAGCCCCATTCTCGACGGAAGAGGTGGCATTAGTAATAAAAGGCCTTAGGACAGGGTCGGCGCCTGGGCCCGACGGGTTGTCGGCTCCCTATTATAAGACCTTCACAGAAACCCTGGTCCCACATATGATGAAATTCTTTAACCACTTGACTCAAGGCAAACCCCTGGACTCTCAACTGAATACAGCTTATATTACAGTCATTCCTAAACCTGATAAGAACCCAGAAGAAGTAGGAAACTACCGCCCCATCTCACTCATTAACTCAGATCTCAAAATACTCACAAAAATAATGGCGGTACGCCTATCGTCCTTCATCAGCAAATATATACACAAAGACCAGGTGGGGTTCATACCTGGCAGGCAAGGCCCTGACCAGATTAGGAGGGCGATAGATATCGTGTCCATTCTTCAATCTAACTGGGATGGGGGGCCAGCACAACAGGGATTCTTGTTGGCACTGGATCTTCAAAAGGCGTTCGACTCAGTATCATGGTCCTATCTATTCCCCCTTCTGGAGCGATGGGGCTTCGGCCCTCGCTTCAGAGGGGTGATACACTCCCTTTACTCACAGCCGAAGGCCCAGATACGCATACAGGGACACTATTCCAATACTATTGACATTGCCAGAGGGACCAGACAAGGCTGCCCATTGTCCCCGATCATTTTTGCTTTAGCAATTGAAACACTAGCCATAGCAATACGGATCAACCCAGATATCCAAGGGGTCAAATGCGGAAAGCATACTCACAAATGCAGCCTTTTCGCCGACGACATGCTCTTATTCTTGACGTCTCCCATCACTTCCCTCCCGAACCTATTTAAAACACTCACAGACTTCTTCAGAATCTCGGGATTAAGGTTGAATTACACTAAATCACAGGCACTAAACGTCTCTCTCCCACCCTCTACGGTTACCCTTCTTCAAAAATCCTTCCAATTCCTTTGGGGAACGGGCTACATCAAGTATTTGGGGATATCCCTCACAGACAGAACAGAATCCTTATAAAATAACAATTATCCCCCGCTATTTCAAAAACTAGCAGCAGATCTGAAAGTTTGGTCACAATATGAGCTTTCCTGGATAGGCCGAGTCAACTCCATCAAAATGACCCTACTCCCTAGAATCCTTTACTTCTTTAGGTCCCTCCCAATATCTATTCGAAAAGATCAACTCAAGCCCCTACAAAGTAAAATCCTAAAATTTATCTGGGTGAAATCGGGATATAGAATTCCCCAACACACTCTACACCTACATAGGAAAAAGGGGGGACTGGGGTTACCGTCCCTCTTTAAATACTATCAGGCGGCTAGGTTAGCCCATTTCTCCACGGTCTACTCAACATATGAAAAACCAGACTGGGTCAATATTGAAAGGCAAGCTGTACCCCAGTACACTCTGGACTACCTACTATGGTGTCCACAAAAACAAAGGCCAGCGATTTTGTCCCCCTCCCTCTCACACTCTTATACTCTTTGGGATGGTATCCGTAAATCACAGACCCTCGTCTCCATGGCACGACCTCTCTCCCACATCTTTCGAAACCTGGATTTCCCTCCCGGGATGGTCATTAAGGCATTTCAGTGGTGGCTAGATAAGGGACTGTACTGCATTGGACACTATTTCACGAGTAAAGGACCTCTTTCCCTGAATTTCTGTACCCAGAAACTAGAGATGCCAACCTCCGAGAAATTCAGGTTTGGTCAAATATCCCACTTCCAAAACAAGGTTTGGATGGAGAAACCCTTACCCCCCCAACTTCACTGATTACGAACTGTGGTGTGACCAGGCCAGGGGTCAGAGGGGCGGCATATCGGTCATATACTCGTCACTCACGCAACCAACAGGCAAATCCACTTACATGACTGATTGGGAGGCCGACCTCCAACAAGAGTGGGACTTGGATACTTGGCACCAAGCAGGATCTAAAGCTTTTAGAGGTATACTCAATACTTCCCTAATGGAAGCAAACATTAAAGTACTCATGAGATGGTACATGACCCCATCCAGATTGGCATCGATATTTCCCTCAGCGGACCCCTGCTGTTTCAGGGGGTGTCAACTGAGGGGCACCATAGTGCACATATGGTGGGAATGTCCCAGAATTAGGCCGCTATGGTCAATAATCTTCACTTTGATTACCAAGGTCACAAAATGTACAATTCCTAGGACTGCAGCAGTAGAAGTCTTAAATGCAAATATTACCAATGTTTCCAAACCCAAGCAAAGGCTGATCCACTTTATTCTGCTTGGAGCTAAACTAACCATTGCTGGAGCTTGGAAACGCCCGAAGATCGCCTTCCGATCGATTGTCCGTAAGATCTCGTGGATAATGGCACATGAGAAGTTAGCCAGTATACTGTTAGACACAAATCAAAAGTTTGAAGCTGTATGGGAACCATGGGCATCTCACTGTGGGATTTCCCTTGTTCCGGGAGTTCCCCCGGACAACTCTCTATTACCTAGCTGAAATGCGGCACACCCCCTCCTTCACTCTTACCCCCTTCCCCTCTTTCAGGCTTTCCTTTTTTCTTCCTTACTGTTCTATCTTTCTCACGATAGCTTTGTTAGTGCCAGCTATCTTGCAAGCACAGGTGTAATTGGCAGACACACACCCTACTGAGGGGCCACCACCCATACAGGCAGGGTGGTCGCCCATTTGTCCTTACCCCCGAGACTTTAATGGCTATGAGAGAAGGATCTTGGGGGGAGATGGCTCGGGGCACAGTTTGATCCTGTTAGGGGTGCCCAGGGCCAGTTCTCTCCTTTTGATTATATTTGAACCAATCGATATCCTTCTTCTAGATGCAACTTCCCATTTGGGGTGTTCAGCGAACCCCTCTTCACTGTTATTCCACATTTCACCTGGGCTTCGGTTATGTTCTGGTTATAATCACTCAAGCTTGGTTTTCATGTTTATCTTTTCCTTCTTACTGTAACATGACCTATACTGGGCGATTTATTCTGTATGCCCAAGTTTTGTATGCTGTGTTCAATTTAATAAAAATGTATTGAAAGAAAAAAAAAATATCCACACGGGCAGTTCAGAGTTGTAAAGCCATTTCAATTGTGCCATTAAGGTATAATTGTTGCAGCAGCGTATGTGCATCAGTCACTCACCCATACATATAACAATCTGGTTGTGCCAATCTACGGGCATTGTCCCATGTGGGGAGAATGCACATACTGTAGCTGTCCTGGAGTTATTAGAGAAGGGGTTAAATGTAGAAACCTTCCTCTGATGTTTGGAATGTCTGCTTGATGTTCCCTCTCTGGAGAAAAGTGGACTCTTGGCTGCAAATATTTACACCCTCAAATCCTAACCCCCTTGATTAAACCAAAACACAATAGTAATAAGCAGTTCATAAAAAAAGTTCATAGCTAAAGTGTTAGTTCATGCAGTCTTCACAGTGCAAAATCAAATCTTCTAAAGTCCAATCCATGTTCCACATAATGTGCAGATAAGGGCAATCAGGTGTTGTGCTCCCCTCCTCATGTGCCCTCACTCACCAACTCTCAATATGTATTGTGCCTGTCAGTAGGGATGAGCAGAACACCCCCCCGGTTCGGTTCGCATCCAGAACATGTTGCGTGAAAAAGTTTGCGTGAACATTCGAACACTGTTAAAGTCTATGGGACTCGAACGTGAGAAATCAAAAGTCCAAATTTTAAAGGCTAATATACAAGTTATTGTCCTAAAAAGGGTTTGGGGACCCGGTCCTGCCCCAGGGGACATGTATCAATGCAAAAAGTTTTAAAAACGGACGTGAGCAGTGATTTTTTTTTTTTTTTTACTTTTAAAGTATTTTATTTTCAAATATTATAAAACAGAGTAACTTTTAAAGCAGAGAAAAAGAAAGGACTTGCAAAACATTGCTATGGTGAAGAGAGTGAGGCTGGATACAGATTTGGCGGTTTCTATCGAAGGCCTGATGATTAGAAGTGAATATAATAAAATACACAAATTAGTTAACATTCAATACTTCTGTTGACAGAGATGGTTTAGACAGGAGGCCTCCACATAACTTAGTGTATGTCTCCTATGTATGAGATCCAGAGGTTATCGAGAAGGCTTCCGGGGAAGGGCAGAGTGGGGTCCATCGCCTCGGCGCCCCTGATGGGAGCATACTGCACCCTCCCGAGTGGGTCCCCTCCCAATCCCGTAGGGAGCCTCTGGCAGGGAGTCTCTGTCACCAGAGCTAAACTCTGGTGGTTTACCAATTGAGTTGGTCAGGAACTCTGTGGAAGGATAGGGACAGATCCCTGGAAGAAAGAGTAAGAGGAGGACAGAGAAGAAAAAAGGAGGGGGGGGGGGGGGGTTTGAGGTTCACATCATTCATTATTGGTTCTGGCTTTGGTCGGGGGGAAATCCTGGGATGATAGCTATACCCATGAATTGAGCCCAAGGTTCCCAGGTCATCTCAAATTTTTGTGTTGAGTCGTTGAGAATACTCGCCAGTTTTTCCTGGGCCATGATCCAGGAGATTTTCCTGGTGGCTGACCTTGCTGAGACTGAGGGTTGCTTCCAGGCTTTAGCCAATGTTATTTTAGCACCTAAAAGAATGAAGTGGATCAGTTTGCGTTTGTATTTGGAGATGCTTGGGAAGTGTGCATTCAGTAGTGCGATTTCTGGCGACCTGGGAATCTTGCATCCGGTTACTTTTGATCATGTTAAATATTTTTTTCCAAAAATGCCTGACTCTGGGGCATTCCCACCACACATGGGTGATTGTGACAATAAATTGGCATCCCCTAAAACATAAGGGTTCAGCTGTTGGGTAAATTTTTGCCAGTCTGGCTGGTGTCATGTACCATCTGGTCATAATTTTTATATTCGCTTCCATTAGGGAAGTGTTTAAAATTCCTTTGTATGCAGAGGTCAGTGCAGACTGCCAGGTCTCCAGGCTCCACTGGATTTGGAGGCCCCCTTCCCAAGCCAGCATGTAAGAGGACTTGCCTAGGGGTTGGGAAAGCGACGCATAGATGACTGCGATCCCTCCTCTCTGCTCCATGGCTTGACCACACCAAAGTTCGTAGTTGGAGAATTGTGGGGGGTTTGGTTTATCTAACCATATGCTGTGAAGGAAATGGTTGATTTGGTTAAACCGAAACCCTTCCGATTGTGGGAGGTCAAGATTACTGATGCATTGTGCAAGGGAGAGGGGCCCCCTAGATGTGAAAAATTACCTATTCGGTACAGCCCCTTGTCAAGCCACCATTGGAAGGCCTTTATGTCCAATCCAGGTGGGAATTTTTGGTTACAGAAAAGATGAGATAAGGGTTTCATTTCAGAGGAGAGATATGGGTTTGACTTTAATTTGTCCCACATCGTGAAGGAATAAGAGAGCGTAGGGGCCATG
Source organism: Lithobates sylvaticus (assembly GCA_028564925.1). Lineage (NCBI taxonomy): Eukaryota > Metazoa > Chordata > Amphibia > Anura > Ranidae > Lithobates > Lithobates sylvaticus. The sequence goes on from CM053026.1 coordinate 243,833,282, forward strand.
ATAGGTGGTCTGTTTTTGGGCGGGGGTCCAAAGAAGAAAATCTAGGGTGTTTTGTGGTGCAGCTTGGTGTTCTATCTGTATTCAGTCTGTTTTTTCCCTGTTGGAATAGATCACTGAGAATTGGGCCAGTCTCGCAGCAAGGTAGTATCTATGCAGATGTTGAAATCCTAGCCCGCCTTGTTTTCGTGATAGGTAGAGAGTTTGTTCTTTTATCCTATACCCTGAGCCTCCCCAAATAAATTTTAGAATTTTGCTCTGGAAGGATCGGAGGTGATCCATCCTTAGTGGGATGGGGAGGGCTCGGAATAGGTAGAGTAGCCTGGGCATCAGGGTCATCTTCACTGCATTTACTCTTGCTAGCCAGGAAAGATTTTGTTTGGACCAGGATTTTAGGTCTTGTTCTAGTTTATGGTACATGGGAGGGTAGTTTTTAGTGTAAAGAGATTCAAATTTGGGAGTTAGGGATATGTCTAAATATTTAATAGCTGAGTCGTTCCAGTCAAATTGAAAGTTTAATTTGAGTAGAGAGACTCGGGAGTGAGAGAGATATTGAGGGCTTGGGACTTGTAGTAGTTTACTTGCAGGCCAGAGATGTTTGCGAAAGAGTATAAGGTCTTGCATAAGTTAGGGAGGGATATAAGAGGAGAGGTGATAAAGAGTATTAGGTCGTCAGCACAAAGACCACATTTGTGCTCCTGGACTCCGCAGGATACCCCCCCCCCTAATGTTGGGATTCTTTCGGATTGCTATCGCTCGCTTTTTAATAGCTATGGCGAATATTAGTGAGGATAAAGGGCAGCCTTGCCTTGTGCCTCTAGCAATGTGAATCAGGCGGAGAGATATCTTTGTGATCTAATAAGGGCTGTTGGTGTAGAGTATAGAGCTTTTATGATTCCTATAAAATGCTTGCCAAACCCCCATATTTCTAAGAGCGTGAATATATACTGCCAGGACACTGAGTCAAACGCTTTTTGTATATCTAAGGATAGCAGCATTCCCTGTTGTTTGGAGCCCCCAGGCCAGTTAGATTGTAAAATTGAGACTATGTCAATGGTTCGTCTTGTTTGGTCAGGTCCCTGTCTACCTGGAATGAATCCCACCTGATCTTTGTGGATATATGCACAGATAAAGGTGTTTAGCCTGTTTGCAAGGATTTTAGTGAGGATTTTCAAGTCATTGTTTATTAACCACTTCAGGACCGCCTTCTGCACATTTACGTCGGCAGAATGGCACGGCTGGGCAAAAGCACGTACCGGTACGTTCCCTTTAAATGCCCAGACGTGGGTCGCGCGTGCCCCGCCGGCGGCGCGCCCGCGACCCGGTCCTGAGCTCCGTGACTGCGGCCGCGTGACCAGCAGACCCGATCGCCACTGGTGTCCCGCGATCGGGTCACAGAGCTGAAGAACGGGGAGAGGTCTGTGTAAACAAACCTCTCCCCGTGCTTCCTACACTGCCTGTCACTGATCGGCTGTTCCCTGTCATCGGGAAAGCCGATCAGTGACGTCAGACGTAAAGCCACGCCCCCCTACTGTAAAAAACACACATGTCACAGACCTAACCCCTCCCTAGTGGTTAACTCTTTCACTGCCAGTGTAATTTATACAGGAATCAATGCATTTAAATAGCATTGATTGCTGTATAAATGACAATGGTCCCAAAAATGTGTCAAAAATGTCCGATGTGTCCGCCATAATGTCGCATTACTATTAATGCGACATTGATGATCGCCGCCATTACTATTAAAAAAAAAAAATATTAATAAAAATGCTATAAAACTATCCCTTATTTTGTAAACGATATAAGTTTTGCGCAAACCAATCAATAATCGCTAATTGCAATTTTTTTTTTTTTAACCAAAAATATGTAGAAGAATACGTATCGGCCTAAACTGAGGAAAAAAATGTTTTTTTTATATATTTTTTGGGGATATTTATTATAGCAAAAAGTAAAAAATATTGATTTATTTTCAAAATTGTCGCTCTATTTTTGTTTATAGCGCAAAAAATAAAAACCGCATAGGCGATCAAATACCACCAAAAGAAAGCTCTATTTGTGGGAAAAAAAGGACGCCAATTTTGTTTGTGAGCCACGTCGCACGACCGTGCAATTGTCAGTTAAAGCGACGCAGTGAAGAATCGCAAAAAGGGGCCTGGTCCTTTGGCTGCAAATTGGTCCGGGGCTAAGGTGGTTAATGAAATTGGTCTGTAGTTCCCTACGTCTTCGGGTTTTTCTTCTGGTTTTCGGGATAACGGTGATAAAAGCTGTGTTTAGGTCAGGATTGAGGGGCGTTCCGTTCACTTTTTCATTGAAGAATTTAGTCAGGGAGCTAAGGTCTCTGAAAAGGATTTGTAGTAGGGAACTGATAACCCATCAGGTCCTGGAGCTGAGCCCTTCTTTAGATTTTTAATGACCTCTGAAGTTTCTTCTACTGTAATTTGGTTTTCCATGAAAGCTTTGTGTTTTTCAGAGAGTGTGGGGATGGGGAGGGTGTCAAGGAATTGTGATATGGAGCTATTAGTGCCTTGTTGATTGTCATTATACAATTTACTATAGAATTCCCTAAAAGCTGAGATGATTTTGGTGGGGTCGGAGGTTGTAATCTGCTTATATGTCCTGAATTTGGGGATAGTTCTAAGAATTGTCCTGGGGGATAGTTTGTTGCCCAGCATTGAGCCTAACCTATTGTTTTGAGAATAAAATTTGGCCCCACTCCATCGTTATTGTTTCTCAGCTCGTGCTGTGAGAGCTAGGTTCAGTTCTAGCCTGGCCACCTTTCAGCACAAATCCTCACCCTCATATAACCCCTTCCAGTACTAACCCCCCTTCTCAGTAGACATGTGCATTCGTTTTCGTCCGAATGCATTTTCGTCCGAATTTCAGGTATTTTCGTTATCGTTTTAACAAACGATAACGAAAGTGCAGAATCCGAAAAACGAAAGATCCGACATAAACAAATGCTTTATTTTCGTTGTGACAACAGTTCGATATAGATAGGAGATTCGACGCTGACAATAACAATCTGTGTCCATTGAACCTATGGTCGAATGTGCCTAACCTTAACTCTATTAGTCCAAGATTATTCTACATAGAGAGAAAAGATTCGACGTAGAAAGGAAAGATTCGACGTAGAAAGGAAAGATTCGACGTAGAGAGGAAAGATTGCTGCTGGAATTGGGTGGAATTGCAGCTAAACTATACAGAGTCATACAGTTTAGCTGCTCCGTCGAATCTTCTTTGAACTTTCGACAGACACCATAAGCCTTCAATGACAGATTCGATCTTAATTCATTTGGATTTTCGGACGAATGCAATTTTTAACGAAAAACGATATAAATAAAAACGAATTTCGGGAGTAACTAAATAAATTTATTTTTCGGACGAAAACGAAATTCCAAAACGAAATATTTCAGTGTGCACATGTCTACTTCTCAGCACAAACTCTTGCCTTCACATTCTTTCCTAGCACAAATCCTACCCCATCTCTCCCTCCCAGCACAAATTTTCCCCCATCTCTCCCTCCCAGCACAAATCCTACCCCATCTCTCCCTCCCAGCACAAATCCTACCCCATCTCTCCCTCCCAGCACAAATCCTACCCCATCTCTCCCTCCCAGCACAAATCCTACCCCATCTCTCCCTCCCAGCACAAATCCTCCCCCATCTCTCCCCCTCCCAGCACAAATCCTCCCCCATCTCTCCCTCCCAGCACAAATCCTCCCCCATCTCTCCCTCCCAGCACAAATCCTCCCCCATCTCCCCTCCCAGCACAAATCCTCCCCCATCTCCCCATCCCAGCATAAATTCTCCCTTTCATAACAAATCCTCTCATCTCCCCCCTCGGCATAAATTCTCTCTCGCATCACAAATCCTCTCTCATCTCCCCCTCCCAGCATAAATCCCCCCTCTCGGCAAAAAAATTCCCCCTCTCAGCAAAAATACCCCCCATCTAAAACCTGTGCCTCCTCTCCTCACAAATCCTCCCCCATCTCAAAACTGTGCCTCTTCTCTCCCCTCCCAGTAAAAACTCTCCCCCATCTCCCCCTCCCAGCATATATTCCCCCTCTTAGAAAAAAAAATCTCCCCCTTCCCAGCATATATTCCCCCTCTTAGAAAAAAAACCTCTCCCATCTCCCCCTCCCAGCAAAAATCCCCCCTCATCACAAATCCTCCCCCATCTCAAACCTGTGTCTCCTTCTCTCCCCTTCCAGTACAAATCCCCCTCCCAGCTCATTCTCCTGTTCTGTAAGAGCAGCCTAATATGCTGGGACTTGTAGTGCCCTAGATTATAGGGGACTGAAGAATGGCAGCCTACTCTGCTGGGACTTTTAGTGCCCTCTGTGGGGGACTGAGGATTCCCACAGTCTAGGGCACTACAAGTCCCAACATAGGAGGCTGCCATAGCTCAGCCCCCAACAGAGGGCACTACAAGTCCCAGCAGAGTGGGCTGCCACCAGTCCTTTAAACACAGCATGAGGAGATGGCACAGCCTTTCACCCCCATACACTCCTCCACACTCTCCCCTTACAATAGTGTCTTCGGCTCCTGGCCACCCCACTCCAGAGTCTTGGCGGCATGTCACACTGGGCCTCTCTTTTGCCGTTAGCAGAGTTCGCATATAACAACTCTATACACTCCGCGATCAAACAAACAGCCTTTTTTGCGAACTATGGGTTTCACCCATCCTTTTGCCTGATGTTCCCAAGGAATCTTCAGTTCCAGCAGTGCAGGATCATCTGGAGTTCTGGAGAACCAACAACCAACTCCTGCAAGAAACGATCACGAAGTCCCAGGAAAGTAATAAGAGGTTCTATGACAGAAGGAGAAGGGGTAACCTAGACCTTAAACCTGGGGATAAAGTATGGCATTCCACTACAAACCTAAAGTTGGCTTGTCCCTCTAAAAAATTGGGACCAAGGTACATTGGCCCATTCCCAGTAAAGAAGAGGATCAATGCTGTTGCCTTCAAGCTCAACCTGCCGGCAAGTTTAAAGATTCACCCGGTGTTTCACGTATCCCTTTTAAAACGATCCGTGGCTAACCCCTTCCCTGATTGTGAACCTGAGATTCCTCCTCCATTACTCAAAGGGAACAAAGCATTTGAAGTTGAGGCTGTTATGGATTGCAGGGAGAGAAGGGGTCAAACCCAGTTCTTAATCAAATGGAGGGGCTATGGCCCTGAAGATAATTTGTGGGAACCCTGTTCCAATGTACATGCTCCACAGTTAATTCGGGCCTATCTTAAGCTTCACCCTGAGAAGAAATCTCTAGTGGGCATGTAGAGGCTGCCCGCAAGGGGGGGGGGGGGGGCAGGGGGGGGGGGGGGGCAATGTAAGAGAACTGTTAGTGCCCGTTCCGCGTGCACTCGCCCATATGTGCACACGGGTGTCCACAGATGCCTGTGCACATCAATGAGCATGCTCGTGCACGGCAGACTACGTGGGAGTGTGCACACAACGCCAATTGGCGCCAGACGGCCTATTTAAAGAAGTGCTCTGATCCCATATGGTTGCTGACTGATCTTCAGATTTTCCTGATACCTGAATCCTGCTGTTCCCTGCCTGATACCTATTGATGAACCTAGCCTGCCTTGACCCTGCTCCTGGATCCTGCCCTTACTCTGACTATCGGTTTCTCTTCCTGGCTATCCACTGGTCTCCGCTTCTGTCTACTGCTTGGTAACACACTTTCCGCCTGTTACCAGACCCGGCTATCCTCGTGACCTCACTTCTGCCTGCTGCCTTGTACCTCACTGCCCGCCAGTTACCGAACATGGCTTCCCTCAAGACCTTGCACTCGCTTCTGCTTTTCTAGCAAGTGCCTGCTATGACGGTCCTGCAACCCACTATGATTGCCTGCTGCAAGTCTACCTGGGACTTAACATCACTTAACTTTCCAGTGCCACTGTTCCTGCGGAGTTCCTCTTTAATCCCAGCTGATCTTTGGTGCAAGACAACCCTTCCTGACCTGACGGTCCTCCTGCCTGTCCAAAATCGATTCCTCTGCTGCAAGGCTCCTGGTCCACAGTTGTGGGCACTCATCGTCAATTCAGTCTCCAACCAGGTACGTGACAGTGACTTTGTTCTCACACTGAGAACAAAGCACTTGGCCGGACGCAAAGTAGATGCTGCTCGGCGCAATGGACCATGCCACAAAGCAGCTCCAAACCCCGCGAATGAAGCGCAACGCCTGCAATCTCATAGTGCACTGTGTTTGGGCGCCGGACACAGTGCACTTAAGGACTTTTTTTTTTTGTAAAGGGCCATGTTTAAAAAAAATATATATTTTTTTGTGACTGCCTGAGGGGGGGGGGATGCGGCTCCCGGGCACCCCCTATGGATGGGCCGCCACTGCTCCACACTTCCTCTTCCCTCCTATCCCCTCTACACCTCCTCTTCCCTCCTCTCCCCTCCACAACTCCTCTTCTCTCCTCATCCCCCCACTTCTCCTCTCCCCTCCACTCCTCTCCCCTCCACGCCCCCCTCCCCTCCACTCCTCCTCTCCTCTCCACACCTCCTCTCCCCTCCATGCCCCTCCTCCCCTACACTCCTCCTCTCCCCTGAGTCCCCTCCTCCACTCCTCTGCTCCCCTCCACTCCTCAACTCCCCCCCACTCCTCCGCTCCCCTCCACTCCTCTGCTCCCCTCCACTTCTCCGCTCCCCTCCACTTCTCCGCTCCCCTCCACCCTTACTCACACCAACAAATCTCATACCAACACCAACATTCTCACTCACAAGACTCACACCTCCATTCTCACCCCCAGACATTCTAATTTCACCAAAAGCACCAATCTACACAAAAACAACCACACATTCAACAAAACCACTCTCTGCTCTCTGCTTCTCCCTCAACACACCACTATACTCCCTCTCAAAATGGCGTACAGGGGCGGAGTCTATAGCCACATGTCAAAAACTAAAATAAAAATAGAGATTTCGAATCGTTACGAATAACCGCAATGTATTAGAAAAGTACGAATCCATTCGAAGCACGTTAACCACTTGCCTACCAGGCACGAACACCTCCTTCCTGACCAAGCCATTTTTCAGCTTTCAGCGCTGTCGCATTTTGAATGAAAATTACGCGGTCATGCAACGCTGTACCCAAATAAAATTTTTATCATTTTTTCCCCACAGATAGAGCTTTATTTTGGTGGTATTTGATCACCTCTGCGTTTTTTATTTCTTGCGCTATAAACAAAAGAAGAGGGACAAGTTTGAAAAAACATAATATTTTTTACTTTTTATTATAATAAATATCCAATTTTTTTATTTTTTTTTAACAAATTTTTTCCTCAGTTTAGGCCAATACGTATTCTTCTACATATTTTTGGTAAAAATAAAAATCGCAATAAGCGTATATTTATTGGTTTGCGCAAAAGTTATAGCGTCTACAAAATAGGGCATAGATTTATGACATTTTTATTATTATTTTTTTTTTACTAGTAATGGCAGCGATCTGCGATTTTTACCGTGACTGCGACATTGCGGCGGACATATCGGACACTTTTGACACATTTTTGGGACCATTCACATTTATACAGCGATCCGTGCTATAAAAATGCATTGATTACTGTATAAATGTGACTGTCAGGGAAGGGGTTAACACTAGGGGGTGCTGCAGGGGTTAATATGTTCCCTATCTTAGTGATTCTAACTATGGGGGGAGGGGACTGACTGGGGGAGGGGACCGATCGGTGTCCCTATGTACAAGGGACACACCATCGGTCTCCTCTCCAGTGACAGGACGTGGATCTGTGTGTTTACATACACAGATCCTCATCCTGCTCAGTTACTGGGCAATCGCGGGGGTGCCCGGCGGACATCGCGGCCGCCGGGCACGCGTATCGGGTCCCCATCGCGCCCCCTAGTGGCCAAAATGGTAGCGCCATCATATGACGGCGGCCCGCCACAAGAGCTGCACCGCTCCGCCGTCTTTTGACAGTGGGTGGTCAGCAAGAAGTTAAGCAGCGCCGCAGCACCATTGTGAGACATGTAAAATTATGAATCAATAAACAAACAAAAATTACAAATGTACGAATCCATTCAAAGCACCTTAGGCAGCGCCACTGTGAGAGAGACACGTAAAATTATGAATAAACAAACAAACAAAAAAAGTTACGAATGTACGAATCTATTCGAAGCACGTTAGGCAGGGCCATTGTAAGAGAGACACAGAAAATTCCGAATCAACAAACAAAAAAAAAGTTATGAAAGTAGGAGTTGTGTCCAGAATCATGGAAAAACAATGTACTCTACCGAAAGATCGCACACACGGCCGCCATCCTCAGTAAGGGAAACAGGCAGTGGAGACTACGGCTTCACTGCCCGTTTCCTACTGCGCATGCGCGAGTCACGCGGCACTTTGTGAATGGGTCGCGCTGTGTTAGGGAACACACAGTTCCCACAACACAGCGCGCCCCATTACCCAGAAGACATTGGTGAGGAGGACAGAAGACAGAAGATTACCAAAGATCACAGCGGAGTAGGAAGGAGGCAGGCTAGGAAGACTGCCTAGCAACAGGGATTTCGAATCAGGTAAAAAAAAAATGTTTTTTTTCTTTATTTTTTTTTTACAGAAAAAAGCACACACACACAGGGGGACACTGGAGGGAGAGCACACCCACAGGGGGACACTGGAGGGAGAACTCACACACAGGGGGACACTGGAGGGAGAACTCACACACAGGGGGACACTGGAGGGAGAACTCACACACAGGGGGACACTGGAGGGAGAACTCACACAGGGGGGGACACTGGAGGGAGAACACACACAGGGGGGGACACTGGAGGGAGAACACACACAGGGGGACACACGCACACACAGGGGGACACTGGAGGGAGAGCACACACACAGGGGGACACTGGAGGGAGAGCACACACACAGGGGGACACTGGAGGGAGAGCACACACACAGGGGGACACTCGCACACACAGGGGGACACTGGAGGGAGAGCACACACACAGGGGGACACTCGCACACACAGGGGGACACTGGAGGGAGAACACACACACAGGGGGACACGCACACACAGGGGGACACTCGCGCACACAGGGGGACACTGGAGGGAGAGAGCACACACAGGGGGACACTGGAGGGAGAGAGCACACACAGGGGGACACACGCACACACAGGGGGGACACTGGAGGGAGAGCGCACACACAGGGGGACACTGGAGGGAGAGCGCACACACAGGGGGACACACGCACACACAGGGGGACACTGGAGGGAGAGCACACACACAGGGGGACACTAGCGCACACAGGGGGACACTGGAGGGAGAGCACACACACAGGGGGACACGCACACACAGGGGGACACTTGCGCACACAGGGGGACACTGGAGGGAGAGAGCACACACAGGGGGACACTGGAGGGAGAGCGCACACACAGGGGGACACACACACACACACAGGGGGACACTGGAGGGAGAGAGCACACACAGGGGGACACTGGAGGGAGAGAGCACACACAGGGGGACACTGGAGGGAGAGCACACACACCGGGGGACACTCGCACACACAGGGTGACACTCGCACACACCGGGGGACACTCGCACACACAGGGTGACACTCGCACACACAGGGGGACACTCGCACACACAGGGGGACACTGGAGGGAGAGAGCACACACAGGGGGACACTGGAGGGAGAGAGCACACAAGGGGACACACGCACACACAGGGGGACACTGGAGGGAGAGCGCACACACAGGGGGACACTGGAGGGAGAGAGCACACACAGGGGGAAACACGTACACACAGGGGGACACTGGAGGGAGAGCGCACACACAGGGGGACACTGGAGGGAGAGCGCACACACAGGGGGACACACGCACACACAGGGGGACACTGGCGGGAGAGCGCACACACAGGGGGACACTGGAGGGAGAGCACACACACAGGGGGACACTGGAGGGAGAGCACACACACAGGGGGACGCTCGCACACACAGGGGGACACTCGCACACACAGGGGGACACTCGCACACACAGGGGGACACTGGAGGGAGAGAGTACACACAGGGGGACACACAGGGGGACACTAGAGGGAAAGAGCACACACAGGGGGACACACACACACACAGGGGGACACTGGAGGGAGAGCGCACACACATGGGGACACACGCACACACAGGGGAACACTGGAGGGAGAGCACACACATAGGGGGACACTGGAGGGAGAGCACACACACAGGGGGACACTGGAGGAAGAGCACACACACAGGGGGGGGGGCACACACACAGGGGGACACTGGAGGGAGAGCACACACACAGGGGGACATTGGAGGGAGCGCACACACACAGGGGGACACACACACAGGGGGACACTGGAGGGAGAGCACACACAAAGGGGAACACTGGAGGGAGAGCACACACACAGGGGGACACTGGAGGGAGAGCACACACACAGGGGGACACTGGAGGGAGAGCACACACGCAGGGGGACACACACACAGGGGGACACTGGAGGGAGAGCACACACACAGGGGGACACTGGAGGGAGAGCACACACACAGGGGGACACACACACAGGGGGACACTGTGGGGTGGGGGGACCCGGGGCCCATGCATCTGTACCCCCCATCAATTGTGGAGGTCCTGGTGCCTTAATTTACTTACTGATGCCGGTAATACTTCTAACGGCGCGCTGCTCCCCGCCTGCCCCTCCACTATTCTCTTCCATTAGGGGCCCGGACTCGGGCACTTTAAGCGGCTGTATTATATGCCGCGATGCCGATAACAATACTGCTAATGGCGCGCGGATCCCTGCCGGCCCCTCCTTCCCTCTCGTCCATCCCAGGTGCTTGTACTGTATGCGTCGTGACGTCACCTGGGACGGACGGGGAGGAAAGGAGGGGCCGGCAGGGAGCCGTGCGCCGCTAGCAGTATTGTTATCGGCAAAGCGGCATGTAATACAGCCTCTTAAAGTGGCCTCTCATGTGGCCGAGTCCGGGCCCCTAATGGCCCGAGTCACCGACGTGTCAGTCCGCCCCTGGTTCTTTGAGACATTATTGTAGGATCTGGCTGGGCCAGGATTTCCTTTCTTTATGTGTTGCTGTGGTGTGCGATTCAGTCCCATTTTTGAGGGTCCCAAATCCCTCTGATTGGAAACCAAAGAACCAAAATCAGATCTGACATTCTCGAGGTGAGGGTGTGGTTGTGTACCTACTGTATTTTCCATACCCTCCATATCCACACTCACAGATGGTTGTATAAAATCGTCCCTGTAAATCTCTTGCCACTTATAGACATTGTGGGATTTATAATATTCCATGTCTCTTAAGTATTTTTTCCACTTTTTTATTCTCTGTTCCTCTTCCTTTTCTATCATCATTTCCCTTAATTCTTTGGTGTATACCAATTTATTGTTGTAATTTTGATACCTTGGATCTTTTTTTGGATACTAGGAATTCTAGGAAAGCTAGACCAACTCCATTGAAATACAAGACACATTTATTCAGTTCCTTATCTCCTTTATCCGGGTATACATTCCACTTAAGACTTATAGGGATAATTTTCTCTTTCAAATATCTTTCCAAGAAAACAATGTCCCAAGAGGTGTGTAATTCTGATATTAAAGCGGAGGTCCACCCAAAAATAAAAAATTACAGTAACATTCTCCAAAAAATTACCAGAAATGCCTGTTGCTAGGCAGTCTTCCTAATCTGCCTATTCCTATTCCGCAGCACTGTTCGGTTACTTCCTCCTCTTCGGCAAGCTGCCCCGTTGTCTTCTGGGACCTGTGTGTGTCCCAGAAATCAACAGGGCAATTCACAAAGCGCTGTGCGACTCACGCAGGTGCATAAGGAAACGGGCAGTGAAGCCGCAAGGCTCCACTGCCTGTTTCCCTTAGTTAGGATAGCAGCGCTGGCACCCGATCCGATGGACAGATGGGGGGGTCCCCTCCAAATCCATACCAGACCTGAAGGGCCTGGTATGGACCTGGGAGAACCCCACATAATTTGTTTTGTGATATATATTTTTTTGTCTGCAATTTTTTTAATATTCAGCTGTCAGCAGGGAACCGCGCTGACAGCTGATGACTCAAGGACACAGCAACCAGCTTTTTGACCCCTCTCCCTAGCAACCAGCTAATATCCACTGAAGGAAAAAAAAGGGTTTAAAAATGGTTATCAGTGGATCGGATGTAAGCAGATGTCATCCGCTAACATTCGTTTTTCGTCCGTTCCGTTTTTTTTGACGGATGAAAAATGGGGCTTTCATCTTGTCAAAAAAATGGATGTTGATGGAGGCGATGAAAACGGATGCAAATGAATGATCATCCATTGTCATCCGTTTTTCCATAGGAATGCATTGATGTCCGTTTTTTCATCCGTCAATGGATGGATGAAAAACGGACAAACAGCCCGTATGTGTGAAAGGGGTCTTATACAAAGATACAAAGTTCTAAATTTAACCCCTTAGGGTACAGAGTGTCCAAAGAATGGATCCATTGCACCTCTTGTTTCCTTAACAATAGATCACGATTACCACCCCTTTTATTTTTTTGTATCCCATCAATGACCCTACATTTTAATTGGGACACTGCATGCCCCTTTTCTACAAAGTGTCTAGAAAGGGGTAGTTGTAGCAGCTTATCCCTGATTAAATACGTAGGTCGAGCAATCCGATCCTTGATTTTTTTTGGGCTGTTTCACACACATAAGGCTACTTTCACACTGGAGCGGTGGGGGCGCTGGCGGTAAAGCGGCGCTATATTTAGCGCCGCTTTACCGGCGCATTTCGGCCGCTAGCGGGGTGGTTTTACCCCCCGCGAGCGGCGGGAAAAGGGTCAATACCGCCCGCAAACCGCCGCTGCAGCGGCGTTTTGCGGGCGGGTTCGGAGCGCTGCCCCATTGTTTCCAATGGGAACGGGTGCTATAGGAGCGGTAAATATACCGCTCCTACAGCGAGCCAAAGATGCGGCTTGCAGGACATTTTCCAGCGTCCTGCAAGCGCACCGCTTCAGTGTGAAAGCCCTCGGGCTTTCACACTGAAGACACAGCAACAACTGTTTCGGGTCGGTTTGCAGTCGCTATTCTTAGCGCAATAGCGCCTGCAAACCGCCCCAGTGTGAAAGGGGCCTAAAGCAAAACTTCTGATGGCTGCCCTGCTGGCACGTAAAGTATTCTTTAAAGAGGAAGTACACCCTGATGGGTTTACTTCCTCTTTGTTTCCCTGCAAAGGTAAAGCATAATGGACTACTATGCATCTACTGAAGAAATTACACTTTGCAACAATGTAAAGTAGTGAGTGTACAGCTTGTATAACAGTGTAAATTTGCTGTCCCCTCAAAATAACTCAACACACAGCCATTAATGTCTAAACCGCTGCCAACAAAAGCGAGTACACCCCTAAGTGAAAATGTCCAAATTGGGCGTAATTAGCCATTTTCCCTCCCCGTGTCATGTGACTCGTTAGCGCAAGGTCTCAGGTGTGAATGGGGAGCAGGTGTGTTAAATTTGGTGTTATTGCTCTCACTCTCTCATACTGGTCACTGGAAGTTCAACAAGGTACCTCATGGCAAAGAACTCTCTGAGGATCTGAAAAAAAGAATTGTTGCTCTACATAAAGATGGCCTAGGCTATAAGAAGATTGCCAAGTCCCTGGAACTGAGCTGCAGCATGGTGGCCAAGACCATACAGCAGTTTAACAGGACAGGTTCCACTCAGAACAGGCCTCGCCATGGTCCACCAAAGAAGTTGAGTGCACGTGCTCAGCGTCATATCTAGAGGTTGTCTTTGGGAAATAGTCCTATGAGTGCTGCCAGCATTGCTGCAGAGGTTGAAGGGGTGGGGGCCTGTCAGTGCTCAGACCATATGCCTTGCACTGCATCAAATTGGTCTGCATGGCAGTTGTCCCAGAAGGAAGCCTCTTCTAAAGATGATGCACAAGAAAGCCTGCAAACAGTTTGCTGTAGACAAGCAGACTAAGGACATGGGTTATTGGAACCATGTCCTGTGGTCTGATGAGACCAAGATAAAATTATTTGGTTCAGATGGTGTCAAGCTTGTGTGGCGACAAGAGCCTTGCCTACAGTCATGTATGGTGGTGGTAGTGTCATGGTCTGGGGCTGCATGAGTGCTGCCGGCACTGGGTAGCTACAGTTCATTGAGGGAACCATGAATACCAACATGTACTGTGACATACTGAAGCAAAGCATTATCCCCTCCCTTCGGAGACTGGCCCGCAGGGCAGTATTCCAACATGATAATGACCCCAAACACACCTCCAAGACGACCACTGCCTTGCTAAAGAAGCTGAGGGTAAAGGTGATGGACTGGCCAAGCATGTCTCCAGACCTAAATCCTATTGAGCATCTGTGGGGCATACTCAAATGGAAGGTGGAGGAGCAAGGTTTCTAACATTCACCAGCTCCATGATGTCATCATGGAGGAGTGGAAGAGGACTCCAGTGGCAACCTGTGAAGCTCTGGTGAACTCCATGCCCAAGAGGGTTAAGGCAGTGCTGGGAAATAATGGTGGCCACACAAAATATTGACACTTTGGGCCCAATTTGGACATTTTCACGTAGGGGTGTACTCACCTTTGTTGCCAGTGGTTTAGACATTAATGGCTGTGTGTTGTTATTTTGAGGGGACAGCAAATTGACACTGTTATACAAGCTGTACACTCACTACTTTACATTGTAGCAAAGTGTAATTTCTTCAGTGTTGTCACATGAAAAGATATAATAAAATATTTTACAAAAATGTGAGGGTGTACTCACTTTTGTGACATACTGTATGTATATTCATATGCATTATCCGGCTACCTCCATTATATTTTTTTATAAACATAATTATTGTCCTTTTATAATAGTTTTTATAAAATAAAATAAAATATTTTCCCTTTATTAATTTTTTTATAAACATAATTATTGTCCTTTTATAATAGTTTTTATAAAATAAAATAAAATACTGTGGCAGAATGGCACGTACAGGCAAACTAACGTAATTGTACATTGCCCTTTAAGAGGCGGCCTGCGGGCACGTGTGCCCACGGCAAGCTTTGTGAGTCGGGTCACGCAGACTCGATGTAAACAAGCATCTCCCCGTTCTGCCTAGTGACAGTGTCACTGATCTCTGCTCCCTGTGATCGGGAGCAGAGATCAGTGACGTGTCACACGTAGCCACGCCCCCCACAGTTAGAATCCCTCCCCAGGACACACTTAACTTCCCCCTAGTGGTTAACCCCTTCACTGCCAGTGTCATTTACACAGGAATCAGTGCATTTGTATAGCATTGATTGCTGTATTAATGACAATGGTCCCAAAAATGTGTCAAAAATGTCCGATGTGTCCGCCATAATGTCGCAGTCAAGATAAAAATCGATGATCGCCGCCATTACTAGTAAAAAAAAAACTATTAATAAAAATGCCAACTATCCCCTATTTTTTAAACGCTATAACTTTTGCGCAAACCAATCAATAAACACTTATTGCGATTTTTTTTTTACCAAAAATATGTAGAAGAATACGTATCGGCCTAAACTGAGGAAATTAAAAGTTTTTTTTTATATATTTTTGGGGGGATATTTATTATAGCAAAATGTAAAAATAATGTGTTTTTTCAAAATTGTCGCTCTTTTTTTGTTTATAGTGCAAAAAATAAAAACCGCAGGGGTGATCAAATACCACCAAAAGAAAGCTCTATTTGTGGGGAAAAAGGACGTCAATTTTTGTTTGGGAGCCACGTCGCACGACCGCGCAACTGTCAGTTAAAGTGACGCAGTGCCGAATCGCAAAAAGTGCTCTAGTCTTTGTCCAGCAAAATGGTCCGGGGCTTAAATGGTTAACAGGACCATTAAGGTGTGACATACATTGATACGGCGATACAGTATGTAAGTACAGACTACTAATTAGGCTGAGAAGGATCGCCTGAGTCATCTTACACAGCAGGACCAGATCTGTCTAGTGCAGAGGGCTGCCTGCTTGACATGCTTTACACAAGTTTTACCTATGTGAGTTGCCAAATATGCGATTAATTAAAGGTGTTTGATTTTACCTACTACACTCAGATTGCGCTGATTGTTTCTCTTCTTTGGTCTCAGCCCATCGGGGCTCACTAGAAAATTGAAGGGGTCACAGTAATGGTGGAACCCCTCAAAGACTCAGTGACGCCAGGGGAGTGGCTGATTACTCACACCTTATCCCAGGTAAACAAAGGGAAGGTGCTGGTGCAGCTCATCAACCTGGGACTATCCTCAATTTCACTCCCTAACCATGCCACCAAAGCAGACCTCTACCTGGTACTCTGTCCCTGTATCTTGGAGGCCTAGCCAGGAGTGGAAACCGTTTGAACCACACTACAGGCAGCCATGACCTCATTGGATGAGTGACAATACAAACTAATGCTGGAACAGCTTGCCATCCCATTGCTCTACCCCAGCAGTGGCTGCTTCACCAACTGCTACCTATTTTTTTTTGCCACCAGCCACCCAATTCATATGGGGGACACTGCATCCATCCAGAAGTGGTAGCACCACATTCCCCAAGCCCTGGAGCAGAAGGTCAAGGACTTACTCAGCAACATGCACAGAGTGGGGTGATTTGGCAAAGCCATAGCCCATGGGCTGCCCACATGATCCTGGTGCAAAAGGATCTGATTTTGTGTGGACTACTTCACACTAAAAGCCTGTACCCACTGGGATGCCTACCCGTTACCCTGGGTGGGGGAGTCGCTCATGGCACTGGGCCAAGCCAAATATTTCTCCACCCTCTACTTGGCAAGCAGCTACTGGCAAGCCCTAGCGAAAGAACGAGACCATGAAAAGACTTACTTTATCCCACCCCTGGGACTGTTCCAATATAACTGCATGCCTTTTGGGCTGAGTAATACCCTCAGTACATTCCAACGCTTAATAAAGAAATGCCTGGGAGACTTCAACTTTGAGACTGTGTTAGTCTATTTGGACAATGTCATAATTTTCTCCTTTGAGGACCATGCCAAACACATGGACCGGGTGTTCACCTGTCTATGGGCAGAAGCTCAAGCAGTAAGTGCTGCTTAACCACTTCCGGACCAGCCGCTGCAGTTATACTGTGGCAGGTTGGCTCCCCTGCGCGAAACCACATAGCTGTACATTAGACATGTGCAATTCGTTTAGTTCCTAATTCGTTTTTTAACGAATTTTGACAAATTTGTTAATTCCGAATTTCCGAATTTTTCTATTTCCGAAATTTCCGAATTTCAAAATTTGCGAAATTACGAATTTCCTAAATTTCAAATTTTCGGATTTCCGAATTTTCAAATTTTCAAATTTTCGGATTTCCGAATTTAGAATTTTCGGATTTCCGAATTTTGGGATTTCCGGATTTCCGAATTTCGGATTTTGGGATTTCTGAATTTTCGAATTTCCGAATTTTCAAATTTTCGGATTTCCGAATTTGGAATTTTCGGATTTCAGAATTTCCGGATTTTCCGAATTTCCGGATTTTCAGAATTTCGGATTTTCGGATTTCCAAATTTCCGAATATTCAAATTTTCACATTTCAGAATTTTGAATTTTCGGATTTCCAAATTTCCGAATATCCGGATTTTCCGAATTCCGAATTTTCGGAATTCGGAAATTCAAAAATTCAAAAATTAGAAAATCTGAAAAAAAGAAAGAAAATCTGTTTAATTCTAAATAATAACTAACTATTAAATTATAGGTATTGGAATTCCCTTTCAAGTTACGAATTATCTGAAATAACGAATGCCGCATCTAAACCAATGGAACGTAACGATCTAATAATAATAAATAACAATAATAAAACCTTTTCCATTTGTTTAGATGCGGCATTCGTTATTTCAGATAATTCGTAACTTCGGATAAATTCATACTTGTTAATTTAATAGTTATTTATTAATTAAACTGATTTTCTTTCTTTTTTCAGATTTTCAAATTTTGGGATTTTCAAATCTTTGAATTCCCGAATTCCGATAATCCGAAAGTCCGAAAATTCGGAATTCCGAAAAACCGAAAATTCAAAATTCGAAAATTCGTAAAATACGAAATTTGGAAATTCCGAATTTCGGAAATCCGAAAATTCGACAATTCAAAATTCGAAAATTCAAAATTCGTAAAATACGAAATTCGGATATCCGAAAATTCAAAAATTCGAAAATTCAAAATTCGGAAATTCGGAAATCCGAAAATCCGAAAGTACGAAATTTGGAAATTCGGAAATTCGAAAATTCGGAAATACGAAAATACGAAATCCGAAAGATAGAAATGTGAAAATTCCCGAAATTTCAGATTTTCTGAATTTCCGAAAAAAGCAAAAAAAATAATGAAACGAAAACGAAAATGAACAAATTTTTTGTCAGTGCACATGTCTACTGTACATTTGCTTGCGGGGTCTGGATAGCAGGCGCGCATGCTCGTGTCCGACGGTCACGATAACCGACTGCCACGAGCGATCATGAGCAGGAGACACAGAACAGGGAAGAGTGTGTGTAAAGTGACAGATCGTGTGTTCCTATTAGCTAGGAACCATCCGTCACTTCCTCTAGTTAGTCCCCTTCAGTTAGAATCACTTCCAAGGGAACACAGTTAACCCCTTCATCGCCCCCTAGTGTTACCCCTTCACTGCCAGTGACATTTTTACAGTAATCAATGGATTTTTAATCGCACTGATCGCTGTATTAATGCCAGCGGTTCCAAAAATGTGTCAAAATTGTCTGATGTGTCCGACATAATGACGCAGTCACGATAAAAATTGCAGATCGTCGCCATCACCAGTTGAAAAAAATAATAATAAAAATGCTATAAATCTATCCCTTATTTTGTATGCTATAACTTTTGTGGAAACCAATCAATATATGCTTATTGCGTTTTTTTTACCAAAAATATGTAGAAGAATACATATCGGCCTAAACTGAAAAAAAATTAGCTTTTTTTTTTTTTTTTAAATGGGGATATTTATTATAGCAAAAAGTACAAAATATTGTGTTTTTTAAAAAAATGTGGCTATTTTTTTGTTTATAGCGCAAAAAGTAAAAACCGCAGAGGCGATCAAATAGCACCAAAAGAAAGCTTTATTTGTGGGAAAAGAAGGACATACAGTTTGTTTGGGTGCAGCATCGCACAACCGCGCAATTGTAAGTTAAAATCGCAAAAAACGCTCTGGTCAGGAAGGGAGTAAATGTAATGTAAAATATGGGATGGTGGCGCTGTTCAGAATAAATTAGGGGAGTTCAAAGACCCATGTTAGGAGTAAAAAATTATTAAATCAAGTGATTAATGTGAAAAAAATGCATGTACCTAAACAATGAAGATACTGTGCCAGAACATATATAAAATATTCACATTGGTTAAAGGCCAATTAAAAGTATATGGAGTCCTTAAAGTGACTCAGTGTAACAGCGATCAAAACTTATGGTTAAAGTGAGGAGGTACCTGCCTTATTGATTGGTGACAATAATTATATTATATAACACATAAATATTGAAATATTTAAAGTGACTCTGCGTGGTGATAAAAAATCATAAGAATAAATTAGAATAAATGGTAGACGGTAGTAAATGACAGTAAAAAATGACAGTAAGAATAAGTGATGAAAAACAATAAATTGTAGCACAAAAAATGTTTAAGGTGCACAATTCCGTGTGCCCTTAAAAAATAATAAAAATATTATGGCATATTGTTCCTGAAAATCAATGTGTGTCCAAAGTGAAAAAAGTCAAAGTGAAGAAATAAACGGTGAAAATCCTATGCAGTCCTTGACGTTCAGGATTCCTGTGACAACATTGACTTCAAATGGGGAAACAGATGACTAACGAACAGTGAATCTTTCAGTGCTCCCCTCCTTCCACAGAGTGACCTCTAATGTGGAAACACTTACCAGAGTGCCTAACCCCTGCAGGGGTGATAAGCATATAATCTCCCAGATGGATGGTAGGAAACTCCTCCTCTGTATGGGTAGATTTGAAAAGCCTCCTCTGTGGGGATGTCCAGCTTCTTCCTGAGGCTGAAGTGGTTAATGAGACACAGGATCCAGTACTTGGGGCACATCGCGGAGTCTGGGGGGTCTTTACAGAACAAGCTAAAGTTCAGGCCGTACATGATTGGCACAATCCAAAGACTGTCACTGAGTTATGCTCCTTCCTGTGGCTGGTGGGATGTTTGGCACCTTTACTAACCTATGCTGTTTACTCAAAGCCCATCCATGTGTATATGTACAGTATGCAGGGGCGGACTGACCATTCGGCACTTGGGGGCCCCATCAGGGTGGTCAGCCTAAAGGCCCATACACACGATCAGACTTTTTGACAACAAACATGCAAATTAGCGGTTTTGGACCAACATCCGACCGTGTGTACGCTCCAACGGACCAACTTTTTCAGTTTTCATCAGATTTTTGTTGGCTGTGCGAACGGACCAATTTTCTGCCAACAAAAGTCCGATGGAGAAAAGTCTGATCGTGTGTACAAAAAACCATGGGACTTTTGTACAAAGTACAAACACGGATGCTCAGAACCAATGCAAAAGATCAGACAACAATACAGAAGTTGACCAAAGGTGGCGGTAAAGAGCAGAAAAACCACGTGATTTGGTGAAAGTTGGCTGAAAAAGTCCTGCTGTGTGTGTGCAATACAAGTTCAGGGCCGACGCCCTTTGTACAAAAATCCATGGGAAAGTTTGTACAAAGTCCTATTGTGTGTATGAGGCTTTAGTAAAACCAGGGACAGTATGTAAGAAATAGGTGTTTTTTTACATCTGTCCCTGAAATGTCCCTTACTGACATACTTTTGATGTTAAAATCCTAAGATTGTAGCTGCCCCGCCTCTCCACTGCCTCCTCAGCCAATGGGAACCTGCCCATTTGTCCAGAGCCTGGCTTATTTGAGATATGAGCAGGAGATTCTGACAGCTGGAGGAGAGAACACAGCCTGCGGTCTGATACAAGGTAAGCTAACTAAGCTGAATGTATTCTTATCAGTGGTTTACCCTGGTGAGCAGGGGGGAGGCTGTGTTTCCTCTAGCAGGGCTACTCCTGTCTCTGAAGCAATTACATCTATTTTCTGTCTGAGGAGAGGAAGGGCATGTCCAGAATTTCTCCCCAATCTCTACTACGCCTCCCTACTCATTACCAGCCTGTGCATGCATGCATGCGTGTGTGTGTACTGGGTATATATATATTTTGTGTTTGTGTGCTGGGCATGCGTGTATACTGTGTGTGTGTGTGTGTGTGTGTGTGTGTGTGTGTGTGTGTGTGTGTGTGTAAGTTTCCTTTGCACATGTCTGTGTATACGGTGCATGCGTGTGTCTGTAAGTTTCCTTTGCGTGTGTGTACTGGGGCATGTGTGTATAGTGTGTGTACTGTGCATGCATGTGTCTGTGTGTATACTGGGGCATGTGTGTGTGTGTGTGTGTGTGTGTGTGTACTTGGGCATGTCTGTGTATACTGTGCATGTGTGTGTACTGTATGATCCATGTGTGCCCACTGTTGCTCAACAGAAGTCGATCTAACAATCCCGTGCTCGTGAAAAATGCCCTTCTTGCCATTCGGAGCCATCTGATTGGTGCACTGCAGAGCTCGACCTTGGATCAGGCAGCAGGGCAGGTCTGGACACACACCTGTGCAGTGATATTATGGTACACATCAATCACGGCTTTTATCCACTGCCTGATAGGGGTGCGCATCTTTACTGGTCATTCGATTCCATGATGCATCACGATTACTAAAACGCTCCCACTTTCGCTTGGGCCACCTAGGTGGCCCTTCCTCTCTGCAATCTTCTAGGACACATCACAGGTCCCAGAAGATTGCCCGGCTGTGCAGGACAGTGCAGTGAGACATGCGTACCTGGCTGTGAAGCTGCAAGATGTCACACCTGGATGCCCACAGTAGTATTGCCAGCGCCGTGAACAGGCAGGGGAGAGAATGGAGGGTTCGGGTGGCCACATCGCTGGATTGTGGGACAGGTGAGTGTCTTTTTTTATTTAAAAGTCAAAAGATATACTTTTTTGTAGCTGCTGACTTTTAATAAACAAAAAAATTACTAGGCGGCCCCTCTCTGCCAGCCATCTTCTGGGACCAATGGCAGAGTGCAGTGCGCGGCCGGCCGTAAAGCCGTAAGCTGTCACAGGCGGGTGTCATTGCCCACAGTAGATATGATGGCGCTGAGGAGAGGCGCGAAGCTCCATGCGCCCACATCGATGGACAGGTGAATGTCTTATTAAAAGTCAGCAGCTACACTTTTTGTAGCTGCTAACTTTTAATAAACTAGTGGAACTCCGATTCTCACTAATCTGGTGCACTACAGGGTACAGGAATTCACACACACACACCCAGCTGCTGGGAGGTCAGGAGGGATTAGAATCCAAATCCACAACTGACAAACAGCCCTGTGACGTTCCCTGTACTGTCTCTGTGATGACATTTCTCTAGGCGCCCTCGTTTGTACCTTCCAGCACACTAGGAGTTAACACAGTAGAGCGCTCTTCTGGGTGGGGCAAGTTGGGATGACGTCACCCAGCATCGCTTTTTTTTTTTTTATTTTATTTTTTTAATATATATATATATATATATATATTTTTTTTTTTTTCTTTTGCATTAATCGTGATGCATCGATTAAATTCCACACCCCTACTGCCCGATCTGAGGCCAACCACAGCAGTTCACTATTCCGCTGACTCTACGACTGCACATGTGCGGTTCAGAGCCTGCAACATGTGGATTTTTTTTTTCCTGCCAGCTGCCTACCACACCAAGCACTAAGGTGCAAGTGTGTGTGTGTGTGTGTGTGTGGATACTGATGGAAGGTGACTCTCTGGGGGCCCTGCCATAGGGTGGCACACGTGGGACTCTGCAGACTGTGATGTATAGGGAGAATGTTGGGACTTTGGTGTAAGGGAGGGCTCATCCAGACTGCTGTACTCTATGTTTTTTGGGTGTTACTTACCCCTGACCCTGTACATTATACTGTACATAGACCTGGCCAAGGTGTCCATTGTCTTAACAGTTGCTGGTTTTAATTAAGTTTTTCTGTAAGGTCGCCTCAGTAAGATAGAGAGAGATATATATATATATATATACATACATACATACATACATACACACACACACACACACACACACACACACACACACACACACACACACACACACACACACACACACACACACACACACTACTGTATAATGGAAACATTTTTGTTTTTAAAATCAAATGATTCGGACTGAGATTTATTTGTGTCTGCGAGAGTATTAGTCGCGAGACAGTAATTAGAATTTTATGGATACAAGGGGTGTGGCATGTTTGCATTGTATACAGCAGGGGCAGATTCTGTTAAATCCTCCTTTAACCACTTGCCAACTGTGGCACGCCGATTTACACTGGCAGAATGGCCACGGGCAGGCAAGAGGGCAGACCTGTACGTCCCTTTGAATTTGCCGCCTAGCAGGAGCGTGCCCGTGGGTCCTGCGAAATCTATGTTCTCCGACGGCCTGCGACTGCAGTGGGGGAGATGTAAACACGGCATTTCCCTGTTCTGCCTAGCAACATGACAGAGATCTACTGCTCCCTGTCATCGGGAGCAGTGGTCTCTGTCATGTTCTAGTGAGCCCATCCCCCCCCCCCCCCTACAGTTAGAACACATCCATAACCCTTTGATCGCCCCCTAGTGTTTAACCACTTCCCTGCCAGTGTAGTTTATACAGTAATCAGTGGCTATTTGTAGCTCTGATCGCTGTATAAATGTCAGTGGTCCCATAATAGAGTCAAAATGTCTGATGTGTCTGCCATAATGTGACAGTCCCGATTAAAAATCACAGATCGCCGCCATTACTAGTAAAAAAAAAATATTAATAATGCCATAAATCTATCCCCTATTCTGGTAGACGCAATAATATTT
Organism: Lithobates sylvaticus; assembly: GCA_028564925.1. Lineage (NCBI taxonomy): Eukaryota > Metazoa > Chordata > Amphibia > Anura > Ranidae > Lithobates > Lithobates sylvaticus. Next base: position 243,857,123 of record CM053026.1, read on the forward strand.
TGCGCAAACCAATCTATACGCTCATTGCAATTTTTTTAATTTTTTTTACCAAAAATATGTAGAAGATTACATATCAGCCTAAACTGTGGAAGATCTATATATAAAGTAAAAAAAATTGCTGTGTGAGTTTGTTTTTTTTCTTTTTGTTTAGCGCAAAAATTAAAAACCGCAGAGGTGATCAAAAGAAAGCTCTATTTGTGGGAAAAAAAGGACATCAATTTTGTTTGGGTACAACATTGCACGACCGCTCCAATTGTCAGCTAAAGCAACGCAGTGCCGAATCGCAAAAAAAAATGCTCTGGTCAGGAAGGGAGTAAATACTTCCGTGGATGAAGTGGTTAAGACTCTCCCATTGTTCGACGCGGTTGACTATGCATGCCGCAGATCATCCTCTCCCTCGTAGGGGTCCCAGTGCAGTATTTTGCCTAGGGGCCCATGTTAAGAGGGCACTGCCCATGAGTGGCTCCTGGTTTACTGGGTCACAAGCCCTAGGTCTCCTGCCACTCTGCATGTGTATCTATCTCCTGCCGGCCTTCCTTTTTCGTATGATGGTTTGCGTAGTTTTCGGTGCCATGGGGGTCTGTGACCAGTGGTGGGGGGGCTCGTCATTTTTGCTAACGATGTCATGCATGTATCAGTGTTGCACAGCTACGTGAACATGTGCTTATTTTACATCATTATTTCATTTATCTGCTGTGTTTCCTGATAGTTATTGGAAGTGATCAGTATAAATATTGAGCTGCAGCCGCTAAACTTATTTCTATTGTTACATAGTTAGTTAGGTTGAAAAAAGACACAAGTCTATCCAGTTCAACCACAAAACCATTACTGACTGCCATGTACGTTGGGATGGGCAGTTGTTTGTTCAAATGCATGCATTTGGAAAGGGACACCTCTTTAAAGCCTTTGATAGATTACTTGTCCTCATCAAGAGGGTTTACAGTCTCCAGGTTACATGAAAGCTGGTCTACATGCTCCTTGAGGCAAAGAGGTACAGGTTTTTCCACTCTGACCAATCAATAATTTTTTTCTCCAGTCGCCTTTCAGGACAACCCTGGAGAGAGCGCAGCTCCCCCCACTTTGAGGAAACACTTGCATTTTTTCTTTAAAGCTCCTCCTCTTCCACCATGGCCTCAGTTATTGTGTTTCCTCCGCCATGGATGGAAGCACTTGTGGGAACCAGGGCTGCGTTCTCTCCAGGGGGGGGGAGGTAGTCCTACCTTGTGCGCCCTTGTGGGAACCAGGGCTGCTGCAGAGACCATCCCAGCCCCCCCCCCCCCCCCCAGTACAAACGGGGGGGTTCTTGAGTCCCGGACCTTCTCCAGCTCAGGGGAGCAGTGGCCGGCAGGAGTGTCGAGGCGTCCATGCCCCCGGAAGCCGCCGGTTTTGAATTTTGCGCGGTGAGGCTCCCGGGAGGTGTCACATGGCGGGCGGATGACGCGGCGGCCAGTGACGCGGCTTCCTGTTCGGGCGGGGCGACAGTGGTTCCAGTCGCCTGGAACGCAAGGGTCAGGGGGCGGGTCCACAGACTGGTACTTCCGCTTCCGGCGTGCGTAGTGACGCCGTGCCCGGGAAAATTTAAAAACGGCTGTTTGTTTCAAGCCCCGCTGCGCTCTCTGCAATAATGGAGGAGAGATCTGCAGCAACGGAGGAGGCAGGCACCCTAAGCACCGGTCAGGCCCAGGTAAGAGGGGTACAAAGGTACTCTTTATTCTTCACCTTATGGGCTGTTTCTTTTCTGTTGTCACTTGTTTTATTCCTTCCTGTGGGGGGTCCTGTCACTACAGGGTCAGAGGTTACTGTCCTTAGACCTGTAGTATTGGTGGTTGCTGCACTCAGGTGGTCTGTTATTACTCTGGTGGTGGTATGTTTAGCATCCAGATTATGGTAGTAAGATAAGCTTTTGTTTTTTCCCCAGGAAACTGTTTCAGGGAAAGTAAAGAGGGCAAACCCTCCAGGAAAGAGATGCCCTGTGTGCAAGAACCCCTTACGGGAATCCTGGCAGAAGGCTTTATGTAGGTCTTGTATTAAGGCGATAGTGGAGGAGGAGTCTTCTCAGCAGTATGGTGAGCTGTATTCATCAGTGCGAGAGATAGCAAGCTCGCTAAGCTCCGTCAAGACTCTGTTGGTTCAGAGCCCAGCAAGTCAGGGCGGTAGCCAGCAACCACCACCATCAAGTCCTCGAGCATCTACCTCCAGGCAGAGGGAGGTGATAGACTGGGAGGACGAAGGGGCAAGTACTCTCCCTTCCCTCAGAGATTCAGAGGAGGAGGTAGAAGAGGAGGATGACAGCCGTGGTTCCAGGTACAAGCTGTCTTTAGAGGAGGTAGATGACCTCCTGAGGGCTATCTGTACGACCCTGGACATCCAGGAGGAAAAAGTCCAGTTGTCTGTACACGACAGGATGTATAAGGGGCTGGATGATGTTAAATCCAGAGTTTTCCCTGTCCACAGAGTGTTGTCAGACACGGTTAAAAAAGAATGGAAGGACCCAGAGAGGGGTCCTTTCCTTTCTAAGAGCCAGAAAAGACGCTTTCCCTTTGACGAAAAAGAGTCAGAGGTGTGGAACAAAAAACCACGTGTGGACGCAGCCGTTTCACAGGTATCGCGTAGGACAGACTTGGCCTTTTGAGGACATGGGGGTACTCAAAGATGCCATGGATAAAAGAGCAGATACTCTTTTAAAGAGGGCATGGGATTCTGCATCTGCCAGCCTCAAACCAGCTATGGCATCCATGGTGGTGGCTAGGAATTTAGAGTGTTGGATAGAAAAATTGCAAAGCCACGTGGAAGCAGGCACACCACGTAAGGATTTGGTGGAATCCTTTCCACTAATCCTTAGAGCGGTGAAGTATATGGCTGATGCCTCTGCTGAGTCCATCAAAATGGCAGCCAGATCTGCGGCCCTGGTGAATTCCGCCAGGAGAGCTGTTTGGCTTAAAACGTGGTCAGGTGACACAGCCTCCAAGGTTAGGTTGTGTGGTATGCCCTTTTCAGGGGATCTGCTGTTTGGGCCAGAGCTGGAAACAGTTCTGGACAGAACAGCAGACAAAAAGAAGGCCTTTCCTGCCAAGAAAAAACGGACAAACAAAAGGAATTTTCGTCCTGTTCAACAGTCCCGTAAGGGTGGGGAGGACAGCAAAAGTCGCTGGAAGGGTAGAGGTAAAAGAGGAATTCTGTTCAAAACCCCCTCCAGTCAACCCCCCAAAGATAAGTGACTACTCTGCTCCAGTGGGAGGAAGGTTGTCCGCCTTCCTTCCACAATGGAGCCAATGTTCCTCAAGTCAGTTCGTGAGGAACATTGTGGCGCAGGGATACAGCCTGGAGTTTTCCAACATCCCCCCAAGCAGATTTAACGTCACGGCACTTCCAAGGGACCAAGACAAAGCCTCTGCCATGAAGAGCCTTTTGGAGGATCTGATTCAACAGGAGGTGATTGTCCAGGTTCCGAAGGAACAGGAAGGCCATGGGTTTTATTCACACATCTTCCTAGTGAGAAAACCTTCAGGCAAATATCGATTGATACTGAATCTGAAAATTCTGAATCAGTCAATACGATACAAGCACTTCCGCATGGATACAATCCATACAATAACAAGATTGTTATCCAAAAATTGCTTCATGGCCTCCCTGGATCTGAGGGACGCCTATCTACATGTCCCGATCGCCCAATCCTCCCAAAGGTTCCTCAGGTTGGCAGTGAATCTAGGGTCATCAGTCTGGCACCTACAATTCAGGGCCTTGCCGTTCGGGCTGTCCTCCCCCAGGGTCTTCACCAAGGTCATGGCGGAAGCCCTGGAACCACTGAGATTGAGGGGAATCTCGGTGGTTTCCTATCTGGATGATCTCCTGTTTTTTGCGGACTCCAGGGAATGGGTGCTGTCAAATCTTCAGATAGCACAGGCTCACCTTGAGGACTTAGGGTGGCTTCTCAATCTGGAGAAATCAAACCTAGTTCCAAGCCAGGAAGTAGTTTTTCTAGGGTACACGATCAATTCTACCCTGCAAAAAGTTTTTCTTCCGCAAGAAAAAGTGGAGAAAATCCTGACGGCAGTAAAGCAAATTCAGACGAATCAGGTGGTTTCAGTCTGTTCAGCCATGAGGGTGTTAGGTCTCCTTACAGCCTCCATCCCAGCTGTCCAGTGGGCCCGATTCCATTCCAGAAATCTTCAGGCAGAGATCCCGCAGGTCTGGTCTCATCAGGTTCCACTAGAAAAGTGAAGCCTGACCTCAAAAGTAAAACGGGCCCTGTGGTGGTGGCGAAACACAGCCAATCTCACAAAGGCCCTTGCCTGGTTCTGGCCGCTAGACAAGCGCCTGACGACGGACGCGAGTGCCTGGGGTTGGGGAGCCCACCTAGACGGGCTGACGGTCCAAGGGACTTGGTCCAAGGCAGAGTCTCGGAGATCTTCGAATTGGAGAGAACTCAAGGCTGTGTCGCTGGCCCTTCGGGCTTTTCAGCACGTAGTAGAGGGACAGCATGTGCAGATCTTGTCAGACAATACGACAACAGTGGCATATGTCCTAAAACAGGGGGGGACCAGGAGCAGGGGTCTCATGGAGTTAGCCAGGCAACTATTCGCATGGGCAGAAAAAAGCGTGGCCTCCCTCTCAGCAGTCCACCTAAAGGGCTCTCTGAATCTTTGGGCAGATCCTCTTCTCAGCAGAAGGAGACTGGTGGAAGCAGAATGGAGCTTAAATCAGGAGGTCTTCCTGATGATCACCAGTACCTGGGGCTTCCCTCAGGTGGACCCATTTGCGAATCAACAAAACTGCAAGGTCCAAAAATACTATTCTCTTCACCGGGAAGATCAGGCCATAGGTTTAGACGCGCTAGCCCATCCTTGGCATTACCGTCTGTGCTATGCCTTTCCCCCCTTTCCTCTAATACCGGTGGTCCTGAGGAAATTCAGGGAAGAGAGGACCAGCATGATTCTGATCACGCCCTTCTGGCCAAAAAGACCCTGGTTCTCGGCACTTCTAAATCTAGCCACAGAACCTTCCGTGGAGGCTACCAGTCAGGCAGGACCTTCTGATGCAGGGGTCAGTGGTCCATCCAGAGGCAGGCAGGCTGCAATTAACCGGACCTCTTGAGAGCTAAGGGCTTGTCTGAGGGACTAGTAAGGACTTTACTCTCAAGTAGGAAGGAAGTGACTCGGGCCATTTACCTTAAAGTCTGGAAGAAGTACAGCTCATATTGTACTCTTAGGGGGTTCCAGGTGAAAAGTACTAGTTCAGTACTGGAATTTCTCCATGAAGGAATGGAGAAAGGTTTGGCAGCCAGCACCCTGAAAACTCAGGTGGCGGCCCTTTCTGTTTATTTAGAAAAAACCCTTTCCAGGGAATCTTTAATTTCCAGGTTTTTCAGGGCAATGGCACGGAATAGGCCAGTTCCCCTTAGGAATTTTCCCAGTTGGGATTTATCCATAGTCTTACAAGGTTTAACGGGAGCTCCGTTTGAACCTCTTAAGGATTCTTGTTTAAAAAATGTAGTTTTAAAAACAATTTTCTTAGTAGCCATTACGTCAGCTAGACGAGTGAGCGAGTTACAGGCTCTGGCAGTTACAGAGCCTTTCCTAACGTTTTTTCCTGATAGGATAGTGCTGCAGATGGACCCAGCCTTTCTTCCCAAGGTATCTTCAGAATTTCATCGTACCCAACAAATAGTGTTGCCTACCTTTTCCTCCAACCCTACCAACACAGGGGAGGAGGCCTTTCATACCTTAGATGTAAGGAGGTGTCTTCTCCATTTCCTGACAGTTACCAGGGAATTCAGAAAGACGAATGCTCTGTTTGTAGTCTTTTCAGGTCCTAGAAAAGGGGAAAAAGCCTCTAAGAGTACTCTAGGTAGGTGGCTTAGAGAGGCAATTTCGGAGGCCTACAAAGCTAGAGGAGAATCTCCTCCCTCCGGAATTGCTGCCCATTCCACTAGGGCAACAGCAGTGTCTTGGGCCGAGAGGGCCGGTGCTACGCCTGACCAGATCTGCAAGGCGGCCACGTGGTCAAGTTACTCAACTTTCCTTCGGCACTACAGACTGGACTTACTGTCAGCTGCGGATCAAGCCTTCGGCAGGAAGGTACTGCAGGCAGTGGTCCCACCCTAGGGTAAGCTTCTCGTTTATCCTCTCCAGGGTTGTCCTGAAAGGCGACTGGAGAAAATACCTAGTTAGACTTACCGGTGACGGTATTTCTAAGAGCCTTTCAGGACAACTCCTAGTTCCCTCCCTTGTGTTTTCTATGTTTAGAGATGATACAAGTATCTGTCATGGTTTGTTTGTGTTCTCTGTGCTTTATCTTCCAGTTTGCCGGAGGTAACAATAACTGAGGCCATGGTGGAAGAGGAGGAGCTTTAAAGAAAAATGCAAGTGTTTCCTCAAAGTGGGCGGAGCTGCGCTCTCTCCAGGGTTGTCCTGAAATGCTCTTAGAAATACCGTCACCGGTAAGTCTAACTAGGTATTTTATCAGGTCTTAACCCACATTGCAGTCACCTGGCACGTCTTCAGGTTTTTCATAGGTTGGGGACTTTGATCCCTGTTTTGGGTGTCTGACACGTTTTCAGGGTACGCATCGATCGTCAGGCAGATTTTGTTTGCGTCAGTGAGAAGGATTCGCGACCAGAGGGAAGTCATAACTGCTTATACATTGTTCACTCCAAACATATTCTGTCGTCAAGTTTCACCTATCAGGTTGTAGGTAACACCGGGTTGAGATGATCGTTTCTAATTGGTTTGTGCAGTGGCAAGTCTCCTCACCCGGTTCTCTCTCAGTTAACTTATGTTAGGTCAGTTTTTCATTTCGTTACGATGCTTTACGCTATTGGTCATTGTGGAACCTTGACACGTTTTCAGGTTTCTGAAGGCCTGAATGAGCGTTTTTAATTGACCTGTTGCAACACAGGTTACTCAGCCTTCTTTTTGGTATAGGGTATGCTTTCGTAGGCACACGAGGGCTTGTTTATGAGGGGGTAGGAGGTGGGCGTTTGGAAAAAAGAGGGGTGGTTAGGGTCTGGGAAGTCAGTTGGTATGTGATGTTTGCTTATGATGTTTTATTTAGGTCATGTCTCAAGCTGCTGACATGGAGGACTTTTGCCTCAATTCCTCCCCCCCTTTCTCCAGCTAGGGGTTGGGAACATATCGGCACAGTCCCGAGACTGATGGCAGAGTTACGGCTTAGGGGTATTTCATACCCTACGTCGGCCCGCAAGGCAGAACATTTTAGAATTTCATTTCCTAGCTCTTCAGGTTCCAGTGCTGAGCAGGTCACCGTGCGTATGGTCGCTAAGTCTCTCACACAAATTCACTCTACCCTAAGCTCTCTGGCTGGCTCATTCCAGGAGTTACCGGCCAGGGTGGAGGTTTTGGAGGGCCGTCCATATCCGACCCCGGTGGAACTTGTGGTTTCCGGGATCGCAGCAGGTTCTGGAGTCCCCATGGTTTCAAGCCCCTTGCCAGTTGCTGCAGGTACCAGCACTGGTGTCCCCTCTGTTACCCCGGCTCATTTTGTCCCCGGGAATATCAGGAAAGATATATTAGAGGGCAAGGATGTCAATCTGGCTTTTGTTGATTGCCGCCCATGATGTGGCTGACAACAAATCCTATGCCTGTGGGGATGTGTCAATCATTATCAAGACTAGGGACCACAGGTTGAAACGCAAACTCTCTATCCCTGAATTTGTCTTTGCATTCAGCATGTTCAGGGATATTGTATGCTCGGTAAGCCCCCATAGGAGGGAGGAGCTGGATCATTATCTGTACGCAGTGGTGGAATTAGGGTATAAGTTCGGAGGTACAGCGTTTTACGATTACCATTGTTCGTTTTCTGCCAAAGCCGCTGCCATGTTTGCCCAACATCAGGTAGTCACACTATGGAGTGGGATGGACACTAAACTTTTTTGCAGACATTTTTCTGGGCTGAGGTCACTGGTTTGCGCAACATTCCAGTTGTCCTCACACGCTGCATATTGAGGCCCCAATACTGATTTACCTGTTCCAGGCACGTCCAGGGCTTTCCCTAGTTCCCTACCAGCCCCGGCTCAGGCAGCTTCTTCTCTTTTCAAAAAAAAATTATGTATTAACAATTTCACAAAAAACACAGTGAACAACCTAAGAATTCACAATCCAGGGACAGCCGCAAAAAGTCAAGGAGTCAGCCCTATGGCTATCGCCCACAGCTTGACTCCTGCTTTCTAGTAGTGTTGAGCTAGGATGAAAGACCGTTCTCTGGTATGAGGAATGATTCTGGCTAATAATCCTTGATGTTTGTAATAAAAAATAACAAATGTAGATTTTAGAGAGTAAAGGAGAAAAACTGATTGGAGGAAGAGGAAAAGGGGAAGGGGAGAGGTGAATCAGAGGAACGGGAAGTAAGCAAGGGAAAGCAAGAGGTGGGGGGGGGGGGGGGGGGTAGACAGGGAAGAGCGAAAGAGCTACTGAGGAGACATTCTCATTGAGAAGTAGAGGGTGGCGGGTTAGCGGACTTGTGAGCCAGTGCACCTCCGGGGTAGGATTCTCGTTAACCCAACGGGTTCGATAGCATGTTCATGAGGGTGTCTGAGGTGGAGAAGCGGAGCCAGATAGACCACAGTCTAGGGTCCGCACCTGGTGCTTACTGCATTTGTTGGCTAGGGAGTAGTAATGGTTGCGTGCTCTCTCTAGCAATCAGGGAGTGCAAATCTAGGAGTTGGAGTAGGTCTTGATGGGCATTGGATAATTGTACGAAAATGGTGGGGTCCAGGCCTCGTTTGTGGAGGGGTTCTACAATAGTGGAAAGGAGGCGGCGTATGTCGTCAGCTCTTATTTTTTTGAGGCGAGAGCCATGCTGTATTGGGTATTAAATACTCCCCGTACCATGCATTTTACTTTCAAAGTTTTTATTATTGATATCAACAAATACAATGAGAAAACACAATAATACATAGTCGATGCAAAGAGGCGAGTTGCATAGCGCCAAGATTATACATGAAACGTAGAACCACTAGTAGGCAAGGTATTGGTGTATTCCATGACATGGAATGGCCACCCTAGGAGTGCTGCGACTGGCAAGACCAAGGCCCCCCAGGTGTTATCCCGAGGAACCCACGACCCGCCACTCCTGAAAAATCTTGCTCTGGGAGGCTCTCCCGACACCCCTAAGGGGATCAAACTGTGCCGGGCAGCCCCCCCCCCCCCCCGAGACCTCTGGAGCATGGTCAAATCCAAATGGAGGCTCAAAGGACTGCGTAAGTTACAATGGAAAGTGCTCTCGGCACAGGTGTCCCCAGGGGGGGTATAACCCCCAAATCCAGGGGCCCCTGCACCGCACTGAAAACTGCACTTACTACATGGCCACAACAAGCCCACGTGAGGCAGACCTTAAATCAAATAATTCAATAAAATAGTACCATAAATAATAAAAGTAGAAGAGGATGAGGAGGGGAGTAAAGGGAAAAGGAGGGGGAGCCATCTGACAGGTAGTAGGTTGTAGGGAACACGTTGATGCTCACTGGTTACGTTTGTATACCAGGGATGAGGGAGATGCCCACGTGATTTGCCCAGGGTTCCCAGGTGGACTCGCATTGTGCTTTTGAAATCCAGGAGAACACTGGTCAATTTCTCTTGGGACATAATCCAAGAAATGTTATGCTTGGCGGCTTTGAGGGATACCCCAGGTTTTTTCTAGGCCTTAGCAATTGTCAACTTGGCACCCAGGAGAATGAAGTGGGTTAATTTGCGGCTCCATTTAGAAGCCCCTGAGATATTAGCGTTCAATAGGGCCACTGCAGGGGTTCTGGGTAGTTGATTTCCTGTTACTGTATCACCACGCATTTTAATGTCTCCCATTGATTAAGGTGGTGTCCGATGAGTGGTCGGACATAAAGTTCTTAATGGTTTTGGAAACATTGGCTACGCAAACGGTCTCGTAGTAAGTTGTCATTGAGCCTCCAGTATGTGCCTCTGTGGGTCGGGGGTTGTGCTAGAGTCAAATAGACGGGGGCATGGTCAGACCAGAGTAGGTGGCCTATGGATGCTTGGAGGGGGGGAATTTAGCAGAGATTGTGAAATTTAAAAAGTGATCTCATCTGCTATAGGAGTTGTGTGCTGCGGAATTATGTCTGAAATCCCTCTGTGGGATGCTGGACATGCCAAACATCCACTAGATGGGAGGAGTGTAGTAGAGATTTGATGCATGTCAGTGTAGAGAAGGGAACAGAGGACTTACCCAAGGATGTCTGCAGACGGGGACAAGGTGATGTTGAGATCTCCATCGATGATGAAGCAGGAGCCCCCCAAAGGAGGATAGTCTGAGAACAGATCAGAGGAACCGAGCCTGATCCACATTGGAAACGTATATGTTAGCCACTGTGAAAAGAAAATTGTTTCGTTTTAGAAAGATGAAACGACCTGCCCCCATCAATAAGGGTCTAGGACCTCAGGATTGAAGGATTTATGTAAAGCGACGGAGACCCCTTTGGATTTGGCGTGGGGGTTTGTACTATGGTACCATTGTGGGTAATATCTGTTGCGCAGGGCGGGTATAGAGCTTGTGCGGAAATGTGTTTCCTGCAATAGCAAGATTTGAGTGCATTTTATGAAAGTGATAAAGTTTCTCCGGTGTGTTAAACCCTCTGCAGTTAAAAGATGCTAGCGTAATTGGTCCATCAGTTGCCATAAGGGGTCCAGATGGGCGGGGGATGGGATAGGCATGTCGGGTGTCTCACCGATCAGCAGCTCTTGGCAGAATAAATGGGGCCCGAGAGAGACATAGAAGGGGGGTGGGGGAAGAAAAACAAGGAGGTGGTGAGAGTAAAGTGACACAAGTCAGAGGGCCCTTATACATATGTAGCGGTCACTACCTAAAGGTAGGTGATATAGAAGTGTTTTAGTGACGGAATGCAAATTTAGCCAGGTCTGTGACTTCAGGCAGGCCTGGTTGTTTTGATCTGGGGAATGGGAGTGTCAGTGTAGTTGGGGGTGTGGCCACCTGTGCTCTGGCTCAAAGATCCCTCCTCATGCTTCCAGTGGAATTGTTCTGGAAGGGAGGTTGGACTTGAGACCTGAGTGGCAGGCAGCTCATGTGAGGAGCTCTGACCAATCATTAATTTGCGTTGGCAGGGGCAGGCCTCCCATATAAGCTGGGGTCACATACTCCCAGGGAGAGTCGGAGAGGAAAGGAAGACAGCATGGTGTAGCCTGTGCGGGGAGGGGAACGTGCCATGTGCCTAGGAGGAAGGAATAAGTAGGAGCGAAGCAGAAGAAGATGACTGGGTGATCTGCTTTCTGTGAGTGAAACATGGACTGTTGATTGGGAGAGGACAAGTTGGTGGAATCCCCAGGGAAACTAATGCAGAAGTGAATGGAGCTACATACTGTGAGCCTACGGACCATAGTATAAACTATAGAACAGTACTTCCAAAGACTGAGGGAGGTTGGCACGTGAGTCATGGAAATAGGCAGTGATGGCCTGTGGCTCTAGGTTCAATACCCAAAGGAAATCTATCAATCAAGGCAGAAGGAATTATTCAGAGTAATGCCCTTTTGTTTAACTTGGGAGTGCTGCACAAACAGAAGTAGCGGTCAACAGGCAGCGGTAGAGCAGCAAGCATGACTGGGGACACAGAATTGTTCTAAAGAAAAAGGTCTACCTGTGAAGGGTTATTCAGAGTGACTCTCCATTACAGTATTGCATTAAGTATTTGCACAAGAAGTCAAGGGGAAAAATGCATATTAAAAGAAGCTATGTGATTAGTGTTCTGGTAAAGCTACAGCTATGGAATGACTTTTCACCATGAGTAAAGCAGCAAAAAAGCATCTCAAACAATCCTTCTCCTATCCAAGTTAAAGTTCTGCAATTAAAACCTGGTATAAAATCCTAACATGGACTGTCTTTCTATTTCTATGGTTTGTGATGTGTATGGCAGTAGGGGTGATTGGCAGATTGCTACAACTAATTCAGCAGCTCCTACGGGGGTAGTGTGCTACACATACATTATTACAGGATAGAGCAGCTCCCTGGACCCCGACTCCACGGGGGATCAGAAAGTTAATCATAACCAACGCTTAAACAGCATAATAGTAAAACATTAATGCGTAGTCAGGGTTATGAACAGGGTAAAGGGAACTCGACATTTTGGGTAGTATGCGGTTGATCTAGGGGTATATATGAAGTCAAAAAGAAATGCAATAACTTGTGGACAGGGTAGATGTCAGCGAATTGAGCCTATGTAGGCCTTAGAGTGTTACAGGGATGATCCCTGGAGAAAAAAGAAAACGGGGAGGTAATCCAGGCAGGGTTCAATCGTTGGGATCCTGTTGAAGCATAGATCTGGGGTTGCGTTTGTGGCCCTGTTTCTGCCATTGTGGGCTGAAGGGAAATCCAGGAGTAGTCAGAGTAAATGGCCAGTCTGGCAGGGAGACTTGCGGTAGTTTCAGTGTGTTAAGGAATGAGGGTAAGTCTCCCATGGTGTGAAAAATGGCGGTTTTACCCTTGTGGTGTACTCGGAGGTGGAAGGGGAATCGCCATTGGTATTTTATCTCACTTGATTATAAAAGCTGTGTAAGTGGCTTCAATGCGTTCCTCATTGCCAGTGTCTGGTGGGAAAGATCAGGGGTTCGGGGACCTGAGGTTCGGTGTACACGATCCAATTTGATGGGGTCATCTTTGGGGTGTTGTAGTAATTGATTAAAGATGGCCGTCATGGTCGCAGGTAGATTTTTGGGGTCTGTCATGAGCCTGCACAGAATTGCTAAGGCTGTCTGCATTGCTTTCTATGTCCTCAAAGCATGTACTTTTTAAGGTCAGATTTTATTTTTTTTTAATGCTTTTTCAATCCTGTGCTCAAAGCCTAATTTAGTGGGCAGGGATCTGATATAACTGTGAAAGGACCTTATCTGGGCCTCCATGTCCCAGCCTTCACCTGAGCCCAGGGAGACATTAGAACGGCTTCTGGTAAGCCTGGCTGGGAAGTCGGTGTCCTCAAGGAGTGAGTTGGCTGTGTGAGCTCACCTGTGTGTGCAGGGCCGAGTCAGAGCATGCTGGAGATGGAGGGGTAGGCGCCATCTTGGATTCTAGGTGGCAAAGTGAAGCAGACTGGGAAAAATCTGGCAAAATAATCATCCAAATCACCCCCTTGATGGTTCCCGCTGGTGCCCTTCGGTGCCTTGGGCTTATTCCCCATGGATGTTTATTTTAGCTGGGTTTCTGGCTGTAATGAGGTCCGTGGAGCCGAGGGAGCTGTGTGAAGGCACGTCTCACCGCTCCATGCATCAAGCCATGCCCCCCAGGCGGCTTCTTTTGATAAATTAGGTAGACCCATTCGGTATCTGTGGAAATCTCAACATGTGTAACAATTTCAATCATAAGGTTTGCAACTATAGTCCGTGCTGTCTTTTGCACATATGTGCTAGTTGTTTCAGTGCCTACCCAAAGTCATCCTGTTCCCTGAAACAAGGCAAGAGCAGCTGACTAAGCCGCATCAATGTGGGGTATTTACAGGCTTGTTTGTGCTCTCACCTCTGGTGAAGGGTTTCACAAGGGGCTTCTACACGGGGCTCATAACTTTGCCTTCCGCCACATTTGAGTGTCCAAATTTTAAGATTGGCAGAGGCAGTAGACGCACTGCTCCAGTCCAAACTTGACAAAGGATTTGTTATCGGTCCTTTTTTGTACACCACCTTTCCGGTTTTGGATGGTCAATCCGCTTGGATTGGTTAAGGGGAAGTTTTCCAATAAACTACAGTTAATTTATGATTTGTCCACCCCTCATTGCTCCATGGTACCTAGCTTAAATTCCTTAATCCCGTCAGTTTTCGTTTAAAATCTGCTTCTGTGGATCAGGTCATCCAACGAATCATCAGGGTTGGGGAGGGCGCCTGGCTGTCCAAAGCAGACATGGCGGATACCTTTTTTAAGCTTCTTTCAATCTTACCATCACTTTGGCAGTGGCATGGGGTGAAGTGGAGGGGGTTGTATTATTTTGCCACCAAGTTCACTTTTGGTTCCAAAAGCAGTCCCTGGTTATTTTACACCTTTGCGCAGTCGCTCAGTTGGATTCTCACTCGCGTGGTAGGCTGTCATGATGTCATTCATTACTTGGATGATTATAAGTAAAAAAACAATTTTTTGTTGCGCTAAAGGACAAGACTTGTATGCATGGGTGTATTTTACATGTGGAGAGGGAAGGGAAAAGGAGGGGAGAAATGATAGACAAAAGATTTCTGTTTATGTCCAGAAATCTGGTTCTGTTTGGCAGAGGCAGCAAAGAGTCAATAGACCAATTATTTCAAAAAAATGGCTCCTTGTACTGGTGGGATTAGTCAATAGTTTATAGCAATCTCTAGCCTGGTAGTTTTGTCCCAGGGAAAGACAATACTGGCACAAAGCAGGAGGCAGCAAGCTGAAGGGCAGACGATACAAAGACAAGCAGCGCCAACCTAAGTGCAGTAGTATGTCACAATTTTTAATTGTTTAAAAGAGAAGAAAAGCACTCACTCTGTGTGTAGAATAAAAACAGGCATGTCTTTATAAGAAGCAGGCGATGTGGCTCCAGAGGAAGGGGGGGTTGATCCTGTTGCGCTGTGTGTGTCTTGGTCTGACGGCGCCGGAGGTTTCCAGTGTCCCAGGCTTTAGACGGCAGGGCGCTGTAGGATCGTATGGTCTGCGGAGTCACAGGAGTCGCCGTGTAGTGACGTAATTGTCGTGCACATGTTTGGCGCATGCGTGCTCCTTCAGGCATGGTGTGCCTCCATCTTGGAGGAGGTTAAGAAGGAAAAAGGGGCGGAGGAAAAAAAAGGACCAATGGGATCGGGATTCTGCTGTGTGGCTAGTGTAATGGAAATTTGTAGTTTCTATATATAATTGTATTCTATTTTGTATGTATTGCACACTGCCCTCACTGTGCACACGGCACTAATAATGTTTTCAGTACATGTTTACATTCTTTCGAGTCCTGATTAGAATTAGCCTGCCTATGATACGCCCCTTGTTACCATAAACGTACAATTGTAATATTAATGTGATACCTACGTAATCATGTGTATAAAAACCTTCAATTGTGTCGTCATAAAGCAGAGCGGTTATTTGAAAAGATGCTGAGCGTATCTTTTGTGTCTGTTCCCTACTGCAGTAGATATTATTAATTTGGAACCACTAATCAATATGAGGATAGGAGTTGCCTTACTATAAATTTCCAGGTCAGGTGGCGAGCTTTGCCTAGGAGGGGTTAAAAGGTGACCCTGAGTATCCGAAACGAGGAGCTTAAGACGATCCGGGAATTTCTGATAATCAGCCGGCTGAGGTAAGCCTTTTGCTTACATTTGAGTTATCAGACTTCCTTGATCGGTAAGGCATTTTCGGGACAAAGGGTACCTATTTTACTCCCCTTTATCGAACTGTATTGATTGGTGGTTATATGTTATGTTGTCACTGTCTACTGTCCATCAGAGTGTTATATATAAGAAAGGGAAGAATAGTGCTGTTCACAGGTATATGTAGTACATCTGCTAGATAAAGTAGTTTAGAGGCAAGAGGGTATAGGCACACGTAGAGAAGACTGGCCAGTCATTATGGGCATTAAATTAAGTAAGGGAATGAAGGGTAAGAGACCCTCAAAAATGCCCAGCGCAATTGGAGCGCTATATATGAACCGAAGGTGCGGTTCCGTCTATACTGAGCCCCTAGATTAATGGTTAAAGTGGACATGGATCCATAATGGGTAACTGGGTTACCACCGAAGTCCACAGGGACTAAGAATCATGCAGAGTACACAGCTAGAGAAACAGCTATCTATGTGAGCAGGATGGATGAAGGGTGACAATTAACACTAGACAGAGACATTTTCATGTTAAGTTGTGGGATGAATTTGGGGTTAGGCACTACAACTAGTAAAGTCAAACAGAGAAATGAGAGTTAAAACAGAATATTTTATATGTTGTCAGAGAGGGAAGATGGGATGAGCACTATGGCTGCCCGTCTGATCGTAGAAGGTACAGTATGTGAAGTGTAATACAATACATTGGATGCAAAGGATATCAGAACAAAATAAGGAAAGCACAAATGAATCAAGAAAGTATTTAAAAGAAAGTGAGAGAATGATATTCGTGTATGTGTGTGAATGCTGGAACCTTTAGTTCTATCGCTTGTGTGTGTCATGTATGCAGATGTGACCCCCCCCCCCCCCCTCCTTTGTGCTCTCCTGAAAGAATGTAGCTGGGATGAGAGGTCGTGATAAGCTGGAAGGACACCATGCCAATTTCAGTGTTTTAGACTAAACATTTATAACTTTATGTGCCAGGTTAACGAATCTAATGATCAACAATGTGATCACAATTATTTTTGAATCTGTTTTCCAAACATGGTAAAATGAAGGTTACATTTAACCGTGTATTACACAAATTGAATATCCTTTGATAGTGGAAACAGTGCATTTAAAAAAGATAATTAAGTAATATGCCCCCCTTTAAGGAACTTTCTGTGGATATACATTAGGGTGTGATATTGAAATTATCATTTGAGTATTAATTTCTAATATGAGTATAACAATTTTATTAATATAGATATATTGAAACTGGTTTAGACAACCTTTGGTTGGAAATTAAATCCAGTTTAATGGGGAATTTATAAAAATGGTATTAGTTTAGATTAAGATAACAATTTTGTAATTTTACATTTATTGAGTGGAACGAAAAAAAGATAATGATGAGGTTGTTAATTGGAAGGCAGCTGCCATAATGTTTAACAAAGTCAAGATGGATGGGATACATAAGTTTTTCTACAAAAATTAAATCTTAAAGTCTGATAATAAATTGATGTGTGGCCCATGATGTGAGAGTAATAATAAATAAAATTTAAATATGATAGACCCATCACATCAAGTCCACACGCTCTGTTAGGATAGATCCCAGCCAGTTGTTTTATAGTTTTTGATGTGGCTGAGCGCTTTGTTTGTTTTTTATTTTTGAATCCAAAGCAGAATGTGTGGATTGTAAAATGATGCGCCCCTTTTCCTTGTAAGTGCCGTGGGTATAAGCAGAAGAATATTTTGGATTTATGGACATCTCTGCATGACCACAGGGTATTGTTATTTATTATAATATTGCCAGGAAAAAGTTGTCTTTTTGAAACATGAAACTGGAGTTCTTACACAAACAGCGTGATAGAAAACAAGCCATTGTAATATAGTTATGCAAGCTGGTCCCAGTAATGAAGGGTTCACCCTGACCTATCAGAGCTGTACCTTTTATGCAAAGGTGCTATTAGACGAAGTTAGACATTATTTTGGTCAAATAATATTTAATGGTCCGACATTCTGCGCAGCAAATATACAGCTAACTAAATGTTTGTCTAATGAAAGGTTTAAAATATGAGTTTGTTTATGTACAAATCCAACAATGAAAAATGCGTACATTTTAATCCAGCCACCTTATTGCCCCTATTGGAGGAGGCTGTAGACGGGGGAGACCACATGTGTTAAATTGATGACGTAGGAATCAGCTGCTGTGAGCCCAGTGCAGGACACACTCCCTGAAGAACCAGATATTTAATATTTTGTAGCGTTATTCCCGGTTTAATACTGAGTATGCAGTTTATCACCCAGAAGGATACTCTGTATTTAGAGTCATTGGATCCTTTTTTCCCAGCTCAAGAAGCAGAGCTCCATGTTTTAGCAAAGCCTGTGAGCTATAAAGAGTGTATATTTATATAGCTAGTAGAGAATAGAGAGCTTTTGGTTCCATTTGAAGGGCCAGAAGTTTGTTTTTACTTCGGCAGGTAAACCAATCAAGCATGCTAAGTTAATTTTGATCGGCTGTTTTCAGCCTTCCAGGTTCTTGCTGAGGTAGCCATACTAACATTAAAACTCACACATGGAAGCAGACCGACTAAGGATGCTGCATTTACAGCCCCGGACACTTGCTGGGTCTGTGCAACTCAGATTCCACCCTAGTTCTGGCCCAGTATAGCTGGGATTAATAATTCAACTTTAAGGACCCCAGAACAAGAAGAACAAGTGGTCCACAGTGGGCAACTTCTTATGAAACAGGACATTGGAAAAGGTGATCATTTTATGTCTGCCAGTCACTCTTTTCCCTCCAGCTTGACACATGGACCGTGTCATCAGTCACAAGCAGTTATGGCTGCCTTAGTAAATGAGCGTGGAATAGAGCCAGGGTTCTCCACAGTTGTTTTTATAACCTACCACTTCTTCTTGTTTTACCTGTTACCAAAGGTGTTACCAAAAGCTGAACATCCCTTCCAGAGATTACAAAAAGATATATCCAGATGCCCAAGTCAGGATCTTATGAGTATGCATTTTGTCTGTATGGACATGTTTTTTTTGGATGTCCAGTGGCCAATGCTACTGCAAAGGCCACAGGAAAAAGTGTTATCAGAAGTAGTTTGTAAGTACAGAGAGTAACGGAGGAAATCATTTTTTATAGGAGAGTCCTTACTAGAAGTTTTGAGGTTTTATTTTTACACTCCCTACTGTCTACAATGTAGCGGACAAAGTAGAGTAAGAAACTAGAAAACTTTTACCTGAGTGTTTTCTTATAGGTTATCAAGCCCCTAAGGGGGTGTTGGTCTCCCTATAGGATTTGGTTTGGGAGTGTGTTATTCACTTGCTTATATTTTGTCTCAGCAGCTGAACTCCTCCATTCGGATCTCACAGAGAATGTTGCTGATCTTTTAAAGTTTTTGACAAACTCATTTATGTGGTATATGGGGAGGGGGGGATAGACAAAGGGGACTGTAACAGTACTGATGTAGTCAAGATAAATACTCGTGATTTTTGTAAAAAAGAATGAACATTTATTCAATACAAAGAACATGAAGGACAATATGAAATATACAGAGCAAAGTGAACAATACAGGTAAAAAGGATGGATCAGACTGGGTCTCGTCACTGTCTGATCCATCCTTTTTACCTGTATTGTTTACTTTGCTCTGTATATTTCATATTGTCCTTCATGTTCTTTGTATTGAATAAATGTTCATTCTTTTTTACAAAAATCACGAGTATTTATCTTGACTACATCAGTACCGTTACAGTCCCCTTTGTCTATGCACTCCCCCCCCCCCCCTCCCCATATACCATTTAAACCGGGATGAGGTACAACCTTCAGTGAGTTTTCCAGACCCATTCACCTAAACTCATTTATGTGTTTTCTCCCCAATTCCAGATCCTTAAAGTTTGGAAGGATCTAAAACTAAAGCCAGGTGACTTGTGGATTGTTAAGAGACATTTTATATATAAGGAAATGTTTGGCGACTCAATACAACATCTATTTCCGTACAGTTTTGCAAAACTTGAAGGAAAAGTCACCTGGATCCACACCAGACCCTGCAAAAATGACTAAATTAAATAAATCTGTGTTTGCTTTGTTTCCCTTTTACAATCAGTCTAGGGTACTTTTTGATTCAATTACTTTAATTGTAAGGGATATGTATTTGAAAAGTAGTTTAGCCATGTTGAAGTCATATTTGTCTTTTTGTACGTCTTCCATTTTATGTAGAATTGTCTGTCTGTGTTTACATATGCTGATAAGTCAGCATACCAACAATTAAGCTAGAAGGCCATTCTGGTCACAGGAGTGTACAGCCAGTACTCTGTAAATATGTCTTATCAATCCATTTGTTTTTCACAATGAAAAGTCATTTTGTAATGAAAAAAGCTGCTCAGCTATTTTCTCCACAATGGAGTTTTTGCCTCTTTGGCCAGGACTAACTCCACCTAAAGGGTGTGGAGGTTCCAGGTTAAAGGTGATAGCAGGTATGGTTAGTGATCAAAATATTGAACAAAAGAGGGGAGACTGTAATGGAAATTTGTAGTTTCTATATATAATTGTATTCTATTTTGTATGTATTGCACACTGCCCTCACTGTGCACACGGCACTAATGTTTTCAGTACATGTTTACATTCTTTCGAGTCCTGATTAGAATTAGCCTGCCTATGATACGCCCCTTGTTACCATAAACGTACAATTGTAATATTAATGTGATACCTACGTAATCATGTGTATAAAAACCTTCAATTGCGTCATAATAAAGCAGAACGGTTATTTGGAAAGATGCTGAGCGTATCTTTTGTGTCTGTTCCCTACTGCAGTAGTTTATTATTAATTTGGAACCACTAATCAATATGAGGATAGGAGTTGCCTATCTATAAATTTCCAGGTCACTAGTTTGCTGAATTGATTGGCTCCAGTAGGCCAGGGGCGGGATTTTAGGAAGTCCATGTCCATTCATAGGTAGTATTAGATTATAATGGGAGGAAGAGCGATTTTGGAGAGGGACGAGACAGGTGGGAAAAAGAAAACGCACAAAAAACAGACAACACACACATGGAATACAGAATATTTTGCAAGGGACAAAATGAGAAAAATGAATAATGATGGATTTGGAGGCATATTGACAATGATGTATAAAATATATATTATAGAGAGAGAAAATATGTATAAAAAAAATATATTAAATATATATATGAAAAAGGGGAGATATATATATATATATATATATATATATATATTAGTTAAAATAATTAATTAGAAACATTGAATAATTAAGAGATACCACATAGCATATGTGCATATGAAAAAGGTTATTGTTGTTGGGCCTTATAGAAAAAAAGGGGGGAGACCAATTTTGTTAAAAATATATGTAGAAAAAATTAATATAGATAGGATATATAGAGACCAAAAAAAATCTTTTTTTTTTTTTTTCCGAGCAGGCCTCTGCTGATCTACGGAAATTGGTATCAGTTTTTGCAGCACTCAATGTTCTTCTGGTAGTCAAGAAGATGGAGGGCTCGGTGACGGCTCTCACCTTTTTGGGGATTACCCTGGATAAGCAGGCAATGCAGTCTAGTTTACCTGCAGACAAGCTTGGTAGAATCAGGGATTGTATGCATTAATTTACTATCTTGCAAGCTTGTTCCAGGGTGGAGTTGCCATCTTTGTTAGGCATGTTAAATTTCGCAATGCGGATCATTTCGCAGAGAAGGTCTTTTATCTCGATTGTTAGCTTTGTTGCCATCAGCCCCTAACTCTCGGGTCAAGCTGGATGCTGCAGCTTTGGCTGACCTGCACATGTAGGGACGAGTTCCTTCAGCATTGGAATGGGATTGCCATTTTCATCCCTGCGGAGTCCATAGCCTCTCCTCATGTTGTGCTGCCGGTTATACTGCCATTTTTGCCACTCGCTGGCTTGCAGGGCCATGGTCGGAGGAGATCTTTCAGAGTCTTCAGCACTATTTGAAATCCATCCTATAGTGTCAGCAGCCCAGGTATGGGGTAGGTTGTGGTCGGGGCAGACAGTTGTTTTCTCAACGGACAATTAAGCTTCCGTGGAGATCATCAACAAGGGCAGATCTAGGTCATTATTCATCATGTCCTTCGTTCGCAGGCTGATTTGGTTATCTCTGCAGTTTCATTTCCACATACATTGCAGATTCATTAGTGGGGCAGAGAATGTGGTAACAGTTGCTCTGTCACGGTTTAACTACCTATTGTTTTTCCGACAGGTTCCAGTCCCGGTTCCCTTGGTTCAATGGTCATGATGTTTGGTATTTGCTGGCTTTCGTGGCATACTGTCATTCTCAATTGAAGCTGTCGTATGGCCCGATCAAAACTTATCTGGCAGGGGTTCAACATTTTTTGGCCTTACAGGACCCAAATGGACCGTCCATTCCATCAAAGCCATTCTAAGAGGGATTCATAGGAGTAGTCCTTCTCCTTCCATCCGCAGATTCCACATCTCAGGACACATTTTCCGGGGCTTGTCGGAGTTGCTGACCAGGTCACCTTTTGGGAGGCTGCTCAGCGTGGTCCTCAAAGCAGCCATGTATTTGGCATGCTACGGGTTCCTCAGGCTGGGTGAGTTTGCACGCACCGGTCTGGGTTCCCATGTGTTCACAATTAGCCAGCTGGTTAGACATACAGATCATTTCCAGCTACATTTGATCACATGTGAAACGCAACAGTTTGGGGCCGGTACTGACATCAGGTTTTTCAAAACGGGCAATGCTTGGTGCCTGTGGACCAGCTGATGGTGTTGCTCTTAGATAAACTAAGGGATAGTCCCTTGCTACCCTTCCCTCATGCTCCCCTCACGGCAGCACAATTTATCAAACATTGCCACACATTATTGACCAACCTGGGGGGGTTAAACCCAGTAATGTTTTCTGGGCACTCCTTTAGGATAGGGGCGGCTGTCGAAGCCTCTCGTCAGGGGGCCCTGGCGCACATTTATGAAAAAATTGGGCAGATGGAACTTGGCGTGTTTCTCTAAATGTTTCCTGGACCCACAAATTAAGATGTCTCAGGCTTTCAGGCATTTGTCTGAATGATGTGATGTTACCCTTAATAAACCTGTTGGCTTATTTATCCTACTGTCGTCATTTTGGCCCCCAGGCGTACTGACCACGTGACTTTTGGCACCCCAGGTCACTTGCTCTTGTTCCTTCATCATGTTCTTACTCGCTCTTGCATATAGACTCCAACTACAAATATATATCTCTATCTACACTCAGCGTATTCCACCACCGCTGATCTTGATGCTTGGGTAATAATGGCAACAAAAGCCTGGTTATTTAAAATGGCGCTGGCTGCCGCCTTGCATCGTGCCATTTCCGGTTTAGAAATAACGCAATGCTACGGCCCATCGATGCCTATTGCCTGCTGGGATTGATGACAAACCTCTCCAAGAAGGCATTGCAGACAGGAAAAGAAGTGCTCGGCTGTGGCCGAGCACAAGTAATGAAGATTGGCATACAGAATATAACAGTGAGTTTAAAAAAATAATGATATGCCAATTATTTTTCAGCGCACACAGTGGCTTTGGATGCCGAGAACTTTAAAATATGGGTGGAACTCCGCTTTAAGTACTCAAGTTTAGCGCTATTCCACAAGTGTGCGCAATTTTAAAGCATGACAGGTTCGGTATCTATTTACTCAGCGTAATATCGTCTTTCATAGTATACAAAAAATGGGGCTAACTTTAGTGTTTTATTCATAAAAAGGGTTTCTTTCCCAAAAAAGCACGTTTCAAAAAATTGCTGCGCAAATACCTTGCAACATAAAAAGTTGTAATGACCACCATTTTATTCCCTAGGGTGTCTGCAAAAAAATGTGTGTAATTATTATATTGTATAATATGGGTTCTAAGTCATCGGCACTGAAGCAACGGCACATACGTGCTGTTGCTTCAGTTGGACTGGGCTGTTACCGCCGACTCCTGCGCGCGAGTGACGTCATCGTGGCTCCGGCCAATCACAGTGCTGGAGCTGCGATACCCGGAAGTAACTCCAGGGAGAAATGTTGCCAGCCAGAGTAGTGAATGCGGACCGCTGCGGGGGCTTTGATCTGAGGTAAGTAATACATAATGAGCTAGAATGCTATGCATACTAGCTCATTATGTGTGTGTGTGTTTTTTATGTATTTTTTTTGTTTTTATTGGGTTTACAACCACTTTATTGTTCACAAAGTAATGAGAAAATCCCCAGCTGTTTACTTAAAGAGGGATTGCACCAAAAAAAAAATATTAAAAACCAGCAGCTACAGGTACTGCAGCTGCTGACTGTTAATAAATGGACACTTACCTCTTCCAGGGTCAGAAGCTGAGAACTCGCTCGGTTCTCGGCTGCTGCCGCCGCCATTCTCGTTCAGGGAATCGGGAAGTGAAGCGTTGCGGCTTCACTTCCCGGTTCCCTACTGCGCATGCGCGAGTCGCGCAGCGCAATGAGAATGCTCCGCAATGTCTCTGGGACCCGTGTGTGTCCCAGCAGACAGAGCAGCAGGACAGGAAGAGACATAGACTCCCACGGGAGTCTATGCCCGGAAGTGGATGCAAATACCTGTCTCAGGTATCTGCACCCCCCCTCCCCTCTGAAAGGTGCCAAATGAGACACCGGAGGGGGGGGGTTCCGATGAGCGGAAGTTCCACTTTAGGGTGGAACTCTGCTTTAAAGACATACATCTGGAGCTAAATATATGCACACATAAAGGTATTGTACCTGCATAACGCTTTTAAATTATTAGTATTTTTTGTTATTCATGATAATGTTTTGGCATGCATTGCTTGTTTCATTGTTTTATTATTTTTTTATTATTTGTTTATTTCTACCTGCAAGCATAAGGAAGAGTGATGTATGGAAAAAGACATATGTGAGAGTCGACTAGGCTGCACACCCCAATACAGACAATGGAAGAGTTTCTCCGGGGGGGGGGGGGGGGGGGTTTAAAGCAAAAAATTTAAGAAAAATGATTGGTTAATCTTTTATTCGGGCAAAGAATGAATGCAATTAAACAGTAAATTTAAAATGTATATTGTGGTTAGCGACACAAACACCAAACAAAAGCCATCGCAAATGGCATACAGTACCAAGGAAACCATAGTTTGTCAATTACATTGTGACATTTACATCTACGTGAATACCCCGAAGCATTTTGACCCTTTCATTTCTGGTCTTCAGGGGGATTTTTAATTCTAGGAGATTTATCAAAGAGTTCTAAATTTAGACAACGTAATTAACATTGCAGTATACAAAACATGCATTTCGACCCTTATGCCTCCCGGATTGCCGAGGGGGGCACGCAGAGGTTGCAATCATGGCGGCAGGGCCTGTAAATGAGGGGGAGTCCGGGGAGGAGATTAACACCTGCCATCAATGGACACAGAATTCAAACTCTACTTAAACCCATAGGTTCCAGAGGATCCTGAAGTGATCTCTGGAATGCCGTACACACACACACACACATTCACACACACACACACACACACACACACACACACACACACACGATTGTAGCATTTAGTAAGTGCAACTTTTGAATTAATCTGACTGGCTGCTATTTGTATCATGCTGACTAACTTTTTTTTACCCCTATTCCATACTATTTTTATGCTCTTTACAATTTAACCAACATACTTTAACTCGATTTTATATAGACATGGTCTCACTCAGTGCCATACATCTTCCTTTGTCTCTCTATCTATCACCACGGGTGCCTCGCACCATACCTTCCTCCTGAAGGTCCAAAAGCATGGCTCTTTGTAAGCCCAGTGGGTTGTGGACTCTCCTGGAGGGGACATGTGGACATTTTGGGACCATTGAATGTAGCTGTTTTTAGCAATCCTGGTTGTGCGATACATTCTCACCTTTCCATCTCCTTAATGGTAAATATACTACTATATCTATATCTACTTTTGAACATTATGAAATGTCCAAAAATGTTTTGCAATGTTAATAACGTTGCCTAAATTTAGAACTCTTTGATATATCTCCCTAGAATAAAAAATCCCCCCCCCCCCCCCCCAAAGACCAGAAATTGGAGGGTCGAAATTCATCCCCCATTCTTCCATTGTCGGAAGAGTGATGTATATTAAGTTTACTATTTTTGCTAAAAAGACGTAGGACAGTGTGGTGGTGATAAAAATTGTAAGACTACAGGTTCTCTTAATTTTATTTTTTTTTATTTTTCTTTTGTTAAGTGATTGTTTTGCAAAAAAACATAGGATTACCAAACCAAGACCATTTGTTCCTAAATTATAGCTATAACTAAAGCAAAACTTATTTTTTTTTTTTTGATGTGCAGATTTTGTTTGTTTGTTCTTACAGATATTTTGTAACAGCTGTTAGAAAATGTCTCAAGAAAACGACCTGATCAAATCAAATGCAAGTGCGAAAAATCAAAAACCCTTGCAAGATAAAGTGGCCATTGTGACTGGGTCAACATATGGGTATGTTAAATTCAAAAAATATCCAATCAGTTGGTTATTACAATAGTGGCCTCCTCTTTATGTGAGCAGTCCCCCCCCCCCCCCTCAAACCTGCTTCACTTCACAACCTGGCAAGTCGCAGCTCTCCGATGTCCTCACATATAATGCAGGACCAGAAGTCCTGCATTGTAAGAAGGGCTGAAGAGGGCCCACCCACAAACCCATAATGTCAGACTGCAGAGGAAAGTTCTGGCTTCTAACGGAGTGAAATAAGGTAAGTTCTGTATTTTGTATTAGTGTTGGGAATCCCACTGCAGTGTTGCATTCAAAGGCATCCTGGAGTTGGGCTTTAAAGTGGTTCTAAAGGCTGGAGACTTTTTACCTTTATTGCATTCTCTGTATTGGGGTAAAAAAACTTTTGGAGTACAGCTCCCCCCCCCCCCCCATACTTACCTGAGCCTGATATTCATCCAGTGCTATGCACAAGAGCAGTGGCTCCCTCTGCTCTGTCACGCCTCATTGGCTTAGAGACATCAGTGGAAGCCATTGGCTCCTCCTGCTGCTGTCAATCAGAGCCAGTGAAGAGAAAGTTGTGGGGGCAGGTCCAAGCAGCACTCTGTTTGTCAATGGACACACAGGAAGAGGCTCTGGAGCAAGTGCACACAAATGCCCCCATAGCAAGCGGCTTGCAGGGGGGAGGAAACAGGAGTGCCGGCATTGGCCCAGAGGATGATCAGGGCTGCTTTGTGCAAAGCCATTGCACAGAGCAGGTAAGTATGACATGTTTGTTTGTAAAACCCACATTTTTATTTTATTTTTTAATCACTTAAACAATTGTTACATTTTTTTTTATGAGCTTTAATATACACTATAGGGGCAAATTCATAAAACAAAGAATGTGACATTCACTAATCCTTCACTGCAGGTGAACATTCCTGGTACATGTGTGGTGGATTCACCTGCAATGTCACCTTCACTATGCTTATTTATTCACATTTTAGGATTGGCTTTGCTATAGCAAGACGTTTGGCACAAGATGGGGCTCACGTGCTTTTATGTAGTCGTAAGACAGAAAATGTGGATAAAGCTGTCCAACAGCTGAAAGGAGAAGGTCTCAGCATTTCTGGAATTCCATGTCATGTGGGCAATGCAAAAGATCGTGAGAAACTAGTGGCAATGGTAAGAGAAATGCAAGGTAGAAGAATAAGGAGTGATTTACTAAAGGAGTCATGGGTTCTATGTTGCATAAACCTGTTTTTTAGTATAGAATGTTATTATCAGAAATAAAAAAATAAATATATATATATACACACAATGTGGTTTACTCTAATTGTAAGAAAGCAACACAGGAATATAAAAGTGGTATTCAGAAATATTTTATATGCATGGATTAGGGAGTCATCTCAGTTCTCCCACTTGCCTGAACCTCTGGCTGATGCAGCTGGAAGTCTGTCATTTATATGTGGTATTAGTGAGGGACTTATTATTTCAAACTGTAAACAAGCCAGGAGGAATCTCAGGTGGACCAAATATGGTCAGAACCATATTTGATTATTGATATCGCCTAGATTTCACGGGGCTGTTTACATTCCAGCAGCAACAGGGACCAGTCATCTGCAGCACAAGTAGAGGCTGGACATCTTTGTCATAGCAGTGTGTCATCGTGACAGCAGGTCTTCATCATGATTGACTCTGCATCCACTATGCTGGATGATATGATTGACATTGGATTTATATTGTGGGACATTTCTTTTATTGGAAGGTAGGATTTTCTTTTTAGTGGTGGCTATATTTTATTTGCCATTTTTATTTTTTATTTTTTATTTTTTATTTTTTTTGCAAATTAGTAAAAATGGGGTATTATGTACTCTTTTACATGGGTGGGACGATATCTAGGGGTTCCTTCTTTTAAGGGGGCTTTCAGAATCTGATAACTCACATATTTTGGGGGACAGCATGTGGTTATGCAGCTTTTGTCCCCATTGGAGATGGGCCAAACACCCCCAGTTTTGGTTTGCACCAGAACTTTCAAACATTGGGAAAGTTTGGAACCGAATAACAAACCCCATTAAAGTCTATGGGGCCTAAAAGGGAAAAGTAAAAAGTGCCCATTTTGAAGGCTTATATGCAAGTATTTGGACATACAATGGTTATGGGGTTCTGGTACTGCCCTAGGGAACATGTATTTAATGAAAAAAAAAAAGTTTGGAAAAAAAAACATAATTTTTAAATTAACAGTGATTTACTGATGCTTAAAGTGAAATAAATGAGCATTTCCTTTAAATATAGTGCACTGGGGGGGTCCTTTTTGTCTGCCTGTAAAGTGGCGCATCTGAACAATGTATATAAACTGCTGCAGCAAAAATTACATTTTATAAAGCCAAAAAAAATTAAATTTTCCCTGCAATGGCTTGGGGAACCAGTCTGTATAATGAGCCCACAATTTAGTGCACTCGAACAAGATTAGAGAGATCTTTTGGCTAAATTCTGGTGTCTCTTTCACGGATTGTGGATAGAAGTAACAGGTGCAGAAAAATTGGGCTTTGGGTGTTCGTGGTGCCTTCACACCATAACCATATAGAGGTACTCTTGAGGAAAGCAAAGAATTGGCCTTGCTGTCAAAAATTGAAATGATATGCACCTGTCAAAGGTGCGGAAATATTGTTCCTTTTGGTGTTAATTGTGCCCATGAAACCTACACCAAAAAATGTATTTCAGATGAAATCAACATCTACAAAGCTAGACAGCGCCTAGACAGTCTTTCAGAGATCCAAAAAACACTTAATCAGCAACAACAGCCTCAGGAGCTTGATAGCTACTTCTAATCCAGGACTGATTCATTTTGATAAATGTCAGTCAGTCCACGGAGTCTTTTGACAGACGTGCTTTTATCTGTCACAAAAACTCCGGCAGCACTAAATGCCTGTTTGGAAAGCATGCTGGATGCAGGGCAGCACAGCAGCTCAATTGCATACTGCTCAAGTTCTGGCCAGTGGTCTTTTCTCATGACCCAGTAACCCAGCGGATTATTGGAAGTTCTCCATGTCTGTTAACAAATAAAGCAGGGCACTTCCTATAAGCTAAAGTATACTAGAGGGAAATTTAAAGATTTCAGCAGCTGCTCAACTGCAATGTGTCCCACTCCCCACATAAGATAAGCAATTTAAAGTTCCTAAGTGATGTGGCGATTTTGCTTGTATTCTATATCTATCGTCAAAAACAATTAACATGATTCATTCAATTCAGGTGCTGTATAGTGTATCCAATAAATATTAAATTACCTCAAAATTCGTGTGTGTGTGTGTGTGTGTGTGTGTGTGTGTGTGTGTGTGTGTGTGTGTGTGTGTTGCATCCAAACAGGTCAATGTGCAATACACTGCATGCTTAGATGCAAATGTAGCAAGTAGGGATGGGCCCGGTGCTCGATGCGAACCCACGTTCGCATCGAGCACCGGGCGTTCGCTCGCTCGGCGAGCCCAGAACTATTTTGGCCGCTCGCATCACGTTCGTGTGATGCGAGCGGCCCCGCAATGCATTGCGGCCGGCGGCCGGCGCAGTGCATTGCTGGCTGATGATTGGCCAAGCATGCACTGTGACCCCGCATGCTTGGCCAATCACAGCCCCGGAAACACGAAGAGCCATAATTGGCTACAGGCAGGACGCCTGTAGCCAATTACAGCTCAGGGGCTGTAGTACACGCCCCCCCTATAAAAGGCCGCCACGCCGTCTGCGCCGGTCACATGCTGTTCCGGCGCAGATTGAGCAGGCTGATTCTGTGACACTCTGCTGGATTTAGTTAGGTAGAGAGATTCACTTACAGAGATTGAGTTAGATAGATTCAGTTACAAAGATTGATTGAGAAAGAGGGGCTTGTAGTGTGTTCGTGGCAGGCAGGCAGAGCTCCTATATTTTGTTACCAGAAGCACCTATAGGACTTGTAGTGTGTTCGTGGCAGGCAGGCAGAGCTCCTATATTTTGTTACCAGAAGCACCTATAGGACTTGTAGTGTGTTCGTGGCAGGCAGGCAGAGCTCCTATATTTTGTTACCAGAAGCACCTATAGGACTTGTAGTGTGTTCGTGGCAGGCAGGCAGAGCTCCTATATTTTGTTACCAGAAGCACCTATAGGACTTGTAGTGTGTTCGTGGCAGGCAGGCAGAGCTCCTATATTTTGTTCCCAGAAGCACCTATAGGACTTGTAGTGTGTTCGTGGCAGGCAGGCAGAGCTCCTATATTTTGTTCCCAGAAGCACCTATAGGACTTGTAGTGTGTTAGTCCCATCACACACACAGAGCTATATTTTGTTCCCAGAAGCACCTATAGGACTTGAAGTGTGTTAGTCCCATCACACACACAGAGCTATATTTTGTTCCCAGAGGCACCTATAGGACTTGAAGTGTGTTAGTCCCATCACACAGACCTTTATTTCCTTCCCAGAAGCACCTATAGGACTTGAAGTGTGTTAGTCCCATCACACACACAGAGCTATATTTTGTTCCCAGAAGCACCTATAGGACTTGAAGTGTGTTAGTCCCATCACACACACAGAGCTATATTTTGTTCCCAGAAGCACCTATAGGACTTGAAGTGTGTTAGTCCCATCACACACACAGCTATATTTTGTTCCCAGAAGCACCTATAGGACTTGAAGTGTGTTAGTCCCATCACACAGAGATCCTATATTTTGTTCCCAGAAGCACCTATAGGACTTGAAGTGTGTTAGTCCCATCACACAGAGCTCCTCTATTTTCTTTGCAGAAGCACCCATAGGACTTCTAGTGTGTTAGTGGCATCACACAGAGCTCCTATATATTCTTCTCAGCAGCACCCACAGGACTTCTAGTGTGTTAGTGGCATCACACAGAGCTCCTCTATTTTCTTAGCAGAAGCACCCATAGGACTTCTAGTGTGTTAGTGGCATCACACAGAGCTCCTATATATTCTTCTCAGCAGCACCCACAGGACTTCTAGTGTGTTAGTGGCATCACACAGAGCTCCTCTATTTTCTTTGCATAAGCACCCACAGGACTTCTAGTGTGTTAGTGGCATCACACAGAGCTCCTATTTTCTTTGCAGAAGCACCCATAGGACTTCTAGTGTGTTAGTGGCATCACACAGAGCTCCTATATATTCTTCTCAGCAGCACCCACAGGACTTCTAGTGTGTTAGTGGCATCACACAGAGCTCCTCTATTTTCTTTGCATAAGCACCCACAGGACTTCTAGTGTGTTAGTGGCATCACACAGAGCTCCTCTATTTTCTTTGCAGAAGCACCCATAGAACTTCTAGTGTGTTAGTGGCATCACACAGAGCTCCTATATATTCTTCTCAGCAGCACCCACAGGACTTCTAGTGTGTTAGTGGCATCACACAGAGCTCCTCTATTTTCTTTGCAGAAGCACCCATAGGACTTCTAGTGTGTTAGTGGCATCACACAGAGCTCCTATATATTCTTCTCAGCAGCACCCACAGGACTACCGACTACAATGGCTGGAAGACCGCCAAGGGGAGGCAGAGCGTGCAGAGCCAAGAACACAGGGCAGGCAGGCTCTGTTTCTAGTGGACGTGGCCGTGGACGTGGACGTGGACGTGGTCGTGCATCGTCATCAGCACGTGGCCATGGGACACGCGCGTCTTTGTTTTCGGCAGCTGGACATGTGGAGCCGCATCATGCTGAAGGCTTGGTAGAATGGATGACCAAGCCCTCCTCATCCTCCTCAACCTCTCTCACCCAGGCTCAGGGTACTGACAGAGCATCATCAGCCACCCCTTCCCTAGACCCACCATGTCCTCCTGAGGAGTCCCCCGAACTCTTTGAGCACAGTGTTGGGTACATGCTCCAGGAGGATGCCCAACGATTCGAAGGCTCGGATGACGATACCCAGCTTGAGGAATCTGGCAGTACTGTTCCACCAGCTGCAGCTTACTGCCAGGTTTGCTCTAGTGGTGAAGAGGGAGGGGATGATGAGGTCACTGACTCCACGTGGGTGCCTCAAGGGAGAGAGGATGAGGAGGAGGACGAGGAGGAGGAGGATGCGGCGTCACATGTCCAACGAGGCAGGATGCCCCCTGGAGGCCAGGTAGAGGCCAGCACAGCAACTGTACAACACCGCAGAGCTCCGCCTGTGCAGGGCGCTGCCTCTGCACGTTATCAGAAAAGTTCTTTGGTGTGGGCCTTTTTTGAGACGAGTGCAGCAGATCGCACCACTGCTATTTGCAATATTTGTCTCAAGCGTATCTCGCGTGGCCAAAACATCAGCCGCTTGGGCACGACAAGCATGACCAGACATATGGCGACCTGCCATGCAGCTCGTTGGCAGGCACACATAAAAGACCCACACCAAAGAACTAAGCGGACCTCTCCTTGCTCCTCCTCAGCTGGGATCTCCATCCCCACTACACCTTCAGTCCTCTCTGAAAGCTGCTCTGAGAGGACTGAAGGTGTAGAATTAGGTGTGTCACAACCAAGTACTTGCAGTACACCGACGTCCGATTGCAGCAGGCAAATTTCCCTGCCCCAGCTGCTGGACCGTAGAAAGAAGTACACTCCCAGCCATCCACATGCCCAGCGGTTGAATGCTAGCCTTGCTAAATTGCTAGCACTTCAACTGCTGCCTTTTCAGTTGGTAGACTCGGCCCCCCTTCCGTGAGTTTGTTCAATGTGCGGTTCCTCAGTGGCAGGTTCCCAAACGCCACTTTTTCTCGCGGAAGGCGATTCCGTCTCTCTACCGGCATGTGGAGGGCAATGTCCATGCCTCGCTGGACAGGGCGGTCAGCGGTAAGGTGCATATTACCGCTGACTCATGGTCCAGCAGGCATGGACAGGGACGGTACCTTTCTTTCACGGCCCATTGGGTCACTCTATTGGCAGCTGGGAGGGATGCAGGACAAGGTGCAGTAGTGTTGGAGGTTGTTCCGCCACCACGCCTCCAAAACGCTACTACTGCTACTGGTTGTGACACACCTCTCTCCTCCACCCCCTCCTCTTCTTCTTCCTCCAGTGCTCTGTCCTTGGAACCAGCGGTGCTCCGTAGGCGTACAAGGGGCTACGCAAGTACGCAGGCAAAAAGATGCCATGCCGTGCTTGCGCTGGTGTGTTTGGGGGACAGGAGCCACACTGGGCCAGAGGTTCTGGCAGCTCTGCAGGGGCAGGCCGAGAGGTGGTTGACGCCACGTCAGCTTAAGCCAGGAATGGTCGTTTCTGACAATGGCACCAACCTCCTCTCCGCCCTGCGACAGGGGCAGCTCACCCATGTGCCCTGCATGGCTCACGTCCTCAACCTGGTGGTGCAGCGGTTCTTGGGCAGGTTCCCAGGCTTACAGGATGTCCTGAGGCAGGCCAGAAAAGTCTGTGTGCATTTCCGCCGATCTTATAATGCCAGTGCTCGGCTGACTGAGCTGCAAAAGGAGCTGAACCTGCCCAAGAACCGCCTAATATGTGACATGCCCACCAGGTGGAACTCAACGTTGGCCATGCTGCAGCGACTGCACACGCAGCAGAGGGCCATCAATGAGTACCTTTGCGACTACGGCACCAGGACAGGGTCAGGGGAGCTTGGTTTTTTTTCCCCACGTCAGTGGAGCATGATCAGGGATGCATGCACTGTCCTCTCACCATTTGAGGAGGCCACGAGGATGGTGAGCAGTGACAGTGCATGCATCAGTGACACTGTCCCTCTTGTCCACCTGTTGGAGCATACGCTGCGTGGGATAATGGACAGGGCACTTGAGGCAGAACAGAGGCAGGAAGAGGAGGACTTCCTTGCCTCTCAAGGCCCCCTTTATCCGGACAGTGTTCCGGAGGAGGAGGAGGAGGAGGAGGAGGAGGAGGAGGAGGAGGAGGAGGAGGAGGAGGAGGAGGAGGAGGAGGAGGAGAGGAGGAGGAGGAGGAGGAGGAGGAGGAGGAGGAGGAGGAGGAGGAGGAGGAGGAGGAGGAGGAGGAGGAGGAGGAGGAGGAGAGGAGGAGGAGGAGGAGGAGGAGGAGGAGGAGGAGGAGGAGGAGGAGGAGGAGGAGGAGAGGAGGAGGAGGAGGAGGAGGAGGAGGAGGAGGAGGAGGAGGAGGAGGAGGAGGAGGAGGAGGAGGAGGAGGAGGAGGAGGAGGAGAGAGGAGGAGGAGGAGGAGCCTGGCACGCAGCAGCAGCAGTCTTTTAGGGATGATGTACAGTCCCAACAAACCAGTGGACTTGTACGTGGCTGGGAGGAGGTGGCTGGCGATCATGTCGTCCTCAGTGACCCAGAAGACTCCGGACCGAATGCCTCAGCTAACCTACGCTGCATGGCCTCCCTGATCCTGCAAAGCCTGCGGAAGGATCCTCGTGTTCTTCGGATCAAGGAGAGGGACCATTACTGGCTGGCCACTCTCCTTGATCCGCGGTACAAGGGTAAGGTTGCGGACCTTATCTTGCCGTCGCAGAGGGAGCAGAGGATGAGACATCTCAGGGAGGCCTTGCAGAAAGGTCTGTGCAACGCGTTCCCAGAAACTGGGAGGCTACAAACTCCTGGTCCTGGGCGACGAGTTGCTGAGGCTTCGGTCAGTGGCAGAAGGAGCGGTGGGGAAGGTGGACGTCTGACCGATGCGTTCAGACAATTTATTAGTCCGCAGCCCCAAGGTATGATCGGTTCCAGCAACCATCGCCAGCGTCTGATATACATGGTGCAGGAATACCTTGGGGCAAGGTCAGACTTGGACACCTTTCCCACCGAAAATCCTCTGGCTTACTGGGTCCTGAGGATGGATCACTGGCCAGAGCTTGCACAGTATGCAATTGAGCTACTGGCCTGTCCTGCCTCCAGCGTTCTTTCCGAACGCACATTCAGTGCTGCTGGAGGATTTGTGACTGATCATAGGGTGCGCCTGTCCACCGCCTCGGTTGATCGACTGACATTCATCAAAATGAATCAGTCTTGGATCACCACCAGCTACCAGGCACCTGAGGCGGATATAACCGAATAATTTTTAATGTCACATCCCTTCAAGACTGCCTATGCTGATGCTGAGTGACTGTCCTCTTATGTTCACTGACTATCCTCTTCCTCCTCCTCAATGATCCATGCCACCACACCAGTGCCTAAGGCACAATTTTTCAGCCCCTGTTTAACAGGGGCGTGTACTTCCAATTTTTTTAAAAAAATGCTTCGCAACACGTGTGACTGCTGTGCTCCAAGTACAGTCTCTGTGAGGGGTTGCAGTGTTGTGGCACCAGTGCCTAAGGCACAATTTTTCAGCCCCTGTTTAACAGGGGCGGGTACTTACAATTTTTAAAAAAAATGCTTCGCAACACGTGTGACTGCTGTGCTCCAAGTACAGTATCTGTGAGGGCCGGGTTGCAGTGTTGTGGCACCAGCACCAGTGCCTAAGGCACAATTTTTCAGCCCCTGTTTAACAGGGGCGGGTACTTACAATTTTTTAAAAAAATGCTTCGCAACACGTGTGACTGCTGTGCTCCAAGTACAGTCTCTGTGAGGGGTTGCAGTGTTGTGGCACCAGCACCAGTGCCTAAGGCACAATTTTTCAGCCCCTGTTTAACAGGGGCGGGTAATTACAAATCTTGATCTAATAGTTCACAGCAGGGCCCATTCCTGCGCCCACCAAGAGTAACTATGAGGGCCTGCAGTCTTGTGGCAACACCGTCCACCACCACCACCACCCCCAATTTTTCTGCCCTGTTCAACAGGTGCATGCAATTACAAATCTTGATCTATTAACTCATAGCAGGGCCCATTCCTGTGCCCACCAGTCTTGTGGCTACACCAACATCTAATAGGGCAAATTTCTGCAGAGTATATACGCCAGGCCCCTACTTTCAAACATCCAACTTACAAACGACTCCTACTTTCAAATGGAAAGAGAAAACAGGAAGTGAGAGGAAATCTACCC
Source organism: Lithobates sylvaticus (assembly GCA_028564925.1). Classification (NCBI taxonomy): domain Eukaryota; kingdom Metazoa; phylum Chordata; class Amphibia; order Anura; family Ranidae; genus Lithobates; species Lithobates sylvaticus. The sequence goes on from CM053026.1 coordinate 243,892,686, forward strand.
CTAGGAAGGGAAATTCTATCCTGTTAGATTTAATTTGGGAAAAAGGTATCTCCTCTCTACTGATACTTTATCACCAATCCTTGTTTCAATTAAAACCCCACTTTTCCAAAAACATTTGTCATTGGGACGGAAAGTGAGGTGACATGTTCTGAACAGATGTGCAAAGACAGCAAATGTTACAGGGGTGATAACCCCTCCCTATGTTCTCCAAAAAGCTTAAAAATAGATTTTTTTGGGATGGAGCTACACTTCATAATGTACCTGTTCAGATTCTACTTAAGAACAAACCTAAAGCCGCAAGTGGTTTTAAATGGCTTCTTTTTTTCCTTTACAAATGTCATTTTGTGCAAGGACAGTTCTAAACACGGGAAACACATGCCACTTCACAGGCATACTTTAGACACCCCCCAGGTACCATATTTAAAGGAAAATTTCACTTTTTTTTTTTCACTTTATGCATCATTAAAATGACTGCTCCCGAAAAAACGTTAGTTTTTAAAAGTTCTTTTTGCATTGATATATGTCCCCTGGGGCAGGACCCGGGTCCCCAAACCTGTTTTATGACATTAACATGCATATTGGCCGTTGTAATTAGCACTTTTGATTTCGAACGTTCGCGTCCATTATAACGTATAGGGTTCGAAAATTTGCGCGAACTTTCGGTCCGTTCGAAGGTTCTGGTTCGAACCGAACCCGGGGGTGTTCGGCTCATCCCTAGTAGCAAGGTCCCAGACCGCCTTTGGTCTAATGAGGACCTACAGGGTCAGATAGCTGACATCCTTCTGTATGTAGTGGGTTGTGAGGCATGCTGGGTGCAGAGTTATTAAAGTTATTGGGCGCCAGACACTTCTTGAATGCAAAAGTGTTTATTTCCTCTACCAAACTGTTTTGGGGGGAGAGGGTTAGGGCAAGACACCCTTAGGTAGTTGCAAGATTAATATGCAGACTCTGAGACTTCAATAGGACAGCCATGCAGGGAAAGGCATCCAGCAAGACGCCACATTTACATGTGTGGGAAAGCTGCCTCATATGGCAAGTCTTCAACAGTTCCTATCACAAACCTAACCGTTCATTTCTCTTTCATTACAATCACTCCTTGTAGTAATTCAGTCCACTGAGCTCACTGCCACTGAATCCCTTGAGCTCTTCCAATCTCCATGGTGGTATCTTCCTCAAGCGTCACCCCCGCTTCTCTGCTGGGTCCCTAACTTTGCACTAAAGATACCTCTCAAGCTTCACCAACGCTGGTCTACTCGGTCCCTAGCTTGACACATAAGGCTGCTCTGCAAGCGTCACCTCCACTGGCTGGGTCCCTGGCTTGATTCCCACTGAAGTTTTGCGATTCTTCACCGTCCCAGCCTGGTGAAAATGCTCCTCCGATACTTGCTTTAGTTACTCATTGTGGTCCCTGGTAATAAGGCGGATAGTCCCTTACTGGCGACAGCTTCCCCTCTATCTCTGACCACGACAGGTTCTCCGGCCGGCAGAACCATCACTTCTGGTTGGACTGCAAGCTGGAGTTCCAAGCCTGCGCTGCTCTCTTGCAGCCAGATGTGCCTGGGATAGGCCCCATCTCTGGCCTAGCAGCCCAGGCAACACAACACGTGTCCATACAGACAGCCGTCCAGGTGGCACAGAACATAGATCACCTGACTCCACTCAAACATATATGCTGTCCCAGCAGGCCAAGGAATCCAAGAAAACCCCTACTCATTGACTGAGACACCCCCATATACCCATAACCTGACCTTGCATTACCCTTCTCATGTCTAGTGCCACCAAGTACCTGGCCACCTAGTGGTAGAAGAGAAAAGTGCAACAAGGCAGCGCAGTGGTGTAGTGGTTAGCACTTTCACCTAGCAGTAATAGGGTCGCTGGTTCAAATCCCGACCACGACACCTTCTACCTGGAGTTTGCATGTTCTCCCTGTGCCTGCGTGGGTTTCCTCCGGGTACTCCGGTTTCCTCCCACACTCCAAAGACATGCTGGTAGGTTAATTGGATCCTGTCGATTAAAATTGGCCAAATATGTGTATGTTGTATGTGTTTGCAAGCGTGTCGGGACCCCACAGGGCAAGGACCGCACTATACCACAGATGGACACCAGTGACAAAAAGCGCCCTGAGGCGATTCAGTTCGCATAGGTTGCGCTATACAAGTCATTAATTTATTCAAGGCCAAACTTGGGGAGAAATCAATGGATCTCTATCAATCATCCAGGATAACGACTCCTGGCAAGTAAATTTGTGAGGAGCAGCCCTGCCTAAACTCCAGGGTGCTACATAAACTAACAACCAACAAGATTTGCAAATAATGCCAAAGGTTATGTGCAAATAGTCCAAAAAAAAAAACAGCAGTGGACTATATTTGCATTTTATAAAGGATGACATCAAGTTACAGAACGGAGAAGGAGAAACACCACCTTGTATATTTTTACACACATTGAAGATGTTCTATGGGACTTTTATCTACTTCATATTGTTTGAATAATTTTCTTTGAGATTATTTGCACATTTTAAATTTAACATGGTAGTTAAATTTGCTTTTGAAGCATGTTGTGTATTGCACATTAACTTGTTTGGATGCACTTTAATATTGTATTTATGAGGTAATATTTTTTGAATACACTATGACTATACAGCATTGAGTGCACTTTACGGCCCCTGAATTAAATGCAACATGTTAATTGATTTTGACCATTGATAGATTTAATCTTTTTAGACGCAACACTTTTTTTTTTTTTATTCACTTGATTTCTCCAATTTTTTTTTTTTTTTTAGATAGATAGATAGATCTATCTATCTCCCACCATATGATGCAGATGCTGCCGATGGGATGTGGAAGCTAACAGCCCTGGGCACCGAGGACTAAAAACTGTTGAAATGCACCACCGCTCCTCTTGACCACCAGAAGCCCCAATTAAGTTTTCCATGAGACTGTAACCTACCAGAGCCTGAAAAGGCATTACATAAACTCCTCTTTGAGGTGTCCTCAAGATATTTCATCCTCTGTGGGGATGGGATGAGTTCTGAGACTTTACCCTTGTAACGGTGGTCAAGGAGGACTGCCAACTAAGTGATCCTTCTCCTTGATGCCACGTATTCTCAGGTCCTTTCACAGGCTTTGAAGAATAAGAGAGACCATGCACGGCAAGTTTGCAGGGGCATGAGATGCAGACTCCTCGGGGTCACTGAGGATTACAGTATCTGGAACCGCCTCCTCCCAGCCACATACTACTCGCAAGGGTTCTGGGTTTGCAAAACCATTTCTTAAGGGTTGACGTATATCTTCCTATGCTTCAATGCCTCCAAAACTGCCAGAATCCTCCTCCCTTTCCTCTCGTGTGTTCTGGGGTGTTGCTAGAATGGTGTCTGCATAAATTAGACCTTGAGAGGAAAGGAAGTCCTTCTTTTCTTCCTGCTTTGCCTTTGAGTGCCCTGTCCATAATGCCAGGCAGAGCCTGCTCCAGCAGGAACACAACAGGGATTGTCACTGATGCATGTATTGTCATGGCTTGCCATCCTTGTCGCCTCCTCAAATGACAGTACAGTGCATTCTTTATCAGCAGCCATTGGTGTGGGGGGAAAAAAAGCTGAGCCGGCCTGAGCCTGTCGTTGTGCCATACTTACACAGGTACTCGTTGACCGCCCTCTGCTGCAGCATTGCCAAAGTTGAGTTCCATCTGGTGGGCATGTCACAAATCAGGCAGTTTATGGGCATGTGGAATTCCCACTGAATTTCAGCCAGCCGAGCACTGGCTGTGTATGACCACCTGAAATGGCTACAGACCCTTCTGGCCTGCTTTAGCAGATCTTCCAATCCTGGGTACCTATTTTTAAGAAACACTGCATCACCAAATTGAAAATCTTTTTCCTGTCAAATGGGGACAGGAGGTTAGTGCCATTATCGCACACCACCATTCCTGGCTCCAGCTGGTGTGGCGTGCACCACCTCTGGGCCTTACCCCGCAGAGCTGAAGCAATCTCTGCTCCAGTGTGGCCCCTGTCCCCTAGACAGACCAGCTGAAACACTGCATGGCATTAAAATTGGCCAAATATGTGTATGTTGTATGTGTTTGTCAGCGTTTACCTGACTAATTGTATAACCCCTTGAACACTTATGCCCCGTACACATGGTAGGACATTTTCCGTCGGAATTTCGGATCGGACCATGTTGTCAGAAAATCTGACCGTGTGTGGGCTCCATCTGACTTTTTCCGTCGGATCCTGCTCTCAAATTTTCCGACAACAAAATCCGATCGGACTTTTTCCGATAGTGTGTAGAGAATTCCGACGGAAAAAGTGCAACGCATGCTTAGATCACATTGGGAGACCAAACCTATTGGCTAATAGCCTCTACGTAGTTCCGTTGTACGCAACGAACGTCACCACATTCAGAATGATCAGATTTTCCGACAACTTTGTCCGACCGTGTGTATGCAACACCAGTGAATTTCCGACCGTGTGTACGGGGCATTAGGATGTATTGCTGGTTCATAGGACAATTCAGCAGAGGAGGGCATGGAGTAGGCGGAGGTTGCTGACAAATCCTGCATCATCACCACCAGCTGTATGGAGATGTGGCGGCAAAACGGCACCACACAATCTCCTCATCCTCCGCATTTGCATACAGCGCTCTGCAGGACTCTTCTGAGCACACCTCCAACAGCCTCCTCAGCCAGGGAGAACGGCACACAGACTGATAGACGAGCGTTGGAGAAAGATTAGAGCTCCAAAGATACAGGTGAGCGGCGGCGGCCATCTTGCTACACCTCAGGCCCACTAGTTGCCTCATCATCCCTCCTGCTCCAGACCTCGTTTGCGGACACTACCTAGTAGGGACAGAGCACATCCACAGTGACTGTAGGCTGCTGGCTCCCAGAGAGAGACCTGTGACCCAGGCGGAACGCCGCCCCTCCACCCGGCGTCCGTTTTAGGTCAGGCCGCGGCTTCGGCCTACTCGGCAACCATCTTACCACTCCCAGAGTCCGGGCCTGCTCCTGTCCACAACCCCATAGACGCTGGCCAGCTTCCTAATAGTCTTCATCCTGCTAAACTGCCAAGACCTCCTTACACATAGCAGGCCTTTTTTCCAGAACCCCCCCTGTGTGTTCTATGCATTGCAGATGCCACTACAGGGGACACGTGCGGGCCGCCCTATGATGGAGGCCATGTAACTCCTCCACTCTGATCCTTCCTTCCACCGCTCCCGCACAGCGAACGACTGTTACATCAACCACGGGAGAAGCCGCAATTGACCATTACCTTGTCCAGACACCTCATGGTGAAATACGGGCCGAAGCAACCTGTTCAATCCCACACCCCGGAGCTGCGGTCTACAGACACTAGACCGTTTCCTGAGCAGGTCTGAATCCTCAGCCACGAGCTTGCCCGGTACCACGTCGGCACTCGTGGACACTCGGGTACAGATAAGAGACACGCCTCGGATCTTTACAACCACCCCATCAGCAGAAATGTCAGCTCCTGTAACAGTAGACATACTGGGCGATAAACTACAAGCTATCCTGCAAGATTTAACCAGCAATGTCTGGAGATGGGGAAGCTTGCACACGAACTGCGGGGGGAGATCGCTCAAATAGGTGAACGCACCGATGTCTTAGGAACTAAATTTGATGACTTGATACAATACGTTCATGTTTTAGAAGAAGAATAGGGATGAGCCGAACACCCCTCGGGTTCGGTTCGCACCAGAACCTTCGAACGGACCGAAAGTTTGCACCAGAACCTTCGAACGGACCGAAAGTTTTCGAACCCTATTCGTTATAATGGACGCGAACGTTCGAAATCAAAATTGCTAATTACAACGGCCAATATGCATGTTAATGTCATAAAACAGGTTTGGGGACCCGGGTCCTGCCCCAGGGGACATATATCAATGCAAAAAGAACTTTTAAAAACTAACGTTTTTTCGGGAGCAGTCATTTTAATGATGCATAAAGTGAAAAAAAAAAAAAGAAATTTTCCTTTAAATATGGTACCTGGGGGTGTCTAAAGTATGCCCGTGAAGTGGCATGTGTTTCCCGTGTTTAGAACTGTCCTTGCACAAAATGACATTTGTAAAGGGAAAAAAAGAAGCCATTTAAAACCACTTGCGGCTTTAATGTCATGTCTTGTCCTGGCCGCCATATGGCTGAAAATCCTTGAGAAAAATGGCATGGCTACCCCAGCCCCTTTGGGTCTTGTATGGATATTAAGGGGGACCCCGCACCCAAAATAAAACCCTATACCTACAACCCTATATACTCTGAACAGCAGTATATAGGTGGTGCAAACAAGACACGGACTGTAGGTTTGTTCTTAAGTAGAATCTGAACAGGTACATTATGAAGTGTAGCTCCATCCCAAAAAAAATCTATTTTTAAGCTTTTTGGAGAACATAGGGAGGGGTTATCACCCCTGTAACATTTGCTGTCTTTGCACATCTGTTCAGAACATGTCACCTCACTTTCCGTCCCAATGACAAATGTTTTTGGAAAAGTGGGGTTTTAATTGAAACAAGGATTGGTGATAAAGCATCAGTAGAGAGGAGATAACTTTTTCCCAAATTAAATCTAACAGGATCGAATTTCCCTTCCTAGGGGTAGATTTCCTGTTTTCTCTTTCCGTTTGCAAGTAGGAGTCGTTTGTAAGTTGGATGTTTGAAAGTAGGGGCCTGCCGTATATACTCTGCAGATATTTGCCCTATTAGATGTTGGTGTAGCCACAAGACTGGTGGGCACAGGAATGGGCCCTGCTGTGAGTTAATAGATCAAGATTTGTACTTGCATGCACCTGTTGAACTGGGCAGAAAAATTGGGCCTTTGGTGGTGGTGGACGGTGTTGCCACAAGACTGTAAGCCCTCAGTTACTCTTGGTGGGCGCAGGAATGGGCCCTGCTGTGAGTTATTAGATCAAGATTTGTAATTGCACGCCCCTGTTAGACAGGGGCTGAAAAATTGTGCCTTAGGCATTGGTGCTGGTGCCACAACACTGCAACCCCTCACAGATACTGTACTCTTAGCACAGCAATGAGACCTGTTGCAAAGCATTGCCTAAAAATTGTAATTACACGCCCCAACAGGGGCTGAAAAATTGTGCCTTAGGCACTGGTGCCACAACACTGCAACCCCTCACAGATACTGTACTTGGAGCACAGCAGTCACACCTGTTGCGAAGCATCTTTTTAAAAAATTGTAATTACACGCCCCAACAGGGGCTGAAAAATTGTGCCTTAGGCATTGGTGCTGGTGCCACAACACTGCAACCCCTCACAGATACTGTACTCTTAGCACAGCAATGAGACTGTTGCAAAGCATTGCCTAAAAATTGTAATTACACGCCCCAACAGGGGCTGAAAAATTGTGCCTTAGGCACTGGTGCCACAACACTGCAACCCCTCACAGATACTGTACTTGGAGCACAGCAGTCACACCTGTTGCGAAGCATTTTTTAAAAAATTGTAAGTACACGCCCCTGTTATACAGGGGCTGAAAAATTGTGCCTTAGGCACTGGTGTGGTGGCATGGATCATTGAGGAAGAGGATAGTCAGTGAACATAACAGGACAGTCACTCAGCATCAGCATAGGCAGTCTTGAAGGGATGTGACATTATAAATGATTCCGTTATATCCGCTTCAGGTGCCTGGTAGCTGGTGGTGATCAAAGACTGATTCATTTTTATGAAGGTCAGTCGATCAACCGAGTCAGTGGACAGGCGCACCCTATGATCGGTGACAAATCCTCCAGCAGCACTGAATGTGCGTTCGGAAAGAACGCTGGAGGCAGGACAGGCCAGTAGCTCAATTGCATACTGTGCAAGCTCTGGCCAGTGATCCATCCTCAGGACCCAGTAAGCCAGAGGATTTTCGGTGGGAAAGGTGTCCAAGTCTGACCTTGCCCCTAGGTATTCCTGCACCATGTACATCAGACGCTGGCGATGGTTGCTGGAACCGATCATACCTTGGGGCTGCGGACTAAAAAATTGTCTGAACACATCGGTCAGACGTCCACCTTCCCCACCGCTCCTTCTGCTACTGACCGAAGCCTCAGCAACTCGTCGTCCAGGACCAGGAGTTTGAAACCTCCCAGTTTCTGGGAACGCGTTGCACAGACCTTTCTGCAAGGCCTCCCTGAGATGTCTCATCCTCTGCTCCCTCTGCGACGGCAAGATAAGGTCCGCAACCTTACCCTTGTACCGTGGATCAAGGAGAGTGGCCAGCCAGTAATGGTCCCTCTCCTTGATCCGAAGAACACGAGGATCCTTCCGCAGGCTTTGCAGGATCAGGGAGGCCATGCAGCGTAGGTTAGCTGAGGCATTCGGTCCGGAGTCTTCTGGGTCACTGAGGATGACATGATCGCCAGCCACCTCCTCCCAGCCACGTACAAGTCCACTGGTTTGTTGGGACTGTACATCATCCCTAAAAGACTGCTGATGCTGAGTGCCAGGCTCCACCTCCATGCTCACACAATCCTCCCTCCTCCCTCCTCCCTCCTCCTCCGTGATGGGTGGGACAGAAGGAACACTGTCCGGATAAAGGGGGCCTTGAGAGGCAAGGAAGTCCTCCTCTTTCTGCCTCTGTTCTGCCTCCAGTGCCCTGTCCATTATCCCACGCAGCGTATGCTCCAACAGGTGGACAAGAGGTACAGTGTCACTGATGCATGCACTGTCACTGCTCACCATCCTCGTGGCCTCCTCAAATGGTGAGAGGACAGTGCATGCATCCCTGATCATGCTCCACTGGCGTGGGGAAAAAAAAACCAAGCTCCCCTGACCCTGTCCTGGTGCCGTAGTCGCAAAGGTACCCATTGATGGCCCTCTGCTGCGTGTGCAGTCGCTGCAGCATGGCCAACGTTGAGTTCCACCTGGTGGGCATGTCACATATTAGGCGGTTCTTGGGCAGGTTCAGCTCCTTTTGCAGCTCAGTCAGCCGAGCACTGGCATTATAAGATCGGCGGAAATGCACACAGACTTTCCTGGCCTGCCTCAGGACATCCTGTAAGCCTGGGAACCTGCCCGAGAACCGCTGCAGCACCAGGTTGAGGACGTGAGCCATACAGGGCACATGGGTGAGCTGCCCCTGTCGCAGGGCGGAGAGGAGGTTGGTGCCATTGTCAGAAACGAACATTCCTGGCTTAAGCTGGCGTGGTGTCAACCACCTCTCGGCCTGCCCCTGCAGAGCTGCCAGAACCTCTGGCCCAGTGTGGCTCCTGTCCCCCAAACACACCAGCGCAAGCGCGGCATGGCATCTTTTTGCCTGCGTACTTGCGTAGCCCCTTGTACGCCTACGGAGCACCGCTGGTTCCGAGGACAGAGCACTGGAGGAAGAAGAGGAGGGGGTGGAGGAGAGAGGTGTGTCGCAACCAGTAGCATTTTGGAGGCGTGGTGGCGGAACAACCTCCAACACTGCTGCACCTTGTCCTGCATCCCTCCCAGCTGCCAATAGAGTGACCCAATGGGCCGTGAAAGAAAGATAACGTCCCTGTCCATGCCTGCTGGACCATGAGTCAGCGGTAATATGCACCTTACCGCTGACCGCCCTGTCCAGCGAGGCATGGACATTGCCTTCCACATGCCGGTAGAGAGACGGAATCGCCTTCCGTGAGAAAAAGTGGCGTTTGGGAACCTGCCACTGAGGAACCGCACATTGAACAAACTCACGGAAGGGGGCCGAGTCTACCAACTGAAAAGGCAGCAGTTGAAGTGCTAGCAATTTAGCCAAGCTAGCATTCAACCGCTGGGCATGTGGATGGCTGGGAGTGTACTTCTTTCGACGGTCCAGCAGCTGGGGCAGGGAAATTTGCCTGCTACAATCAGACTTCGGTGTACTGCAAGTACTTGGTTGTGACACACCTAATTCTACACCTTCAGTCTTCTCAGAGCAGCTTTCAGAGAGGACTGAAGATGTAGTGGGGATGGAGATCCCAGCTGATGAGGAGCAAGGAGAGGTCCGCTTTGTTCTTTGGTGTGGGTCTTTTATGTGTGCTTGCCAACGAGCTGCATGGCAGGTCGACATATGTCTGCTCATGCTTGTGGTGCCCAAGCGGCTGATGTTTTGGCCACGTGAGATACGCTTGAGACAAATATTGCAAATAGCAGTGGTGCGATCTGATGCACTCGTCTCAAAAAAGGCCCACACCAAAGAACTTTTCTGATAACGTGCAGAGGCAGCGCCCTGCACAGGCGGAGCTCTGCGGTGTGGTACAGTTGCTGTGCTGGCCTCTAGCTGGCCTCCAGGGGGCATCCTGACTCGTTGGACATGTGACGCCGCATCCTCCTCGTCCTCCTCCTCCTCCTCCTCCTCCTCTCTCCCTTCAGGCACCCACGTGGAGTCAGTGACCTCATCATCCCCTCCCTCTTCACCACTAGAGAAAACCTGGCAGTAAGCTGCAGCTGGTGGAACAGTACTGCCAGATTGCTGTCCTTCAGCATTCCCTCTCTCTGCGCGCATACTACTGACTTCCTCAAGCTGGGTATCATCATCCGAGCCTTCGATTTGTTGGGCATCCTCCTGGAGCATGTACCCAACACTGTGCTCAAAGAGTTCGGGGGACTCCTCAGGAGGACATGGTGGGTCTAGGGAAGGGGTGGCTGATGATGCCATTGAGTACGCGTTGGCAGGTGCTCTGCCAGTACCCTGAGCCTGGGTGAGAGGATGAGGAGGAGGAGGGCTTGGTCATCCATTCTACCAAGCCTTCAGCATGATGCGGCTCCACATGTCCAGCTGCCGAAAACAAAGACAAGCGTGTCCCATGGCCACGTGCTGATGACGATGCACGACCACGTCCACGGCCAGCACTGTTGTCTCTAGAAACAGAGCCTGCCTGCCCTGTGTTCTTGCCTCTGCACGCTCTGCCTCTCCTTGGCGGTCTTCCAGCCATTGTAATCGGTAGTGTATATAGTATAAAAAATAGAGCTCCTATGTGTGCTCACAACACACTGTAGGTCCTATGGGTGCTGACACTAACACACTATAGGTACTATGTGTGCTGCTGACAAGAAAATATAGGAGCTCTGTGTGATGCCACTAACACACTAGAAGTCCTATCGGTGCTTTTGGTGATGCCACTAACACACTAGAAGTCCTATGGGTGCTTTTGGGGTGCAATGCTGTGCTAACAGCACTGCGGTTGGTACTACTGAAATACTGTACTAACAGTAAAACACGCACCAGACTAATCCCCAGCAGCAGCTAATAACACACTAACCAGCAGCAATGGACGATCAATGACAGGTAGCAATGGTTTAGCAAATAAATAGCCAATGGTTTAGCAAAGAAGAGCAAATCTTTCTGTAGCAAAGAATCAAGCAAAGACACAGAATCAGCCTGATCTCTCCTAAAGCCGGAACTCATGTGACCGGCGCCGACGGCGTGGCGGCCTTTTAAATGGTGGGGCGTGTACTAAAGCCCCTGAGCTTTAATTGGCTACAGGCGTCCTGCCTGTAGCCAATTATTGCTCTCCGAGTTTCCGGCGCTGTGATTGGCCAAGCATGCGGGGTCACAGTGCATGCTTGGCCAATCATCAGCCAGCAATGCACTGCGCCGGCCGCAATGCATTGCGGGGCCGCTCGCATCACACGAATGTGATGCGAACGGCCCAAATAGTTCTGGGCTCGCCGAGCGAGCGAACGCCCGGTGCTCGATGCGAACGTGGGTTCGCATCGAGCACCGGGCCCATCCCTAATCTCATATATTTTTTTTTTTTTTTTTTTTTTTTTTTTATGGTTACTATAGCCTAACCACACTTCATAGTGATGGCTGTACGGGTTCTTACTTATAATGTGAAGGGTTTGAACTCTGTTCATAAGCGCTGGTTAGCCTTGAAGGAGTTCAAATCTTCAGCTAGGGATGTAATCTTAGTCCAGGAGACACATTTCCGCTCGGGGGGGGATCCCTTAAATTTGCTGCTAAACACTTTCCAGTCTCATTTATGGCATCTGATCCCTCAGGCAAAGCAGGGGTTGCCATATTGATTAGGAAATCTTGCCCCTTTAAGGATAAAATCCTCCATTCACAGACCCTCGGGGTAGATGTATTCTCCTGGACTGTGATTATCTCACGCTCTTTCACTCTGATCAATGTTTATGTCCCCAACTCAGGTCAAATTCAATTTCTCACTGAAGTTCTTGGGAATCCCGGCAAATATGCTAAGCCCTTTATGATTTTAGGGGGAGATTTCAATATGACCTTATCCACTAAAAGACAGACGCACACTATTCTCTTCCACCCCTTCAGCTAAACTAGAACGTCAATCAACCTCATTCCGTAAACTCATTAGATCTCATAATTTACTGGATATCTGAAGAATCAAACACCCCACGCACAAACAATTTTCTTTCTTTCCCCCCCACATAAGATGTTCTCCAGATTGGACTATCTTTTCGTCACGGCCCCCTTACTAACATCCTCTGTAGCCTCAGAATTAAATCCTATAACTCGGTCGGACCATGCCTCTGTCCAACTTGCTCTTACACTTACCTCATCCACACATAGAACCTGCCATTGGAGACTTAATGATTCTCTCCTACATAACCCTATCACTGAAACTCAATTGTCTCAAAATTTAACCAAATTCTTCCAATTGAATGAAAAATCTGTGGCAGATGTGTCCACACTATGGGAGGCTCATAAGGCATACTTTAGAGGCCTATGTATCTCAACTGGCTCCCGCTTAAAGAGGGACTCGGCAGCTCAGACTCAATATTCCTTCACATTTACGAAAAGCAGAAGGTTTGCTTTTGGCCTCCCCTACAGTGGCACGTCTGCACACAGTCACCTCTTTACGCGAACAGTTTAAAATCTATCGATATGAACAAATGCTCCAAGTCCTTACTCTGGGTGAAACAGAAATTCTATGAATTCGCTAACAAGCCCCATAGAATATTAGCGAATAAGCCCAAATCACGCCCGTTCCATTCCTATCCCGAATTTCTCACCCAGGTGGATGGAACCCCAACTCGCTGCCCACTAACAATGTCCAAAGTCTTTGGAACATTTTATAAAAAACTATATAACTGTCTAGACACAGATCCCAAACGCCTATTTTCCCAGGATGAATTTAACTCCTTTTACGACCCTTTGAAATTGCCTAAATTGTCACCATCTCAAGCAGCTACCCTTAACGCTGCTATCATGCCAAAAGAATTAGCTGCAATAGTAAAAGAACTGCCTTCGCATAAGTCTCCAGGACCGGATGGTTTACCCTTTCTCCCAATTCCAAGCCCATATTTATTAAACCTTTTTTCCTCCCTGCAGATGGGTATTATCCCTCACCCTCAATTTCTACATGCTCATATTACAGTTCTCCCCAAACCTGGCAAACCCCCATCACTACCAGATAACTACAGGCCCATAGCCCTACTCAATTCAGATTATAAAATCTTTACAAAAATCGTAGCTAATAGAATTTCCTCCTATAATACCCAACCTCATTCATAGTGATCAAGTAGACTTTGTCTCAGGTAGACGGGCAGGCAACAACACCAGACGCACCATTGATCTGATAGCTTTACTCGACAAAACATCCCGCTCTGCCCTTATCTTGAGCTTAGATGCGCAGAAAGCATTTGACAGACTCGGGTGGCCATACATGTTTGCCACACTTGTGCGCTTTGGGTTCTCAGGTTCCTTTTATGTCAACTCTCCAGGCCTTATACTCCCGCCCCACCTCCCAGGTACAACTGGCATCTTTTGTATCCCCACCCTTCACACATAGCAATGGCACTAGACAAGGGTGTCCCCTCTCCCCCTTATTGTTTATATTTATGCCTTAAACCCCTAGCTGCAGCCATCCGTGAGCACCCGGATATAAGTGGAGTCTCTCTGAGACAGAGTACAAATTGTCCCTTTTTGCAGACCATATACCACTCACTTTAACGAAACCACATATTTCGCTCCCCAACCTCCACGCTTTTATTAGATACATTCAGTAAACTCTCAGGTTATAAAGTTAATACGGCAAAGACGGAAGCTCTCCCTATCCACATTCCCCCCTCGCTTCTTACCACCCTACAAAACAACTTCCCCTACCATTGGAGCTCTGTGTCCCTTAAATACCTAGGCATTCACCTAACGGCATCTTATCACACTTTGTACAAAGCTAACGTCCCCTCCTTAATTTCAGAAACACATGGCCTATTCCGTAAATGTGTGGATTGCCCTCTGTCTCTTCTGGGCAGGATAAATGTCCTCAAGATGGCTATACTTCCAAAATTCTTGTATCTTTTTGAAACGTTACCGATTGCGCTCCCAATGTCACAACTTCGAAATATCCAACAGGCCTTCACTAAATGTATTTGGGCTAACAAAGAGCACATGATTGTTAGCACAGTTATATTCTCTCCCAAGGAGGGTTGGGAGCACCCGATATTAGTAAATACTACTATGCTACCCATCTCACAGCGACCGTCTCGTGGTCATTGCGCTTTGCAACAAGTAGATGGTCGGAATTGGAAATGAGTGTTACTAGCCCTGTACATCCTTGTTCAATGCTCGGGTCCGACCTGACCTCTTCCATATCTCAGCTCAGACATGTATGCCTAGGACCAATGCTATTTTCTCTATCTAATCTATCCAAAACAAATTTTGACATTCCCAAAAGGCTTTTAATCACTACTTCTAATCCGTATCACCTGCCATGGCCATATATATAATCCTTCATGACTCAAAACTACCCACATTAGACTCTCATGTATATATGCAGACATGGGCCAAGGCACTCCCATCCCCTATATCCCTCCCTCAATGGCAGGAGATCTGGACTTCCACATCTAAGGTTTCCAGATGCGTGGACAAGGTCCTCATGTTCTGGTACAGGACCCCAGAGGTTATACATAAATATGATCCCTCTGTATCCCAGAAATGCTGGAGATGTCTGCGGCATGTGGGAATGCCCGTTAATTTTGCCATTCTGGTCCTCAGTCCAGTCAGTGCTTCAATCTGTGTTTGAGATGGATTTCCCTAAAGACCCAGCTCATTACTTGTTAGGCCTCCCAGTCCCAGGAATATCTAAACATGCCAAGAAGTTGATGTCATATATTCTCTTAGCTGCCAAGAGAGTAATACCTACCCATTGGTTATCTTCCGACCCTCCCACACAATCCCAACTGATCTTAATTATAGCGCAGATATGCAGAATGGAACATATGACGGCGATGATTCAGGACTCCCTGCCTCAATTCCTAAAGATATGGGATCCTTGGGAACAAATCCTCATTTAATCCTGAATCACTATCCTAAAATACTATTGAATGTCCTTTAGGTAACTAATCCCTTCATGCTCAAATGATCAGCCTACCTGCTATTACTATATATTCTATGAATATACAATTGCTGTACCAAGATCCATGGTGTTTCCCTCTTTACTCTTTCTACTTCCCTCCTCCAGATTATATCATTCACTAAACGATGCTACTTTTTCTTTGAATAAGATGACAGTGATGCTTCTCTGCATCGTGTTTTGTTTTGTTAAGAAAAATTTTCAATAAACATACATTTACAAAAAAAAAAAAAAACAGCACTGAGCTCTGTACTGCATCCTTCCGAGTTGCAAGCAGAGTTGCCCAGTGTGCTGTGAACTAAATATGTCATCCCTGATCATGCTTGCTGGACCACGTGTCAGCAGTAACGTGGACCTTGCGGGCTGACTGCCTTGCCCAATGATGCCACAACATTACCTTCCATGTGATAGTATAGAGCTGGAATGGCCTTGCGTGAAAAGAAATGGCGACTGAGAACCTGCCAAATTTACGGAAGGGGATAAAATCCACCAGGTGGAAAGGCAGGCGTTTGAATTTAGAATGGAAAGAAATTAAAACCGCGCTAATAGAGCATAAATCCACCTTAAATGGTAAAACCAAAAAAGGGAGAGACAAAAAACAGGCAGCCGCTCAAGGTGGGATACACACACTAAGCATAAGCAGATAAAAAAGGAAGCAGCGCCAGAACAGACAAAAAATTACTATATAACAGACAGGGATATTTCCACAAAATCACTGTGTCCAGTCCTAGGTTTAAAAGTCCAAATGCAGCTGGAATGTTATAAGCCCAAAAAACAACTGGGGTAGATAGAACATAAGTTGAAGAAAATGTCCACATCAAGGATAATCACAATATCAGCACCGCAGTGAAGTAATGTATTAGGTGACATAGGATCCCTCCACCAGTATTGCTATGCTCTTACCAGAAGGCTGAGCATATAGAGCTCTGTGGTAATGGCTATGGATATCCTGGCGATGAAGTCCTGCGATCACCCAGTATATAATATGGATCTGGCGTCCCTTGTTCCTCCCGGTACTCAAGTCATACACTCAGCAGTGCATTGTAGTGTAAAAGAAGAGAAGGGGTACCCATAGCGTAAAACTGTATTATATATTTTATTTTAAAAGCAAAGATAAACTCACATTCAAATTCAGATTGGAGCATAAAACGCATCTGCCGGCCGGTCGGATCCTGTAGCCCGTCCTCCTGAGCGTGGTGGCGTCACTGCACGCCTTCCCAGACTAGTTTCGGTACAATTACCGTCATCAATGGGGAACGGGCGACGCAGCGACGCACCACCATTATATAACCAAGCCTCATTCTAGAATGCGGTCACGTGACTCAAACTCAAACCGCCATTTTGGAAATGGGCATTCACACTAATCTCTATGGGCAGATGTCTGTGAGGACAACCATCAGATATAGAGTTAGAACGAATCCATAAATAGACTTTCATAATATCAATGAAGGGACTTAGATGCAAACTATAAAGTAAATACTACGTCAAAACAATATTCTATTATTTTAAATGTGTATTAAACGGGGGATAACCAGTCTTAAAGGTAAATATACTGGAACAGAAAAAAAATCTCCCCCTATCTGTGATCTAGTGCTATTGTTAATGTGCACAGATGGAGAGATTGAATTTAGAAGCTGGGCATGTGGGTGGCAGTGACTGTATTTGTGTTTTTTTTTTTTTTTTTGCTGCAGCAGTTGGTGGTGTGCTACTGGCAGACGTGCAGCAAGGACCTGGGACAACCTTCGCTATACCATCATCCCTGTCAGTGGAGGCTGCTGAGAGGTCATAAATGAGTGGTGTTAAATGCCTGTCAAGCATGTGGTACCCAAATGGCTTGTGTTTTTGCCAAGTTTGATCTGCTTGAGGCAATGTTTGCAAACTGCAACAGTGCAATCGGCTGCACTACAAAAGTTCTAAAAAAGACCAGCTGAGCTGTGTGAAGTGGGACAGGAGATAACGGCTCCACAATGTGATGGAATAGGGTGGCTGATCTCTTCTCTGCCATGATAGCTGCCTCATTGGGGTTGTGCCTCATCCTCACTTTCCTCCTCTGCTCTATCTGGCACCCAAGTCATGTCAGTGACCTCATTGTCTTCATCCCCTCCATCCTCCTCACTGGAGCCATCTTGACAATACTCTGTAGGCTCATGTTCCTATCTTCCTCAACCTCAGAACCAACATCTGAATCAAGTAATGGCTATACATCATCAAGGACTAAGTAGCTGATGCTGTGTTTTAAATAACTCAGCTGACTCCGCCATGCCTGATGCTGGGGCTATGGCAGGAGTAGCTGTGGACAAGGAGGCAGAATAAGCCTTTGACAGCTGCGGTGGACTGTGCACTAGTTTCTGCTTAGATGATGGAGAATGAGGATGGTTTAGTAAGCCAGACTTCCACCTCCTCTGCATGCTGTAGCTGGATAGCACGGGCAACATCACTAAACAGAGGAACTGGTGCCCTGCCTGAGAACGGACCATGTCCACCTTTTGCCTGTGGACACATGCACTGCTGGCCCCCTCACAGTGCAATGGAAATGTCTGCCTCTCCCTGTTGGCCTCCCAGACATGATGGGGGGGGGGGGGATTATTAACAAAATGTAATAGAGATGGGGAGATGTGTACGTGGATGCACTGTAATCAATGGAAAGTGGTGTTTGGTGCACTTTAAATTCAATACTCGCTACACAGACGCACTCCACTGACACACTTCAATAGACTGCAGTAAACATGCCCTTGCGCAATTCACTATACTGTGGTAAAGGAGCACCAATGCACTTCATAATACTGCAGTAAATGTGCACCAACACACTTCAATATACTGCCATAAAAGTGCACTAACGCACTTGACTATACTGCAGTAAATGTGCACTAACACACTTCGGTATGCGTGCACTAACTCACTGCAAAATACTTCTATAAATGTGCAGTAACGCACTTCACTATAATGTGTAAACATGCACTACAATATACTGCAGTAGGTGTGCACTAACGCACCCCACTATACGACAGTAAACATGCACTAATGCACTGCAACATATTGCAGTAAACGTGCATTTAAAACACTTAACTATACTGCCGTAAACGTGCACTAATGCACTGCAATATACTGCGGTAAACTGGCACTAACGCACTGCAATAGAACGCAGTAAACGTACACTAACACACTTAACTATGCTGCAGTAAATGTGCACTAACACACTTCGATATACTGCAGTAAACGTGCACAAATGCACTTCGATATACTGCAGTAAACGTGCACAAATGCACTTCAATATACTGCAGTAAACGTGCACTAACACACTGCAGTAAACGTGCACTACAATATACTGCAGTAAAAGTACCCTGATGCGCTTCAATATAATGTAGTATCACTGCCCTGACACTCTACACTGATGCACTGCAATATACTGCAAACCTGACACAATAAACTGACACTAAAGTAAAAATTAACGGTCGCACTACACTCACACTGTACTATCACTATATTCACACTAAAATTATACTTTACACTCGCAATAGAATCACAATAGCACACTGACTGGCTAGTAGCAATGTACAGAGCCCTGTTTTATCTCTCTCCACACCAATATCACACTGCACATGTCTGCTATGGGAAGGATATTTTAATAGTGTGAGGTGGGACTAAGAGCAATTAGCCATAATTGGAGAGCATCATCATGACCATGTCCACTCATGGCTCTGACAGTGCTATGTTCCCTGATTGGCTGAAACAATGAAAGCTTTGCCCAATCAGGGTTTCCAATGCACTGTGCGGTGGTGCAGTGTATTGTGGAACATTCGGTGGGCCAAACAAACGGTTGAACGCCCTAACAATTTGGATGTTTGGCAAACAGCCAATGTTGGTCCCTAACTCCTGCTCGGGCTGAAACATTTTCCAAAACTAGCCCCCGTCAACTTGGGGGGGGGGGGGATGGACCATGCAAGAGCAGAAGCTTTATCACTCCCCTTTACAATATACCTTTTTCAATGTTGAAGTTAAAATTATGGGGGGGGGGGTTCCTCTTAAAAATCCATACAAGACCATTTCTCAGGCATGCAGCAAGCACGCAACACCCCTCCCCAATGTCAAGCCATGTATATCCAACATCAATAACGAGGAGTATGGACCGACAACCCACCACAACTTTTAATACAATTAGCATTGGGAAACCTAAATGACCGAATGACAATACAATCCCAAACTGAAGCTGGTGAGTATCTGCCATTTAGAGGCAGTAGTGATACTGGTGCGAAATTATAGACTTCTGGCTGCATTAACGGGAGTTTCGAACAGGCAGGTGAATTGGCCAAATTTGGTAAGTTTGTTTGCTGAACTGCAAATAGGCAGCATTCTGGTCCAACTGATCTTCAATCTGAACCCAAAGCTTCTTTTTCTTTTTCTTTTTCTTTTTCTTCTGAACGGTAATGAGAAAAATGTTTTGATTTATTTTGTTGTTGCATAGGTACAAGTCCCCCATGGAAGTTCAGATACCCAACCATTTTTTAACAAAATCTAGTAAATTTGCATTAAGGAAAAAAATAACAAGTGCTATGTTGGGGTTTAGAAGGTGCGGTGTGTGTGTGTGTGTGTGTGTATAAACCTGCAACAAATTGAAATTTGCCCAGTTTGCTCATTATGAGTGAACAGAAATGTTTTATAACATAGTATCCCTCTTTATTTAAGGCACTTGTGACTTATGGGAAAATTGACATCCTTATCTGTAATGCTGCTGTGAATCCTTTTGTTGGTCCACTTCTTGAAACTACTGAGGAAGTGTGGAAAAAGGTGAGTGACAAGAAAAAGGACTGGGGCTATAATGGTAAAATGAAGAGTAGTTCTTACACATTTTTAGTTTTGAATGTCTTTCTGGTATCGCATCCAATTTGGCCTTCTAACGACCATTTTAATTTTAGAAACTTCTCTAGCTTCGATGTAAAGCTGAACTCCTGGCTACTCATGTTGGTGCATATTTAGGAGATATTCACTGTACCTACAAGCAAGCCTTATTCCAATGTCTGCTAACACTTTACTCCTGGCATCGAGTCATCATCCTAAGCCGTTGGTACAGGGAATTCCAGTGGGGCAGTTCCTCCGTATTAGAAGGAACTGCTCAGACATGAATGATTTTAGAGATGAATCAAATGAACTGTATGGGAGGTTCCGTGATAGAGGTTATTCTCATTCCTCTATCAGGAAAGCTAAAAAGAGAGCGTATCAAACTGACAGGAGGGATCTCCTGACAAAGCGACAAGGTGGGGAGGGTAAAACATCTGAACAGGCCCCATTTAGGATTATCACTAAGTATGAAGCCCAATGGGAGCAGGTTAAACATATTCTGAGTCGACACTGGCATAATTTGGTGGAGGCCCCAATACTTGGTGGTATCGTGGGTGAACGCCCCCCTATTAAGCGCTAGACGTTCGACAAATTTGAAAGATACCCTGGTCCACTCGGAATATCAGACCTAAAAAAGATACGTGGCTTACTGATTTACCCCCACTAAAGGGCATGTATTCATGTGGCAGGTGTAATATCTGCAAGTATGTTGAGAGAACGGATGTGTTCACCAGCTTGGATGGTCATAAGCATTATAAAATTAATAACTTCATCAATTGCTCTACTGATCGTGTTATCTATGTGCTTACTTGTCCATGTGGTTTGATCTACATGGGCAAGACCAAAATACAACTTAAGATCCGAGTTGGTGAGCACATCCAAAGTATACTTAAAAAGGACGATGACAGACCCCTATCTCTGCATTTTTTGAAGGCACATGGGGGTGACCCAAGTGGTCTCAAATGCAAAGGAATATATGTGTGTGTGTGTGTGTGTGTGTGTGTGTGTGTGTGTGTGTGTGTGTGTGTATATGTATATGTGTGTATATGTATATGTGTGTGTGTGTGTATATATATATATATATATAATGTATGCTCAATCTGCCCCCCAGAAGAGGGGATTTTATATCGAAAAGAGAAAATGTGGATTTTCAATTTAAAATGTATGCAGCCCCTGGGGTTAAACAATGAATGCAATCATTGCTATTTTTGGAACAATAATAGGGAAATGTACGTAATCTGTGACTGCTAGCTGTTCTGAGAGATATAGATGGGGTATATTATCTAGTTAAAAATAAATAGACATGATGCATATTCCCTTGTCGATTTTGAAAGTTGCCCGTATGCAAATGCCATAATTTCCCTATGCTGTTGCCTTTTGACCGGGGGTTTGCTTTTGCTTGTTAAAAATGAATAGATATGATACATATTAATTCCCTTGTCATGCAATTTTAAAAAGTTGCCCGTATGCAAATCACATTTCCCTATGCTCTTGCCTTTGGCGGGGGGTTTGCTTTGCTTGTTGTGTATTTCTTAGTTTGGTGTTGCTTCTGCCTTTTTTTTTGTGTTTGTTTGTTTGTTTGTTTATTTCTGTATTTGAAATTTTTATTTCTCAAGGTTTGAAAAAATATCGACTCTTTGTAGATGTCTGATATATTCGGTTTTAGGACCTGCATTTGTTCTGGTATTTTCATGTACAGCATGGGTTTGTGCAAATTGAAATATGACTAGATAAAAATATTGTCATCCCCAGATGTACTAGGCTATAGATAGATAGTATGAAATGTGCTGATTTTGTTTTTTTGTGGCAGTGGGAGACCGTCCTTGATTAGTACTTGGTTTGTGGAATGTATGTATGAATGCATGTCTATTTGTGTGTAAGTGAGACCTGGATGTCCGTGATTCATGTGATTGCAAATTGATGGGCAGCACAGATATACAAGGATACTTTTGGACTCACTGAGCATGCTCTGAGGAAGCTTGGTTAAGCGAAACATGTAAGCATTTAGAGACCACACTACGTTTGTGTGATGTGAACACCGGCATGTTTACTCTTATAGCACTGTATTGCCTTCATCCTATGGTTCCACTAAGCGCTATACCTTTTCCATCCTGAGACTCTGCTAAGGCCTGTGCCCTGGTGACTGGAGAATATTGAAAGACTGTCGTTTTCTATATATACAATGTTACTATGTGACTGAAATTGCTGGCAACGATCCAAGCTCTGTGAATATAGAACCCTGATGTGTTTGAACAAATCACAAGTTGATACTTATGTGGCAATCTACATGTGGTGAGGCTGTCTGTATGAGAAACAGATGTAGCACTGACCCCGAAGGAGCTGCTGGTTTAATTTGGGCCTGCACTTTACTAATAAACCCCACTAACTAAAAGTTGGGATCGCAGACCCCCAAAGCATCCTCCCAATGTTGAGGGCATGGGGCCTGGTACGCTTCAGGAGGGGGGGCACTCTCTCGTCCCCCCCTCTTTTTCTGCGGCCTGCCAGGTTGCGTGCTCGGATAAGGGTCTGGTATGGATTTTGAGGGGGACCCCCACGCAATTTTTTTCTTTTAATTTGGCATTGAGTTCCCCTTAAAATCCACGCCAGACCTGAAGGGCCTGGTAATTGAATTTTTGGGGGGAACCCCACGCTTTTTTTTTATTTATTTTTTTTAATCAATAATTTTCAATGACTGTTCTCTGTATTACGGGAGCTGCAATTCATTATAGCCTCTCGGTTCCCAAATGGCCATGGTGATCGTGTAGAGCAATCAGTACCCTCTCCCTGTGTTTTTCCAGCAGGAGCAGCTGCCACTTCTCTTCTGGATCATCAGAGGGGCCCCTTCGGTAGACCACCCCTTGTTGCAACTGCAACCAATCCCATTCTTTTAGTAACAGCCAGGCTTCTTTCTTGTGGCTCTTCTGCAGCACATCAGACTGATGTTCCAATGCCTTCAGCACCAGCCCACACAGTGGATCTTCCTCCTGATCTCTCCTGAGATCCTTTCTGGGTAGCTTGGGGAGACCCTCCTGTACAACCTGGGAGACGTTGCAATAGCACCTGGGTACTCCCACTGAGGACACTCCTACTTCTTCAGCTTTGGCCCCACCTTTCCTGTGTTGACTTGTCCCTTCACAAAGGGCTCTTACCCCTTCTGGAGTAAGTTTGAGTCCAGTCTTT
This sequence comes from Lithobates sylvaticus, assembly GCA_028564925.1. Taxonomy (NCBI): domain Eukaryota; kingdom Metazoa; phylum Chordata; class Amphibia; order Anura; family Ranidae; genus Lithobates; species Lithobates sylvaticus. The sequence continues at coordinate 243,915,976 of CM053026.1, forward strand.
TGAGGGTCATGAGGCCTTCTTAAAAGAGCATCAGCATCTCGGTTACCAACCCCTGGTCTGCACTTCGGGCTGAAGATAAATGCAGATAGCCACCTGTGACCAATGGCGTCCAGCTTCGCGGTGGTGAACAAGTAGGTGAGAGGGTTGTTGTCCGTCTTTACTGTGAATTCAGCCCCGTAAAGGTAGTCCTTCAGCTTGTCTACCACTGCCCACTTTAGAGACAGAAATTCAAGCTTGTGAGTTGGGTAGTTCCTTTCGGCAGGAATCAAACTTCTGCTCACATAGGCGATGCCCTGCATGCTCTTGATAGAGCACTCCTCCCAGTCCATCTCAGCTAGCATCCACATGCAACTCGTACGGTTTGGCAGGATCTGCATAGGCCAAAACCGGGGAAGTGGTAAGGCTCCACTTCAATTGTCTGAAGGCGTCCTCACATTCTGGAGTCCACTGGCCCTGGATGGACTCCTTTTTTTTTTTTCTTCTTCTGGGCCCTTCTTTTGGCTTTCCCGATTGATCTTGGTTTTCACTAGCCTCTTCCTGATTCTTGAGAAGCTCAGTGAGTGGGTGGGCTATTTTAACCCTTCCACGAACCTTCTGTAGTACGAGCAAAACCCTAAGAATGACCTGAATTCGGTCACGTTGGTGGGCCTGGGCCAAGAAGTGACCGCTTCCAGCTTCTTGGGATCAGTTGCACTCCCTCTTCAGACACAATGTGTCCCAGGTAGTTCACTGAGGGCTGGTAGAACTGGCATTTTTCCATAGAGAGCTTCAAGCCTTTTTCATGAAGTCTCTTCAGGACCTTCTCCAGGCATTCCTCATGCTCTTCCAACGTTCTTCCAAACACTATGTCATCCAGGTAGACCAGTACTTCAATTAGGTTCATGTCGCCCACTGTCTTTTCCATCAACCTCTGGAAAGTTGCTGGGGCCCCAGACAGGCACTGTGGCATCCGGTTGAACTCAAAGAACCCCACTGGGGTGATGAAAGCAGTCTTTTCTCTATCTTCGGAGCACATGGGAATCTGATAGTACCCACTCTTTTTAAATCCAGCACACTGAACCACTTCGCTCCCGATAGGCTCTGTAAAGCGTCCTCTATCCGAGGTGTGGTGTACTGGTCAGAATTGGTCCTCCAGTTCAGGGTCCTATAATCGATACATAGGCGTAGGGACCCGTTCTTCCTGAAAAACAAGAAATATGTATAGGCTGCACTAGCGGATATAAATCACCACTGTGAAAATAATTGTGTGTTTTTATTCAAAAGGAACTCTGGCATATTGTATCTAATCCCCCACCAAACGCGCTTTCTGACCCTAGGACTGCAAAGCCGTGGGTCAAATATTTCTGGTGAGTGGGGTTCTTGGAGGGGACTGTCTGGAGAAACCTGCATTTCTCTTTCAGAATTATCTGTTATAGAGTCTGTATATTTGTTTTGCACTATTGCTATTATTGCGCAGTGACCAACTGCTCAATATCTGAACCAGTACTTCATAGTTCAGTCATAGGCTGTATTTCAGTGATTATTATTGTTTTGCACTTCACATATTTTACACTATTGCTATTATTGCGTAGTTTGTGCAGTAACACCTAGTGTGTGTGTGTGTGTGTGTGTGTGTGTGTATGTATGTATATATATATATATATATATATATATATATATATATATATATATATATATATATATATATATATATATATATATATATATATATATATATATATATATATATATATATATATATATATATATATATATATATATATATATATATATATATATATATATATATATATATATATATATATATGTATGTGTGTGTGTGTGTGTGTGTGTGTGTATATATATATATATATGTGTATATGTATATGTGTATATATATATATATATGTATATGTGTGTGTGTATGTATATAATATATTTTCACAGTGGTGATTTATATCCGCTAGCGCAGCCTATACATATTTCTTGTTTTTTCATTATTAAGGTTTTTTTAACCTTTTGCAGCAGCAGCGGTGGTTTCATTATTATTTATTAGTATTATTATTATTATTATTATTATAATAATACTATTCCTTTAGGTGCAGGTTGTAAGGTTGTTTGTCGTTCTTCTTCCTGGCCACCAATATTGTGGAGGCATAAGGGCTCCTGGACTCTCGGATAATGCCCGTCCTTTTGAGTTCAGCCAGTTGTTCCCTCAAGTCTTCCAGATCTCCCAATGGGATTCGCCTAACCCTTTTTTCAAAAAGGCTTGTCTTCCTCCAGTCGAATTCGGTGGGTGGCACTCTTCACCAACCCCACGTCAAACTCACTTCTTGAGAAATCTGCCCTCCATCTCAGGAGTTGAGCCTTAGCTCTTTCCCTCCATGCAGGGGTAAGAGGCGTGTTTTTTTGGGCAGAATTCTTCCTGAGAGATCTCTGCTGCTGATCCTTCTGTCAGGTCACCTGCTGAGACGGGTTGCTGGGCTGACCTGTCCTAACAGTAGTCTGGCGGGCACCCGCACTGGCACAGCTGCTGTGAACACTGACTGGAACCTTTCCACGGTTCCTCTTCAATGCCTTGGTGGGCAATACTTCAGGGATAAGTTCTAACCCCTTTTTTCTCTTCCTGGCTTCTCCTATTTTCAAGGACAATAAAAGGACCTGGATTCTTCCAGCTTAGCTTGATGGAGGCTTTCAGGCAGACTACTTCACTGGGCTGGACCAACCTCTTTTCCCTATCCAGGAGCCAGATTTTCCCCACTCCCTCTTCAGGAGCCTCTTCCTCCTGTCTAAGGTCTTGGTATATCTGGGCCAACATTGGATGTATTTTAGCGGGGAGGGTCCTCTTCTGCCGCACAAGCGGTGCAAGTAACATCCTTACTAGGTCAGTCTTCATCCCAATGATGAGGGAGCTTTGTCAGCCCCCGGGGGGTGAGGGCACACCACGACCAAGGTGTCGCAAGTCTCAGCCTCTCCTGCTGTACTTGGGTCAAAGGTGAGCCTGACCCAGCAGGTAACCATCATATGGGAAGTTCTGAGTGCCTAACCCCATAGCTCCCAGTTCCTCCAATTTCTGTAACAGCAGGTGCTTGAGATGACTGTTGTAGAAATTCCTGTAGAGCAGGGGTGCCCAAACTTTTTTGAAGAGCGAGGGCCACTTAAGCGACTTGGTAACCGGTTGCGGGCCATAATGAGGAGAGCAGGCGGATGACAGGTCCATGCAGAGGGGACACGAACACAGCCCACTCTACTCCTATGGGTGATCCGATCTGCCATAAGCGAATCAGATTGGAGATTGGGTGTAAAATGCACACAAATCTGTTTACATCTGCTGTTTCATAGAGGTGAATGGAGGGTCTGATTGGGTCAGATCGATTGTGTGAAAGGGGCCTTTCACACTAATGCAGTGCACCTGTGTTTCCTGCGGGTTAGCTACACTTTGCCATAGACTTCTATTATATCATGCAGGGGTGGTGCATTTTCTGAAAGCACATCAAACCCGCAGCTAATAATGGAAGTCTATGGCTCAATGCAGGTAACCTTAAGGTGCACTGCACCTGCGGATCAGTTTGAATGCAGCCCAGTAACCACTGCACAGATATGCCCGTTAGGGATGGGCCTGGTGTTCGATTCGAACCCACGTTCAAATCGAACATCGGGCATTCTACCGCTCGTCGAGCCCAGAACTATTTGGGCCATTCGCATCAAATTCGTGTGATGCGAACCGCCCACAATGCACTGCGCCAGTCACAGTGCATTGCAGGCTGATGATTGGCCAAGCATGCACTGTGACCCCGCATGCTTGGCCAATCATAGAGCCAGCGGCGAGGAGAGCAATAATTGGCCACAGGCAGGATGCCTGTGGCCAATTATAGCGCAGGGGGTTTAGTACACGCCCCACACTATATAAGGCCGCCGCGCCGGCGGCCTTATGTAGTGTGTTCCGGCGTTAGTGACATTATCTGCTGTGATCCATTCTGCAGTGCTGCTGACATAATCTGTGCTGTGATTCATTCTGCTGAGTGCTGCTGACTGCTGACATTATCTGCTGGGATTCTGGGGATTAGTGAAGTGTGTGCGTGCTGTTAGTACAGCATTGCAGTATCACATTAAACCACACTTTACCCTTCTGGCCTGTTGTGTCATCTAAGGCAGCCATCTGCGGCTAATGAATTGCCAGTTCCTGTAACACAGAGAACAGACATTCATTGAAAGACATTGATAAAAAAAAGTCATCGATTAACCACTTCAGCCCCGGACCAATTGGCAGCCAAAGGACCAGGCCCCTTTTTGCGATTCGGCACTGCGTTGCTTTAACTGACAATTGCGCGGTCGTGCGACGTGGCTCCCAAACAAAATTGGCGTCCTTTTTTTCCCACAAATAGAGCTTTCTTTTGGTGGTATTTGATAGCCCCTGCGGTTTTTATTTTTTTGCGCTATAAACAAAACTATAATAAATATCCCCAAAAATATATAAAATTTTTTTTTTTTTCCTCAGTTTAGGCCGATACGTATTCTTCTACATATTTTTGGTAAAAAAATCGCAATTAGCGATTATTGATTGGTTTGTGCAAAAGTTATAGCGTTTACAAAATAGGGGATAGTTTTATAGCATTTTTATTATTTTTTTTTACTAGTAATCGCGGCGATCAGCGTTTTTTTTTTTTTTTTTTTTTGCTGGGCTGTGATGTGTGTGTGTGTGTGTGTGTGTGTGTGTGTTTTTTTACATTAGGGGGCGGGGCTGACGTCTGACGTCATTGATCGGCTTTCCTGATGACAGGGAACAGCCGATCAATGACAGGCAGAGTAGGAAGCGCGGGGAGAGGTTTGTTTACACAGACCTCTCCCCGTTCTTCAGCTCTGTGACCCGATCGCGGGACACCAACGGCGATCGGGTCCGCTGGTCCCGCGGCCGGGGTCACGGAGTTCCCGACCGTGTCGCGAGCGCGCCCGGCCCACGGCTAGGCATTTAAAGGGCCACGTACTGGTATGTGGTTTTGCCTAGCCGTGCCATTCTGCCGACTTACATGGGCGTGAGGCGGTCGGGAAGCGGTTAAAAAAAAAGCGTGGGGGTCCCCCCAAATTCAATTACCAGGCCCTTCAGGTCTGCTATGAATATTAAGGGGAACCCTGCGTCAAATTAAAAAAAAAAAGACGTAGGGGTCCCCCTCAAAATCCATACCGGACCCTTATCCGAGCATGCAACCTGGCAGGCCGCAGGAAAAGAGGGGGGGGAGCGGCCCCCCTCCCTCCTGAACCGTACCAGGCCACATGCCCTCAACATTGGGAGGGTGCTTTGGGGGTCTGTGACCCCTCAAAGCACCTTGTCCCCATGTTGATGAGGACAAGGGCCTCTTCCCCACAACCCTGGCCATTGGTTGTGGGGTACGGCGGGCGGGGGGCTTATCGGAATCTGGAAGCCCCCTTTAACAAGGACCCCCAGATCCTGCCCCCCCTGTGTGAAATGGTAAGGGGGTACAAAAGTACCCCTACCATTTCACCAAAATGACAAAAATTTTAAAAATTACAGACGGTCTTTGACAATTCCTTTTATTAAAATCTTCTTTCTTCATCCTTCGGTTTCTTACATCTTCTTCCTCCAATCCGCTTCTTCTTGCTCTGGTCTTCTCGTCCGGCATCTTCTTCCACGGTGTCTGTGTCTCTTCTTGGGCCGCTCTGCGCAATGGGAGGCTTCGCTGTGTCTGACAGGTCTTTTATAACGGAGGGCGGGGCCACCTGGTGACCCCACCCCTCTGATGCACGGAGACGTCATGGGGACCTCCCTATGGCTTTCCCCATGACGTCATAGGGGGGTGGGGTCACCAGGTGGCCCCGCCCTCCGTTATAAAAGACCTGTCAGACGCAGCGAAGCCTCACACAGCGGGAGCCTCCCATTGCGCGGAGCGGCCCAAGAAGAGACGCCGACGCCATGGAAGAAGATGCTGGCCGAGAAGACCGGAGGAAGAAAAAGATGGAAGAAGATGCCGGAAGGAGAAGATGAAGAAAGAAGATTTTAATAAAGGAATTGTCAAAGACCGTCTCCTGTCATTTTTACCATTTTTGTCACTTTTTTGGTGAAATGGTAGAGGTACTTTTGTACCCCCTTACCATTTCACACAGGGGGGGGCAGGATCTGGGGGTCCCCTTGTTAACGGGTGCTTTCAGATTCCGATAAGCCCCCCCCCCGCCCGCAGACCCCCACAACCAATGGCCAGGGTTGTGGGGAAGAGGCCCTTGTCCTCATCAACATGGGGACAAGGTGCTTTGAGAAGCACCCTCCCAATGTTGCGGGCATGTGGCCTGGTACGGTTCAGGAGGGAGGAGGGCCGCTCTCGTCCCCCCCCTTTTTTCCTGTGGCCTGCCAGGTTGCGTGCTTGGATAACGGTCTGGTATGGATTTTGAGGGGGACCCCACGCCTTTTTTTTTTTTTTTTTTTTTTTTTGGCCGGGGTTCCCCTTAAAATCCATACCAGACCTGAAGGGCCTGGTAATTGAATTTGGGGGGGGGGACCCCCACGCTTTTTTTTTTTTTTTTTTTTAATCAATGAATGACTGTTCTCTGTATTACGGGAGCCGACAATTCATTAGCCGCAAGTGATTTTAAATGGTTTTTTTTCCTGCAAAAATGACACTTTGTGCAGGGACAGTTCTCAGCATGGGAAACATGCGCCCTTTCACAGGCATACTATAGACACCCCCCAGGTACGAAATTTAAAGGAATATTACACTTTTATTGTTTCACATTAACCACTTCAGCCCCGGACCAATTGTCAGCTTAAGGACCAGAGGTCTTTTTTCAATTTCGCACTGCACTACTTTAACTGGTAATTGCGCGGTCATGCAATTTTGTAACGAAACGAAATTTGCGTCCTTTTCTTCCCACAAATAGAGCTTTCTTTTGATGGTATTTGATTGCCTCTGTGATTTTTATTTTTTTGCGATATAAACGGAAAAAGAGCGAAAATTTTGAAAAAAAAAGAGATTTTCTACTTTTTGTTATAAGAAAAATCTAATAAACTCAATTTTAGTCAAACATTTGGGCCAAAATGTATTCAGCCACATGTCTTTAGTAAAAAAAAATGCCAATAAGCGTATATTTATTGGTTTGCGCAAAAGTTATAGTGTCTACAAACTAGAGTACATTTTCTGGAATTTACACCGCTTTTAATTTATGACTGCCTATTTCATTTCTTGAGGTGCTAAAATGGCAGAGAAGTACAAAACCCCCCCAAATGACCCCATTTTGGAAAGTAGACACCCCAAGCTATTTGCTGAGAGGCATGTTGAGCCCATTGAATATTTTTTTTTTTAGTCCCAAGTGATTGAATAAAGACAAAAATAAAAAAGAATTTTTTTTTTCTTCAAAAAGTTGTCACTAAATGATATATTGCTCACACATGTCATGGTTATATGTGGAATTAAGGAAAATTGGCTGCGCTGAAAACAAATACTAAAGAAATATACAATAAAATATATAAACATTCAATTATCCCACCCACATCGTGATGTGTTGAAATAATAAAGGAAACTTCAACTGTCTCGTTCTGAAATAATTATCCACCCCTCTTGTCCACCATTCTGTGATAAGTGAAAATTATTACGTGTAACAAACCACAATTAAATAACACAAAAATTCAGAATCTGGTAAGATGTCATAGAGAATAACAGAGATCCAAATCTTCTAGTGTGTATCACAGTGAATTGAGATCTGGTAGGGTGTCAAAAGAAAACAGTAGAGGTCCAAAATGAGGGAAAATAACGTTTGCACGGAGAAAACCAGTTCATGCAAGGATAAGTCCACCACAAAATTCAAACTATATTAATGGTGATTTCCCATTTGGGACATCTGGCACATGCTGTGTGGATGGTGAGATAGCCAAAACAAGAGATCCTCCACCAAGTGTTAGAAATGGCCGCTTACCAGCTAGTCTGGTCTCTGTATTAGAGAGACCAGATGGGCGTATGGCATGTACCCCTGCCTGGGTCTTTATCCGGGCTCCTCAGGGACACAATCAGGGACTCATTCGTCTGGTTATTCTATGGAAACTGGTCTTTTGTCTGGGGTCACTTAATTTTCACTCGGTAGGGGTTAGGTACCATGCAAAAGAAAGGGACACCATAGCGCAATACAGTTTCACCTTTTATTTAAAAAAATCGCTAAAAAGTAGCAAACTCACACAGTAAAAGCAATATCAGAGCGGTTATTAAAATTTTCGAGCCGGCCGGCTCTCTTACTTTGCTGCCCGTCGCTTCCTGGAATGGACGGGAAAAAGGAGGTGACGTCAGCACGCCGCTCACCCTACGCCGTTTCGTCAAAATGTGACGTCTTCCTGGGGCACGGGCGGCGTGCTGACTCACCGCCTGATATACATCCTGCCGTCTAAAACACTCCCCTTTCTGAGCTCTCTTCAGCCATCATTACATAGGGCAATCGCCCTCTTTATGTCCCTGATTCGTTGCTCAGATAAATGGGTGGTTCTTACAACCAACTGGGTGTTTATATGTGGAATTGCACCCCAAAATACATTTTGCTGCTTCTCCTGAGTATGGGGATACCACATGTGTGGGACTTTTTGGGAGCCTAGCCGCGTACGGGGCCCCGAAACCCAAGCACCGCCTTCAGGATTTCTAAGGGTGCAAATTTTTGATTTCACTCCTCACTACCTATCACCGTTTCGAAGGCCATAAAATGCCAAAATAGCACAAAACCCCCCAAATGACCCCATTTTGGAAAGTAGACATCCCAAGCTATTTGTTGAGAGGCATGGTGAGTATTTTACAGCTCTCATTTGTTTTTGAAAATGAAGAAAGTAAAGAAAAAAAAAATTTTTTTTTTTCTTTTTTCAATTTTCAAAACTTTGTGACAAAAAGCGACATCTGCAAAATACTCACAATACCTCTCAGCAAATAGCTTGGGGTGTCTACTTTCCAAAATGGGGTCATTTTGGGGGGTTTTATGCCATCTGGGCATTCCATGGCCTCCGAAACTGTGATTGGCAGTGAGAAGTGAAATAAAAAAATTACTCCCTTAGAAAGCCTGAAGGCGGTGCTTGGTTTTTGGGGTTCCGTACGCAGCTAGGCTCCCAAAAAGTCCCACACATGTGGTATCCCCGTACTCAGGAGAAGCAACAGAATGTATTTTGGGGTGTATTTCCACATATGCCCATGACATGTTTGAGCAATATATCATTTAGTGACAACTTTTTGTAAAAAAAATATATATATATTTTTTTTTTTCATTATTCAATCTCTTGGGACAAAAAAAAAAAATATTTAATGGGCTCAACATTGCTCTCAGCAAATAGCTTGGGGTGTCTACTTTCCAAAATGGGGTCATTTGGGGGGGGTTTGAACTGTCCTGGCATTTTATGCACAACATTTAGAAGCCTATGTCACACGTCACCCACTCTTCTAACCACTTGTAGACAAAGCCCTTTCTGACACTTTTTGTTTACATGAAAACATTTTTTTTTTTTTTTGCAAGAAAATTACGTTGAACCCCCAAAAACTATATATATATTGTTAAAGCAAAGGCCCTACAGATTAAAATGGTGGGTGTTGCATTTTTTTTTTCCACACAGTATTTGCGCAGCGATTTTTCAAACGCATTTTTTGTGGAAAAAATACACTTTTTTTTATTTTAATGCACTAAAACACACTATATTGCTCAAATTTTTGATGAAATAAAAAATATGATCTTAGGCCGAGTACATGGATACCAAACACGACATGCTTTAAAATTGCGCACAAACACGCAGTGGCGACAAACTACATACATTTTTAAAAGCCTTTAAAAGCCTTTACATGATACCACATTAGATTCACGGAGGAGGTCTACTGCTAAAATTACTGCCCTCGATCTGACCTTCGCGGTGATACCTCACATGCATGGTGCAATTGCTGTTTACATATGACGCCAGACCAACGCTTGTGTACGCCTTTGCGCAAGAGAAGGGGGGGCAGGGGTGCTTTTTTTTTTTTTTTTTTTTTTTTTTTTTTTTTTTTTTTTTTATTTTGCTTTTTTATTCTATTTTTAAACTGTTCCTTCCATTTTTTTTTCTTTGTTATGATTTTTATTGTTATCTCAGGGAATGTAAATATCCCCTATGATAGCAATAGGCAGTGACAGGTACTCTTTTTTTGAAAAAATTGGGGTCTATTAGACCCTAGATCTTTCCTCTGCCCTCAAAGCATCTGACCACACCAAGATTGGTGTGATAAAATGCTTTCCCAATTTCCCAATGGCGCGGTTTATATCCGGGAGGGTGGACATTCCCTCCCACTGCTTGTAAAAGCAGTCTAGAGGCTAATTACCCACTAGAATTGCTTTTACATGAAAGCCGATCACTGGCTGAAAAGAATGATACTAAGATGATACCTAAACCTGCAGGCATCATTCTGGTATAACCATTCAAAGTCCAGCAACATACTAGACATATATTGTAATCTTTTTTTTTTTCATGCAGCCTCTTGGCTAAACGAAAAAAAGAGATTGATTGGTGGGTATGCCCACCATTAGAATACCTCCCTTCATCCACCCACTTCTAATGATGGGCATACATGCACCATTTATATATGCCGATGCATGGGGGCATCCTCCCGCAAAAGTTATGCCGTGTACACACGGTCGGAATTTCGACCGTATGTACGTGGCATTAGGAGCCAATCGCTCCTCCGCCCCCCCTGCTGCCCCCATGCTTCGGCACATATGCTCTTTTTTTAACTGTGGTGGTGAAATCACCTCCTACAGCGTTGGAGTCGCGGGCTTTATGTATCGTGGGAGCAAACGCTGTTGCTGTCAAGATAAATAAATCCGCGCTGCAACTGAATGGCGCACCTGAAAACAAAAAAATGCTTAACACTAAAACACAGTAAACAAAATTACATACCTGAAAAGCAAGCATGATAAAACATAATAAAACATTGCAGAATAGAATGGAGTAAAAAAAGAGCAACAATAGAGTGAGAGAGAGAACAATAAAACGACAACTATTTTTGTTTTTTTTATTTTTTTGAGATTCACAGGTAAAAAAGCTCCTGACTGTTAGCGACTGAATCAAAACGCTACCACAAAAAAAATGTTAGCGATCGCAGGGATCAGGCCTGACTCTGCGAACACTGCAGTTATGTGTGCTTAGTGTTTTGTAAGTGACAGTGATCGATCGATACTGCACTTGGGTGGGCTGGGCGGAGGGGGAAAACGCAGGTGCTAGCAGGTATCTGGGCTGATCCCGCTAACAATGCGTTTTTTTGGAACCCTAAACTGCTGGGACGCTAGTATAGATCTGATCAGATCAGATATTGATCTGTTCAGATACTATACCACTAAGGGAGGTGTATGCTTTGCGCGTGGGTGTTTGCGGTACTGGCACTAACCTGGGGCGACGCAGACCTTATTTGACCCTAAAACCTAATTGATATCACCCGCCGGGCGATCAGGGGGTTAAACCGTTATTGGGTAATAAATGGCGGGTGCCCTGACAGTATAAAAAACAAGCTAACTAACCAGCGTCACCCGTAACAGTAATACAAAAAAAAAACTGGCTACCTAGTGGCACCAGTGACACTAATGCAGCGATCAGAAAAACAATCGCTTAGTGACACTGGCAAAAGGGGGTGAAAGGGTTAACTAGGGGCAATCAGGGGGTTAAACCTTTATTAGGTAATATATGGGGGTACCTGACGCTATATAAAAACCTGACGGGGAACCTAAATAACGAAATAACTAACTGGCTAACCAGCGTCACCAGTGACGGTTATACGGTGATTACTGGTGAAAGGGTTAACTCTAGGGGCAATCAGGGGGTTAAAACCTTTATTTAGGTTGTAATATGGGGGTACCTGACCTATAAAACTATTTATGAACCTATATAAAACATGGCGGTTTAAAATAAAAAAAAAAAATGGTTACCTAGTGACACAATGCAGCGATCAGAAAAACGATCGCTTAGTGACACTGGCAAAAGGGGGTGAAGGGGTTAACTAGGGGCAATCAAGGGTTAAACCTTTATTAGGGGGGGGTAGGGGGCTACCTAGGACCTAAAACTAACTGCCCTGACAGTTATTACAGTCACACTGACACTAAATGCAGTGATCAGTAAATAAATGATCACTGCAATTAGTGACACTGTGACTGGGGGGGGAGGGGGTGATCTGGGGGGTGATCAGGGGGTGACAGGGGGGTGGAATATGTGCCTAACTGTACTGGTGTCAGTGTACTGTTGTGCACTAACCTTTACATGTTCACAGCTCGGCGTCTCCGGTCACATAGACCGGCGCACCGAGCGTGACATCACTTCCGCCTTCCTGTCTATACAATAGACAGGAAGGGGAAGCTTTTCATTCGCCAGGAGCGATCGCGAGGGGGTGGCCAGAAACCACTGGCCGTCCCCTCGTCCCGGATCGCTCCTGAAGCGATGCCGACCGTCCCCGCCGGCGGAGGGGGTTCCGATCGGACACCCCACCCGCCGGAAGAATGGCACGTACAGGTACGTGGTTCTGCCTGTACGTGCCATTCTGCCGACGTATATATACATGGGGCGGTCGGCAAGTGGTTAAGCATTATTAAAATCACTGCTCCTGAAAAAAACGGCTGTTTTAAAAACATTTTTTTGCATTGATACATGTCCCCTGGGGCAGGACCCAGGTCCCCAAACACTTTTTTTTATGACAATAACATGCATATTAGCCTTTAAAATTTAGCACTTTTGATTTCGAACGTTCGCGTCCATTTGTAATTAATAGGGTTCTAATGTTCGCACGAACTTTAGGTCCGTTCGCGGGTTCTGGTGCGAACCGAACCCGCGGGTGTTCGGCTCATCCCTAATGCCCATACATACACTGCAATTTTAGTAATAAACTGACCTTTAATAACAGTCTTCCATTCAGGTATCACCTGCTGTTGCTGTCCCAGGCAGAGTGCATTTGGTATCACTCCACCTGTGGCAGGAGACAGCGCTATACAGGAAGTATCAGCTTATACAGCTCTGCTCCACAGCCGCTTGCTTTGCCGGCTTCATTAACACAGATGGCCTGGGATGGCGGGTCTGCAACCCATGATCTGGGCTTGCCAATCCTCTATCCCACAGAAGGATGTCGCGGGCCACATCGCAGGGCTCCGCGGGCCATATGTGGCCCCCGGGCCACTGGTTGGGCACCCCTGCTGTAGAGCAAGGTTACTTGGGCTCCAGTGACCAGCAGAACTTTTGTATTATTCCCCTCTACTTGGATGGGGACAATTGGGGTGGGTCCCACTATCTTGGGGGGGGGGGAACCCACTGAATGGGGTACCTTTTTGGCCTGCTTGGTGGCTTGTACCTTCGTCTTTTGGTTTTGGGGGCCTCTTTCTCTCTTCAGTCCTGGCTTCCTGGTGCCCCCAGAGGTTTGAGGCCTAGGAGTCGGTGTGGAGTTAGCTATGGCAACCGGGCGCCCAGTTGACTCCTTCCCTGGGGCCCTCTGAAGTTTTCCGCCGGCTATTTGGACTTTGTCTCAGTTACTGGGCTTGGGCACACTCGCCTGACATGTCCTACTCCTCCACATTTTGTAGCAGATTTTCTGTACTGGTTTCATAAGACGGTTAGTGGTAGGGCTCTCCTGAGCCTTGGGTGGCGTGACTTCTTCTGTCTGGGGTTTCACCAAACGAGTCATCAATATTGTCATCATCTCCTCCAGTATTTATTTCTGTGTCTGGAACAGCTTCTCCAGCCCAGTCTGACTTGCGGGTATGTGGAGAGTAGGTGAAAGCCATGATCCCTGTTCAGCGCTTGCTGCCAGTACACTGGTTTCTCGAGTGTCTGAGGGGACATCTATTTGTTGAACTTTAGCACTTGTGGTGTTAGGAGGTTGGCATTTCCTCTGTCTTTGGTCCCTCTCAATCTGTTATCTGCTTCATTCACTTTCTCAATGAGTACCTCATTCGGAGTTGAGGGATCTTCCAAGTGCTGCTTCAGTTGTAGCTTGATATAGTCACTCCTCAATCCTGTAGTCACAGATCTCCGTAATTTTCTTTGAACTAGCTCGGCCCCAAAGTGCTCTTCAATTTCTTCTTCCTTTGATGCGGACAGCAGGTGGTCCTTGAGCTCAATGGCCCGGAATAGGAAGTTCTGAGGAGTCTCTCTACTATCCTGTGTCATATTTATCAGTCGATGAAATAGCTCATCGGCATCTTCCTCCTCATAATAGCTCTTCAGTATCCTCTTTAGCTGGTCCAAGGTCAATCCACTCTTCCTCTCCAACATGCCCCTGACACTTGAACCCGGGCTGATGGCATGGATTACAGCCTCTCTAATTTCAGATTCCAAATATCCTTTCTGTAGCCCCAATTCTATTTGGTGTAGGAGGCTGGTGTAGGACAGTTAGTCCTTCTGCCCTTTTTCTCCTATCTGGCCTTCAATGCGCAAATCTTTCCGGATGGTTACTTCCTGCAAGCGGCCCTGGGCGTGTTTCTTCAGTACCATCCCAGGGTTTGGCGTTATCTGGCCATCTTTCTAATCCTCCGAAGCGACACGTAACCCATTAATTCATTCAGCTATCAGATTGGAGGTCTCCTGAAACCTCTCCTGTATGTTACAGTACTGTCGTTTCAGATCAGCCAGCTGTTGCTCTGCCTGTGATTTAACAGCAGCCCCTGCTTTCCTGTCTAAGGGTTCTAACTGCTTCTGACTAGGAGAGTCCCCTTCATGCTTGCTGGGTTGTGTCAGGTGGAACGCCTGTCTTTTCGGACAATTTTACACTGGCACCATGGAGGTTTTCAGGGACATCCTGTCCCCACTCTATCGGTGCGTAGGCGCAGTCGGTCCCATGGTCTGGTCTCACTGCGACCACGTAAGCCTTTCTTTCCGGGAACAATGTTTGTACAACCTCTTTAATTTTTTTTCCCCAGTCGCTTCCTGGAAGTTCAATGGCCACGCTCGCCTCTGAGCATGTCCCTTCTGCTTCGCACCATTGGGCTACTTTGATGGGGTGCTTGTAGAGTGACAGGATCCCGGACAAGCCCCCACGTGTAGCACTGACTTCCGAAGGAGCTGCTGGTTTAATTTGGGCCTGCACTCCTAATACACCCCACTAACTTGGCTTGATCTCCTTGGCACAGCTGTGATGCAATACAATATAAGACAATGCAAAGTACCTGTATTGTAGCCTCAGGATCCACTGGCTCCAACTAGTGGGGAAAAACTATACGCCACACAACTGGATACTTAACCAGAAATGTTTTTACTGTAAAATATTCAAGAAAGTGTGATTACAGTAATTGTGCTGTCATCCCAACATAGGATGACAGCACAATGTATTTCAATATAAACAATATAGGACTATATATATAATATATAATATATACCTGGGAGCTCCCCTACTTTTAAAGGCTATGCGTGAGATCTCACTTGAAGTACTTGATCTTCTTGTCTTCGCTAGCTAAAGTAATGGTGATTTGTAATCCACAGGTTTTGATAAGTTAAGTTGAGGTGCTCCTGGTGTAGCTTCAATAACTAGTTTGCAATGCTTGAGGCGTCGGAGTAGATAGGTCGCAAGCCTGCTCAGTGTCAGTTGCTCTGTTCCTCCTCCGTGGAACTACAAATTACAGTGAGGCCTGTATGTGAGTCTAACTGCGTGTGAAAGTTAACAAACTGTAGGCCGCAACCTGCTCACCAACTGGATCGGAGCTCCGTGTAGTAACTTTGGTCCGGTGACTGCAGCTTGCTTCTACGACAGCTGGGCCGGTCACTCCGTTCTGTTCAGCTGGGTGAGCCTGATCCTCCGATGCTCAGATGAGTGCCTCTGGATCTTAAATCTGGTCATTGTCTTTCAGGCACCGTCAGGTCACTTGTACAAAACAAGCGGGGTATGACTGTGAGTCGCTGTCTCCGGGAAACCTCCGCACAGATCCTCACAGGCAGGCCACGAGATCCCAAGAGACCCAAGATGGCCACTCGGGTTCCTTTTTATCTCCTACCCAGCATGCACTGCTTGAGAGAGTGTTCATGGGTAGGTCACTAAGCCGCCTGGGTAAAAGGGGTCAACCTTCTGATCAAAACACCAGTCATTTCCTGTATTAGTCTTTTGTGCTTGTTCTGAGGTAATAATGTACAAGTGCATTCAGGGCCGATCCTGGGCAGGGTGCAGGGGGTGCTCTGCACCCAGGCGCTGAAGGGGGGTGTCGACATGCCAGAGTGCTCCCCCTCCCTCCTCCTCTGTGTGCAGTGGTGTCAGCAGGGCTGCCAATTGGGGGGGGGGGGGGAGTCCCAGAAACACAGGAGGGCCAGGACAGTGAAGCAGATCAGTGTGGTGTGACAAGTACAGGAACGATGCCCTGTGTGTCTCTCCTTTCGTCAGCTGAATGCGGGAGGGAGAGACACACAGGGCATCGTTCCTGTACTTGTCACACCACACTGATCTGCTTGCTTCCCTGTCTGGGTCACATATGATTCCCCCTGTGTATGTCTGGGCACTCCAGCGCTTTCCTGTCCCGGTGGATGTGTCTCCAGTGAGAGTTGGGGCTCTTAATGTACAGGCACCTCTAGGAACTGCCCAGGGGTCCTAGGTGCATAAAGGGGTCTTGAAGATTCCTCTCAGCAGTCACTGTCCTGCCAACAGTTCCCTTGCTGTGGTCGGCTCTTTTGCATGTCAGGTCAACCACCTTATCCGTCTCTCATATCTCCAGACTCCAGCTGTCTCTCCCTCCCCGCAGCAGCCACTATATCGTCCTGCTCCCTTTCATCCATGCACAGATCCATCCATCTCTGCCGGTCACACTGCTTCCCTCTCAGGTCCTTGTTAACCCTTGCTACCTTCTCCCAGCCAGTTAGTTTGCCAACATTTATCAGCCATGCTAATTTAGCCTCTTCCCAAGTGACTGGAATTCTCTTCCTGACATCTTTCCAACAATAGTCCCTCACTCCCCTCCCCCTCCCAGTCTTCTTATCTGGAGGCACTTCACCTTAACACAGGTGTGCCCCCCCCCCACCCCCCATACACAAACATTGCAAATGGCCACAATCCATTTCTCTCCAAACCCTTGACCTCCATCTATTTGCCTCTCCTCCACCCTTCCCTCATTCCAGCACAAATCCTCCTCCTTCTGTATCCCTATACAGACCAGGGTCCCCCAGTTTCACTCCAGTTCTCCTCTACCCACTGCCCCATCCCCCGCCCCCATTTTTTTTCAGGGGCTAAGAAAGAACCCTGAAGTGGAGCATCTTATTACTGCTGCTGCTTGTATAGGTGGGATGTATACTGCACCAATCACATGGGATGGAGAGGAGGGTCAGCCGGGATTGGTGCAGTACACATCCCACCCACACAAGCAGCAACAGTAATAAGATGCTCGGCCTCAGGGTTCTTCCTTAACCCCTGCAAAGTGCAAGAATCGGATGGAGGTGCATGTATATATTTTATATTGCCTCATATAAAGTCCCACCCTTAGCTCTAGGTTTAGCCATTTATCTCTAAGTGCAAGAAGAGAGCCAGAATCTCTGCAGGGGAAGGTAGAGGGGGAGATGTCATTCCACTTTTGATTTAGTCCAGTGACAGCCTGCCAGAATAGGTGGGATCTGTAACAGCAACTACCCTGAGCAGCTCTGCTTGTGGACACCATATCTGTAGTATACATAGCTGCCCCTGTACTGTCTGCTTACCCTCTCCCTGTACTGTGCCCACTTGCTCCCCCTGTACTGTACCCTCTTGCCCCCTATACTCTGCCCCTACACCTGTACTGTGCCCACTTGCTCCCCCTGTACTGTACCCTAACTACTGTACTGTGTCCTCCTGCCCCCCCATACTGTACCTTCCTGCCCCCCTCTGTACTGTGTCCTCCTGCCCCCCATACTGTACCTTCCTTCCCCCCCTCTGTACCGTGCCCTCCTGCTGCCCCATACTGTACCTTCCTTCCCGCCCTCTGTACTGTGCCCTCCTGCTGCCACATACTGTACCTTCCTGCCCTCCTGCTGCCCCATACTGTACCTTCCTGCCTCCCTCTGTACTGTACCATCCTGTTCCACCTGTAAATTGGAAGTTTTGTGTTTGTGTCTTCTAATAACTATTGTCGTGTATTTTTAGTTAAAATATTGTTTTTTATTTTTTGGAGGGGGGGATGTCATGTAGGCTGCATGGGTCCCATGTTTTCTAAAAGCAGCCCTGGTCATCGCTATGGTGTGGCGGGGGGTGCAGTCCGCCAGTGAACACAAGCTGCCACGCTGTGACGAGAGAGGGGAGCTGAGGGATGTCAGCGTATCTCCCTCGCTCCCCCCCCCTTTCTCCTGTTAGCAGGGAAAAGAGAACGTCTCTCATCTTGTTCACCCAGCTTGGTGCCCAGTTTTCTTCCCTCCCCATTGGCCACAGCAAAGGGCCAATCAGAAGAGGCTAGTGGAGCATTATGGGACATGTAATCCCGGAACATTGTCAGCCCCATTGTTGTCCACAGGCAGCAGACTTCAGCCCCCAGCATGCACTCTGCTGGGGGAAATATTTTGAGCCCGAAACCCAGGAAGAAGCTGTGTGAGTGAGTGCTACAGGAAAAAGAGGACTGTGCTGGGGGAAGCCAGAGAGAGCACCACACTGTACCTGCACCACCAGAGAGAGAAACGCTCAGTGCATTGCAGTGTGTTAATCAGGGGTTAACACCATGCAAATTTGGCTGTTCATCGAAGGGCTGAAGCTCGGGGCGATCTGTTTTCCCATCCCTAAACATGAGTCATTTTATTTAACCAATTGCAAATATTTTTAACCAGTAACAAAGATTTATACATTTCTTAAGACTATTTAAAGAAAAATTTTTCATTATATTTTTTAATACCATGCATGGTTCAAATTTTTTTCCGATCGAGTGATGTGTGTGGATTGAATAGATGGTTCAGATGAGTACATATGTTAGACACCGGTGTCTCATTAAGACCTTGTCTTAATTTTAATTGGTTGTATTGGAGGGGTTAATTATATTGAATTTTTGTACTATTTTATCTGTGGTTTGAGAGCTAACAATAAAATATAGTTATATCCGGTACACCCTCCTTGAAGAAAATATTTTTGGAAATTTCCAGTTCTTTTCTAATATATGCTGTGCTCTCACGGCGGGGGACGCCAGTTCCGGTGGGTAAAAGCGGGAGACTTCCGGCAGGGCGTAGCAGCAATTGGTTCCAGCTGCTGGAACGCAGGAGGAAGGGGCGGGTCCTCTGGCCGGGTCTTCCTTTTGTTTGGCATGGACGAGAAGCCATTCAAAAGCGCGCGGACGGCGGCTGCAACGATCGGTATGGAGGACGAATTGTCAGCAGCAATGGCGGATGCAGGCGCCCAGGCTCCCGGCAAGTCCGAGGTAGGAGAGGTACAGAGGGACCTCTTTCCTTTACATATCACTGGGTGTTTTTGGTAATGCGTTAAGTTAACCTGCATCTGTCTGCTTTGGTGTAAAGGTCCATAAGCAGTTCAGCAGGGAGTGAGACTCTGGGCACTTAGGGTGTTTGGCTATGGGGTCTATCTGTTCTACTCTTTAGTGGCTGCAGTTAAAGAGAACCTGTGGGTTCTTTTATTTCTGTCGTTTCAGAAAGCTACTGCTAAGTCAGAGAACATCAAGAAAATGCCCCTCATGTAAAAATCCTTTAAGGGACTCTTGGCCCAAACCCCTGTGCAGATCCTGCATTGCGGATTTAGTTGAGGAGTCCTCACAGGAGTGCAAGGAACTCCTGTCTTCTGTGAGAAAAGAACTAGCAGAGGCCCTAGGGACAGTACGTTCCCTTGTGAAAAAACGTGGTCCGAGTTCCAGCCAAGAACAGAGTTCTCAATCCAGTCTCCCTCCGTCCACTTCCGTACAAGTAGAAAGTG
The DNA here is from genome assembly GCA_028564925.1 of Lithobates sylvaticus. Taxonomy (NCBI): domain Eukaryota; kingdom Metazoa; phylum Chordata; class Amphibia; order Anura; family Ranidae; genus Lithobates; species Lithobates sylvaticus. The sequence goes on from CM053026.1 coordinate 243,935,763, forward strand.
AGTCTGAGGAAGAAAGGGAAAGCATTCCTCCCTCAACGTTTGATTCTGAGGATGACTAAGAGGAAGAAGAAGCCAGAGCTTCTAGATATAAACTGTCACTTGAGGAAGTATATGAATTACTCAAGGCAATGTATACTACACTGGAGATCCAGGAAGAAAAAACTCAGCTGTCAGTACATGACAAAATGTACCAGGGGCTGGAGGAGGTCAAATAGTTTTTTTCCTGTACACAAAGTGTTAACGGACACCATTAAAAAGGAGTGGAAGGATCCAGAGAAAGGGCAGTTCTTATCTAAAGCCCTTAAAAGGAGGTTCCCTTTTGAGGAGAATGAGTGTTTGGAATAAGAAGCCAAAGATAGATGCTGCCTTCTCTCAAGTGTCCAGAAAGACGGACTTAGCCTTTGAGGATATGGGAATTCTCAAAGACGCTATGGACAAAAAAAGCAGATGGGCTACTGAAGAAAGCATGGGAGTCTTCCTTAGCCAATCTAAAACCTGCAATGGCAGCCACAGTTGTGGCCAGAAATTTGTAATGTTGGTTAGACCAACTCAAAAATCATGTGGTAGCAGGTACCTCCAGGAAAGAGTTATTGGAGTCCTTCCCTACTCTACTTAAAGCTTTCAAATACATGGCTGATGCCTCGGCAGAGTCCATCAAGATGTCTGCCAGATCATCAGCACTTGTTAATTCCGCAAGAAGAGCCCTCTGGCTTAAGACCTGGTCAGGGGATTCAGCCTCTAAAGTAAAACTGTGCGGAATTCCCTTTTCAGGGGACTTGTTTGGTCCAGGACTAGAGACTGTACTTGATAGGACAGCAGACAAAAAGAAAGCTTTTCCTCCAGAAAAAGAAAGTGGTACAACAGAGGAAGAATTTTCGTCCTTTCCGACAAGCTGATAAGGAAAAGGACCAAACAAAGAAAAGACCTTGAAATCCTCAGAGGAAGAGGCAGGGGTGGGGTATTGTTCAGAAAGCCTGAGCAATCCCCTAAAAAACAATGACCAGCTCCCAGTAGGCGGGAGGCTTCAGGACTTTTTGTCAATTTGGGAAGAAACAACAAGTCCATTTGTCCTAGGGATAATCCAGCAGGGTTATCATCTAGAGTTCTCACAAGACCCCCCAAGTCGGTTCTACATAACAAACTTGCCAAGGGATCAGGAGAAGGCTCTGGCTATGAAGTCTCTTCTTCAAGAGCTGATGCAACAGAAGGTCTCTCATCTCTCAGGTCCCAGAAGGATCCTCAATTTGCAAGAAGGGAAAGGGTTTTATTCCCCATATTATTTTGGTCAAGAAACCATCGGGAAAATTCCGCCTGATCCTCAATTTGAAGAATAGCTCAAAGATTGAATCGGTCCATAAAATACAAAAAAAGTTCAGGCATGGACACGATTTTTTTCGGTGAAGAACTTGCTGACCCCTAGGTGTCACATGGCCTCCATCGATTTGAGAGATGCATATCTCCATGTCCCAATAGCACCCCCGTCCCAGAAATTTCTGCGTCTTGCAGTCAATCTGGGGGGGGTGTGGCATATACAGTTCAGAGCCCTGCCATTCGGGCTCTCCTCCTCACCCAGGGTATTCACGAAAGTGATGGCAGACGCATTGGAACCCCTGAGGCTGAAAGGGTTCCCAATAGTGCCCTACTTGGACGATCTGCTACTTTTTGCCGACTCAAAAAGTCAGGTGGAAGTCAACCTTCAAGTGACTCAAACACATCTAAGAAGTTTGGGTTGCAATTTAATACCATCTCAAAGAGTAAGGTTTCTGGGGTACGAAGTAGACTCACTAGAACAGAAAATATTTCTACCTCAAGAAAAAATAGAAAAGATGCAGTCAGTCCTGAAGGCACTTCAGTCCAACTCAAGGTTCTCAGTAAGGCAAGCCATGTCGGCTCTGGGTCTATTGACAGCAGCAATCCCCGCAGTACAGTGGGCCAGATTTTCAAAATGTCCGCATGCAGCGGACGAGAATGCAAATTGGTCTTACCAGGAATCTCTGGAGAAAAAATTTGTCATAGGGGCAAGAGCAAAAAGATCACTCTGGTGGTGGAGGAACCAGAGAAATGTCTCAAAAGGACTTCTCTGGTCCTTCCCAGTAACCCGAAGACTGACCACAGATGCCAGCGCATGGGGGGGGGAGCCCACCTGGAAGAACCAACTATTCAGGGGGTTTGGTCCAAGCCAGAGGCGAGAAGGTCATCGAACTGGAGAGAGTTGAAGGCTATGCATCTGAGTCTTCTGTCCTTCCAGGAACTTCTAAAAAGTCAGCATGTCCAAATCTTGACGGACAATATGACGGCAGTGTTGTTATACCTAACAAAACAAGGGGGCACAAAAAGCAGAACTTTGTTAGAATTAGCCTGCCAAATACTGAGATGGGCAGAGAACAAGTTGGCCTCTCTATCGGCAGTCCACTTAAAAGGGACGGAAAACACCTTGGCAGATCTCTTCAGCAGGAGGGAAGTAAGAGGAGCAGAGTGGTCTCTGAATCAGGATTTATTCAAGACAATAGCCAAGAGGTGGGGTTTCCCTCAGGTGGACCTATTCGCAAAACAAGAAAACACAAAAGTACCAGTTTTCTTCTCCCTTCAGAGACAAGATCAAGCTCTGGGAATAGATGCTCTGGCCCACAGATGGGACTTCCAGCTGTCCTACGCTTCCCCCCCCCCATTTCCACTGATTCCAAGGGTATTAGCCAAATTCAGACTGGAATCCACAGAACTAATTTTGATAGCTCCTTATTGGCCAAAAAGACAGACGGTGGTTTGCAACCCTAATGAACCTCTCAGTAAAACCTCCTTGGAAGTTACCAAACACGTCAGATCTACTGAGTCAGGGCAAGTTTCTTCATCCAGATCCAGCGTTTCTCAACGTAACAGCCTGGTTTCTGAAGAACAAATTATAAGTCAAAAGGGCCTATCAGAAAAACTCATTACTACCCTTCTTGCAAGTAGGAAGAAGGTGACAAGAGACATTTATTTTAAGGTCTGGAAAGTATATAATACATGGTGTCCCAGAAAATACTTTAGTTTGTCTAGTACAATTTCAGTTTTAGAGTTTCTTCAAGAAGGATTGGAGAAAGGCCTAGCAGCAAGTACGCTCAAGGCGCAGGTAGCGGCTTTATCAGTTTTTTTGGAAAGAACCCTGTCAGGGGAACCTTTTTGATAATTCGTTTTTTCAGGGCTATGGCTAAAGTAAAGCCTAGACCTTTGATTATTTTTCCCAAATGGGTCTTATCTTTGGTTCTTCAAGGACTAACAAAGCTTCCATTTGAACCCATAGAAGGATCATCACTTAAGTTTTTAACGTTTAAAACGGTGTTGTTGGTGGCAGTAACGTCAGCCCGTAGAGTCAGCGAGTTACAAGCTCTATCAATCAAAGAGCCCTTCATGAGATGCCTACCAGATAGGGTAGTTCTAAAAACAGACCCAGCCTTCCTACCGAAAGTGAGCTCTGCATTTCATCGGGCACAGGAGATTATTCTCCCTACATTTTGCCCCTCACCTTCGGGGCCAGGAGAAGAAGCCTTCCATACTCTGGATGTCAGGAGGTGTCTTCTTAAGTATCTGGAGATAACAAAAGACTTTAGAAAATCATCCTCACTCTTTGTTTTAATGGAGGGCGCTCACAAGGGATGTAAAGCTTCCAAAAACACCCTCGGAAGATGGTTAAAGCAAGCTATTAAAGAAGCATACACCTCTTTAGGTTTGGAGCCTCCAGAAGGAATCTTGCCTCATTCGACCAGAGCAGTAGCTGCATCATGGGCAGAAAAGGCCGGAGCATCGCCTGAGCAAATTTGCAAGGCTGCCATATGGTCCAGTTTTTCTCAACTTTTATAAAGCATTACCGCTTGGATCTGCTCTCAGCCTCAGACCAATCCTTTGGTAGGAAGGTTTTGCAGGCAGTGGTCCCACCCTGAAGTAAGTTTCTCGGTTATCCTCTCCAAGGTGCTGTCCTGAAAGGCGAAGGGAGAAAACCTTAGTTAGACTTACCGGTGATGGTATTTCTACGAGCCTTTCAGGACAGCAGCCTACTTCCCTCCCTAGGTTATGATGTATGATGTATAATTATAGGGCATGGTAACTGTCTGCTTATATTTTCCAGCATGTCGGATTTCTCAGTAACACCTGAAGGCATGGTGGAAGCAGCTTATCTTAAAAAGGGGCGTTGTCACGCAGTGTTTCCTGGGTAAAGGCGGAGCTGCGCTCTCTCCAACGGCTCGTAGAAATATCGTCACCGGTAAGTCTAACCACTTTTTTTTTTTTTTGTGCCATCTGGTCTAAAAAGAACATGGTAGGCATCTTAAATACATAGATAAAAATAACGTGGCGCTCAAAATAGTGCACAAAATTGTTAGTGACAAAAAAATAAACGTGAAATAAGGTAAATATACCAGAAGCAACAATATCATATAATATTAATATAACAATATATGTTGTGTATGAACAAAATAAACTCAAGGTGAAATGTTCCTATGCTTTATAGGAATCAAACAGGCATTCATGAGGAATAACCTCAACAGGATTCAGCCTGCAAAGTTGTTCTACGACTAGGTCACTTCCAATACCGACAGAGGGAATCCACCATCAGAAAATCAGCTCCATAAGGTGCAGTGATTCACATCAAAGGTGAACTTGATGATCCATGAAGACGGGTATAAAAACCACACATTGTGTAACACTGTATAGTGGGTTTATTGTAAAAACATTAAGTCAACAATCCAAAAAAGTTCCATAAAAGGTTGGTAACATACGGTTGTAAAAAAGCAACGTGAAGTCGTTTCAGGAGCATCATCCGATTGGACATCCATCACACCCCTGCATGAGACACATTTCGTCCGATTGGACAGTCACACCCCAGATGTCCATTCGGACGAAACGCGTCTCATGTTGGGGTGTGATGTCCAATCAGACGAAATGTGTCTGATGCTCCTGAAACAACTACACACTGTAAAAAAAGCAATCATATGTTACCAGCCTTGTATGGAACTTTTTGTCACATTGACTGGGGCTTTGAAATCCTGTGACTTCACTTGCATGACAAACCGCTCCAATGTGAACGGGGCTTAATAAAATTATTGAGGCAAGTGGTAGTGGAGGGTAAGTCCTGGATTTCTACTTATTAATATTGGGGCTATAGAAATAATTTGTATTATTAAAGTTTGCTGAATTTTAAACATAATTCATGAAACAAAATGTACTGATCATTTCTCTGTATCATTTGCTAGGTTTTCGACGTCAATGTAATATCAATTTTCCTTTTGATAAAACTTGTTGTACCTCACATCCAGAAACAAGGGTAACAATTTTTTTTCTTTTTGTTTTTTTTTAATTCCACATATTTTGTTTTATTAGAATATATACATGTAACAAATACAACTGATAATCATATCATTATACTGTAATTCTCCAGTAATATCATCCTCTCCCCTTTATAACATTAACCATTTTATTCCAAATAACCTGTTTAAAAGAACCCCCCCCCCCCTTCCTGACCTGCCAGGCTACATGCCCGCATAAAGGTCTGGTGTGGATTTTAGGCAAGTTTTTTCTTACATTTTGGCATCGGGTTCCCCTCCAACTCTATACCAGACCCAAAGGGCCTGGTATGGACTGGGGGGTGGGGAGACCCCATGCCGTTTTTATTTTTATTTTTTTTACCGGCTCTTCTTCCTTCTTTCTTTCTTCTTTCTTCTTTCTTTTTCTTCGTCTTTTTTTATCTTTTTTCTTTTCTTTCGTCTTTCTCTTTCTTCGCGCCACTTCGTCATTTCTTCATTCGTTCACTGTTGATGGGTGGCATTGATGGGTGGCATCCTGGTATCATTCACTGAAGCGATAAAATCTTTTTACATGATTGTCGCCCTGTCAGTGCCCATTTTTAGGGTACTGTACTGACACAGACATTTAGGGCATCAATTGCACTCTCTGTGGAAGGCCAAGGGGGGTAACATTACCTGGACATCCACATGTTGCCACACTTCCTGGTGGATCCTTCTGGGCGTCTCCAGGTGGTCCAGTAAGGCAACTGAGGTGGGGCTGCCCTGTCAATCAAACAATCAAGCGCTGATCTCTTCTTTCATTTCTTCTGAAGACCCGCTCTCTTTCTTTCCGCCGTGCATCACTTCGTCCGATCACTACGCTTTTCTTTCTTAGTCTGATTGGACTCCAGACTGATCATTTGTGGTAACGAGCCTCTGCCGGCAGGTCCTTCTTTTACCGAGATCATGAGCGAGTGTGTCAGACTGACTCACCATCCGTTCTCAACCGATCGCTCGTAGCATTCTCTGCTCGCTCCCCACGGTCTGTGCGGCGGCATGTTATTCCTGTAGCACTTATCATAATGACGCCACATGTTTTCCCGGATAACAAAACCACCGCCCATCCGCCGTCATTCTCTGCTATAGGCCGGTAGGGAAGTGGTTATCTAGGCGCTATCTGCTACACACAATACCAACTCCCGTGAGGTCTCTACTCTGCTAGCAAAATTCCGCTCCCGTCTGAAATCTTATGATTAAGACGAGATCTGGAAGGACACGGCGATTGAACCTCCAACGTTTCACAACTAGATTGGAATGACTCAAATCTGGGAGGGGAAACCCCATAATGCTGGAAAAAACTCTCTCTCTATCATATTCAACAAGGAGTCATCTCTATCATATCTAGTCTTTTATACAAACTGTATGAGCACCTGTAGCTGGACACCCCGGCCTTTTCCTCTGATGTTCTGGTGATGAAGATTGCTGAAGTAAAGGAGCTAGGAAAAGACGAGAGCACACATAGAAAGTGGTGGCAGACTACGTAAAGTAATTTATACTATATCTGTATCAGTAGAATCCAGAGGTGCTGACCCATAAATAATTAGGCCCTCTCTTCACGCAGAAATTACCTGAAATCTGGCACACAACAAAATGATATTGGATGATGGAGGAGTACACACTGTATGATATATACTTCGCCGCGATTGACTATAATTGAAATGTCTACATGTCACAAAACTATGTCTGTATTGTGAGCGTATAGTTCGTCCTGTATTGTTTGTTTTTTCTATAGAGACTCTCTTCGATTTAAAAAAAAAGACTGTAGATCGGAAGGGAGATTCATTATACTGACTATCAGAATTAATCCTTCAGTCAGTTCTTACACTAGTCTCAATCTCTCTATAGTTCCTCAAGTCCCATATTCCCTCAGACCTACTTTCCTTAATTATTCACTGCACTGCTCTCTGTTGGTGAATTTAATTGCTGATCTTGAATCCTGCATGGACTGCTGGGAGTGGGGGTAACCATACCCCCTCTCTCTTTACTGAGAAAACTTGACTCTACAGGTGTATAGGTCTTTTACTAACTGTGACGGTGGAAGCACCCAGAGGATCGACTTATTTCTATCTTGCCAACTCTGACATCTCTCTTCCCATCTATGCTTCTTTCTTCTTTCTTTCTTCTTCTTTCTTTCTTCTTTCTTTCTTTCTTCTTTCTTTCTTTCTTCTTTTTCTTTCTTCTTTCTTCTTTCTTTCTTTCTTCTTTCTTTCTGCATCAGGAAGGAGACATACATCTGGCTGACATCATCCCTCACCTTCATATTCAACAACACCTATACCCAAATGGCATGATGATCTTTCTTTTGGTTGTGGTGGAGGTGGGAAACGGTACTAATGTTTCCTGAAACATCTGCTTTCCCACAAGCAGACATCATCTATCAGGACAACCAAGTTGTAGAAAGAGCAAGGACCCCCAACTGCTGTACCAGACGTGCCAGATGCCTGGGCTTTGTTCCTGTTCTTTGAGCGGCAGAGTACATAAGCATTTGAGGCTGAGTGTCTCCTGCTTACACAATTCTGGCTGTTTATGATTGCAAACAAATGATAACTTCTAATTCAATCGATGACTAAAGTATTGTTTTTTTTTCCTTTTTTTGTTTTTTTTAAATCTGTGCATTAAATGTTCCCCTTCTTCTTCTTACTTCCTTCTTTAGAATGACAATTGGAAGATAATTCCCATTTCTTCTTCTTTCTTTCTTCTTTCTTCTTTCTTCTTTCTTCTTTCTTTCTTTCTTCTTCCTTCCTTCTTTCTTCTTCTTCCTTCTTTCTTCTTCTTCCTTCTTCTTCTTCTTCTTCTTCTTCTCCTTCCTTCTTCTTCTCCAATCAGGGAGCAGATTGCACTGTGCAGCGCTCAGTGCATTGCAGTGTGTTAATCGGGGGTTAACACCATGCAAATTTGGCTGTTCATCGAACGGCCGAAGCTCGGGCGATCTGTTTGCCCATCCCTAAACATGAGTCATTTTATTTAACCAGTAACAAAGATTTCTACATTTCTTAATGATCATACATTTGTAAGCAGTGTTGCACATAATACTCTGTTTTATATCAATTAGGAGTGGATCAATAATAATCTGCTCTTCGATCGCTGGATACCTACCTCAACCAGTAAGTTATTTAACTAGTATGATAAAAATGTATTTCTCTGTTATTGTACTTAGCAGGGAAGGATTTAGGACTTTGTATACCCAAACATATGCAAGGGAGTGCACACACAAGGAAAATGTAAACAATTTTTATTTTTTTTATTTCTTGTATATGACTGAATGATCAACTTTAAAGCAGAACTTTACCCATAACAACCTGATGGAACATAATGTTCTTTAGCAAGGAACATAAATAATATATTACTGATTATGATACCAAAACTAGCTGTAAATTGCCTCCAGCATTGCTCCTGTTTCTTCTTTCATTGCTGAAGCCCAGAGCCCCTAAATAGCAGTAAATCTTTAGGCTGTCAGCAGATCGGCTTCTAGTGGCTCTGATTTTTAGCACAATGCCAAAAATGGAGAGTAACTGAGCCTGTGCAGAGCAGGGTTAGGCTGGGTTCACATATATGTGGGTCTGGTTTCTGTGCAGAGTCCGGTGCGGTTTTTATTCATCGGTTCAGGTGGGATTCCTGGTGTGAATTTTGACAGTCCAACACTCCAGTGCATTTTTTTTGTACATCAGAAACGCGTGGATAGTAGGTTATATGGTTTCCAATGGCATAGTTCACACCAGTATAGTCAGTTCCAGTGCGTTCTATTTCCAAAAAAAAAAAGTAAAACATGCTGCACTTTTCCTGCACTGGACTGTGCTGGAACGTGGTAAAACGCATCAAAAATGCACTGAAACACACACATAAAAAAAAAAAATGCACATGTCCCCATTTAAGGTGAAGGGGAAAAAAAGAGGGGGAAAATGCACTGGAAAGCACCAAAAACACCCCGGAAATGCATCAAACACATAAAAAAAAATCTGGACTGCGTTTCTATGGTGTGAGCTGGCCCTTAGTCCAGATGCATTTCTGGATGCTTTTCTGCAAAAATGTATTTTGACGCATTTTCAATGCACACCCCCCCCCCCCCCTTTTTCTTCATCTTAAATAAGGACATGTATGTTCCAATGTGTTTTTGTTGCATTTAGGTGCATTTTTACCATGTTCCAGTACAGTCCATTGCAGAAAAAAATGCAGCATGGTTTTTTTTTTTTCAAAATTGTCGCTTTTTTTTTTATGGCGTTAAAAAAAAAAACAAAAAAAAAACGCAGAGGTGATCAAATACCACCAAAAGAAAGCTCTATTTGTGGGAAAAAAAGGACGTCCATTTTTGTTTGGGTACAACATCGCAGGACCGCGCAATTGTCAGCTAAATTGACGTAGTGCCGAATTGCAAACAATGCTCTGGTCATGAAGGGGGTAAAATCTTCTGGGGCTGAAGGGGTTAAAGTAGACTGAGTTTATATTTTTACAGTGATGTCAATTTTATATTGTCTTTATTTTTTTATTGGAGGCTTGCTAGTCTCTCTGTCTCTGTCTCTGTCTCTGTCTCTGTCTCTGTCTCTCTCTGTCTCTCTCTCTCTCTGTCTCTCTCTCTGTCTCTCTGTCTCTCTGTCTCTCTCTTTCTCTCTCTTTCTCTCTCTCTCTCTCTCGTTGCCTACTCCTGCTCTAGGGTCTCTGCTGAAAAAAATATATATAATGTTTGGGGGTTCTAAGTAAATTTTTAGCAAAAAATACAGATTTTTACATGTAGGAGAGAAATGTCAGAATTGGCCTAGGTGGGAAATGGTTGACAAAGAGGAGGAGAGGGGTAGCTTTAGGGGAATAGCATTGCTGAGGCGGAGAAAGCTGGATGACAGGGGCACGTAACCTGACTACGCTATTGTGGATCAGCAGCCATGATAAATGTGGTCAGCAGGGGAAGACAAGAACAGGCAGGGTCAACCAGGTATTGTACAGCATAGAAAGGGACAATTGGCTCAAGGAAAAAAAACGGGCAGAAGGATGTATTTATGGCAAAAGAGACCAATAGGTGCTCTGTGTTCAAGTGGTTCATTCTATGCATTTAAGATAAACCTTCTGTGTGCAGCTCCCCTCAGCCCTTTGTTAAAGTGGTTGTAAACCCTTACAAACCACTTCGGCCTTCATGTAAGCCTAGATTAAGGCTTACCTGTAGGTCCAAGAAATAGCTCCTAAACCTGCACGGTTTAGGAGATATTTACAAAAAGACAGGCACCGATGTCTACGGCGCATGCGCCGTAGACAGCGGCGTGCAGGCGCACTGAGCATGCCGCAGATCACGGCGATATGCCGCTCGTGGCGGCTCCCGTGCGCATGCGTGGAAAGGACGTCATTGCAGCTCTGGCGAATCAGAGCCGGAGCAGCGAGACCCGGAAGTCACTCCGGGATTGATGGCAGCGGAGGAGGACGTGGACAAGGGTCGCTTTGGGGGCTTCGTTCTCAGGTAAGTTATTCATAATGAGCTAGTATGCTATGCATACTAGCTCATTATGCCTTTGCCTTGCAGGTTGAATTGTTTGTTTTAAAAATTGAGTGCCTTTACTTCCTCTTTAAGAGACTTTAAAAACTCTTTCCAGGATTCCCAGAACCCCTGCCAGGGCTTCCAACATGACCTGCATAATCCCTGTCAGAACTTTGTGTACTTTGTATATACAGTAACACCAGTAGTTTTTAAACTATACTGATAAACTTTTTTTATTTTATTTTTTATTTTAATATACAAAGAAAAAAAGTTTTGAACGACAAAACCTCCAGGGAAAGCATTGCTGGTTGAATCATTTGGGTAAAATAAATAATGGTAAAGCTATAGTTAAATCAATAAGCACATGGTTGAAATGTAAAAGTTTGAAGTTTTGCTCTCCTATTGTTCCCAAATATAGTACAATGCTGACTTCATCATATCCAGTTACTTTTTTTTAAAGCAAATATGGTAGTTTGTAAAAATGACAGTGACACTAGCCCATGCTCTGAAAAGAGTTTTTCAGTTGATTGCTTTTCATAGTGCGGCTAAGCAGCCAATGTCAGGCATGCAGCCTCCCGAATGCCTGTTTTTATTTTGGCCAAATGGCATTTTATAATGGGGCCAATGGCTGTAAATGCGAGCCAAGCAATGCTTGGCTCACATTTGTGGCACAGCCAAATAACGTGAATGGCTGAGTTTGACAGGTGGTGTCGTCTGTCAACCCTGCAAGCCACATTTAAAGTTTATGAACTTCATTTTAGATGGGTGGTCAGAGTGTGGTAAAACCCTGACTCCGCTTACTTGTTTTTACCACCCCCTGGCCACCTGTGTGAAAGAGAGCTAAAAGTTTTAAGGTCTGAAGACCAAACACTGTAATTAGTTACAATGTATAGACTCCTTCTCTGTCTCTCTATATCTATATCTATATCTAAATATATCTAATATGTAATATTTATTTTCTAGCATATTGGTCCATATTCAATAACTAAGACATCAGTAAATGGATTAACCAATATGTTGGCACACGCTTTGCGTTCCATGAACATCCGAGTGAATAGCCTGGTACTGGGTGTAATCAATACCAGTTTCAGCAAAGTGGTAAGTAAAAAAAAAAAATGTTATGTAATAATGTTATAATTCATACACTGCATAAACCAATTTTAGTTAACATTGAAAGCAATTCATGTTTGTTTAAAGGATGTTACTCAGAAAAGATTAAGCCATTCCCAGCTCACAGGTGCTCATTTCTCTGGGGTCTGTTTCTTACACACACAATTCAGCAAAACTCTGGAGTTGCACACCTCTTCCAAAGGGTAAAAATTACTTTTTGTTCAGCAAAGACATTCCACCCAGAATCCTCACCTAACATATTTCACCTCTTACTGGGGCTCAATCATAGAGCATTAATAGGGTAGCTACTGCTATGTCACCCATGTGGCCACTATGGGGCCCGAGGCAAAGGGAGGCCTGGTGGGAAACAGAAGAGTGAGATGTTTTGTCCTGACCTGTCCTGGAAGACCTTATTTAGCAGCTCTGCATCTGTGCATCTTCCTTCCAGGCAGCACATACAGCATACAGACTAAGTTAGTATAGGCAGTAGCAGAGGTTGCTGCAGTAGGGGGAGGGTGCTGATTTGGGAAAGAGAAGAGCTCATTCAAAATGGCCAGACAAGCAATAGCAGAGTTGATTGCTGGAACAAAGAAGTTGTATAGTATCTGTCACGCTCCTTATGGCTTGGGTCACCCTCAAGCAGGTCATGTGACACATTTGCCTGGATCCACCAGCCCATTCATTTCAATTGTGGAAAATGTGGGGAAAGTCCCAGCCTCTTATCGAAAATGCAGCCACACAGAACTGCATAGTGTTGTGGCACCATGTGGTTTTTCGTACAAGAAAATGCACCACATTTTCTGATTTGTGAGGGTACAACTAAAAATGAATGGCACCCCTGCTCATCTGCTAAACAGCAATATGCTTTGCCTGCAATTTGGGAACACATGCAATTATGCACGTGTTCCCAACCTGCAGAAGTGTAAACTTAGCCTACAGGCTTGCCTACAATTTGTGTATTGAGTGAATTGGTAGAGGGTGCCACCATATAATTCTAAAATGGACCTTTTCCAGCACACCTTGGTAGTGTTTATTCAGATAAAGAAACAGGTAAAGTATTACAGGCCAACATTTTGGGACCTTGCAGGATCAATTTTTTTTTTTTTTTTTTTAAGGCAGAGTGATGAGTTGGTGGAACAAGATGTGGGAGAACTCAAGTAGTGTGTGTGATTTGTGTGTCAGTCTTTGTCTCATTTATTTGTTTTTATGTTTTGTAGGTGTTTGTTTTGTGTATAAGTGAGTTTTTATTTGTTTGTTTCAATCAATTTTTATTATATGAAGCACACAAAAAAATATTAAGTAACATCCATCCCAGGTTACATGTGGGATAAACGGGTATCCAGAAATTTTCAACAGTTAAAGGAATCACAGTAAAGGTATAAAGTCCAGCGAGCATCATAGTGAACAAAACTTAATATATTCTCTAAGCACCAGTATGGGGTGAACCATGTTAGAGGGAAGATCCTGGGTGGAGAGTCTGTGCTTGTGCTGGCCAAGAAAGTTGATTTACCCCTTTTGGAAGTGGAGTGTGGCTCCAGGGCTTTGCTGAATTTTGTTTATACAAGTTTGGTGTTATGCTTATTCTTTTTTACTAATCATTACCAGGCACTAAAAGTGAAATCATGACAAGGATTAGGTGCAATGCAGGCACTTGTGCAAACTTTCCAAAGTTTTTGTAAATTTAAATAGTTTCTAAAGCCATTATTGGGCTTGGTCAATAAAAGATGTAATTGTGATATAAGCCACTCAAAATGTATCAAGAGTTGCCACCTCATCCCTTTAAACCCGAACACCTTTGAATTACACAGGTTCTGAGGCTAATTAAATGCAGATAAGGCACCAAGTGAGTTTAATTACCACCTTAATCAGCCACAGAACCTGTGTAATAAGTGTTCGGGTTTAAAGGGATGAGGTGGCAACCATAAATGTATCTTGTACTTGACTGGTCTCCAAAAACTAAAATCTGATTGGATGTCATACATTTATTGCGGAGGGAGATGTCTCTCGCTGAAAATGACATGCAGTTCACTAGATTTTCAGTTCACAATTTGCACTTTACCCAGCCCTTCTCTCTTCTTTCTGAAACCAGGGAAGGATGGGCCAGGTCAACCTACTATGAGTAGACTTGCGTTGCCCATCACTGAGCCCGGGAACCATCCAGCTCCAGCAGTGTGTTGCCGTAGAGATAAAGTGATGGCAAGATGCCCTTGGGGGGGACCGGAGCAATGTCCTGTCACTTCCGGTACTTGGGCCATGTAAACTTTTTTTCCTTTTTCTTTAAGCAAAAGAGAAATATATATATATATATATATATATATATATATATATATATATATATATATATATATATATATATATATATATATATATATATATGAGAGAGACTTCCCTGCCAGTGACATTTGCACAGTAATCGGTGCATTTTTATAGCACTGGTCGCTGTATAAATGTCAATGGTCCCAAAAATGTGTCAAAAGTGTCTGATCTGTCCACTGTAATGTTGCAGTCCCGCTAAAAATTACAGATCACCACCATTACTAGTAAAAAAATAATAATAAAAATGCCATAAATTTAGCCCCTATTTTGTAAACGCTATAATGTTTGTGCAAACCAATCAATATAAGCTTATTGTGATTTATTTTCTACCAAATATATGTAGAAGAATATACAGTATCTCACAAAAGTGAGTACACCCCTCACATTTTTTAAATATTTATTATATTGTTTCATGTGACAACACTGAAGAAATGACACTTTGTACAATGTAAAGTAGTGAGTGTACAATCTGTTTTTATTGGGAAAAGTCATAAACAAACATGAAAACGGAATATTGTACATATTGCAGAAGGGAAGGCCTCCTGCGGTTAGAAATACATTCCATGGTCTACAATTACTACAATCAAAAGCATAAATGTAGCTGAGACTCAGAGGGTAGAAATCTATACGTGAGCCAACAAGAGATATAGAATTTATTATAACAAAATGCAAATTATTGCTTATTTATTTATTTTTTAATTGTTTTTAACAAAAAACAAACTGGCAGGACAGCTACAGAGGCAAAGAGGTTTCCTCCCTCCTCCTTTCCTCCCTCCTGACACCCCTAACGGGATCTGACTGTGTCAGGAGAGAAGGAAGACCCCCATAACCCCCGGGCAGTACCCAAATTGGCTAAAATTAAGAGGTAGAAGGATAAAGGCTCTCTTCGCAGGAGCCAAGTTTGCATTTAGTAGATGTTGAATAAAAACAGTCACCTGTATATATCTTATGCAATAAGAGAGACAGATGGAGAAGAGAATGGACAGGAAGAAGAAAAACTGAGAAGAGGGGATGAGAAAGGAGCTGCAGAAGGATAGGGATGAGTGGTGGGGAGATTGAAGATGTGCCGGGTGGTATGTGGAAAGGAATATTTTAGGTTACATGGTCAGGAGGAAGAGTGAACTCGAACTCCCGGTATGAGGGGAAACTCCCACATATCGGGCCCAGGGCTCCCAGACCCTTTGGAATCTAGCTGAGGTGTCCGTCAAGATACTGGAAAGTTTTTCCTGGGACATGAAGATATCTTCCTCTTGACTGCATGAAATGAGGGCATTGTTTTTTTCCATGCAGTAGCAATGGAGATTTTAGTGCCTAAGAACATAAAGTGGATTAATCTCTGAGCTGCTTTGGGTAGGTTGGGGATTTGAGAATTGAGTAAAGCAACCTCTGGAGATCTGGGTACCTGGCAATCCGTTACCTTGTATATCATGATGAAAAATTTTCTCTAAAAGGAGCGGATCCTAGGACATTCCCACCAAATGTGGGCCATAGATCCCAAATGCTGGCATCCCCTGAAGCACAATGGGTTCGCAGACGGGTAGATAGATGCCAGTTTGGTAGGGGTGAGATACCATCTGGTTAGTAGTTTAACACTGGCCTCCATGAGGGATGTATTTTGAATTCCCTGAAATGATTTGGTGAGAGCCGTTTGCCAGGTCTCCAGACTGTGGTTGAGTTTGAAGTCTGCCTCCCAAGCTGTCATGTAAGAGGACTTATCCGTTGGGTAAGTGAGGGCTGAGTATATTACCGAAAATGCCTCCCCTCTGTTCCATAGCTTGTCCGCACCACAACTCATATCCAGTAAATTTGGGAGGAAGAGGTTTTTCCTTCCATATCGATTTAAGAAAATGGGAGATTTGGTGGAAGCAAAATCTTTCATGGTCAGGGAGATCAAGATGTTGGGTGCAGTAATGAAGGGTAAGTGGACCCTTGGAAGTAAAATAGTGCCCTATCCGGTATAGCCCCTTATCAAGCCACCATTGAAAGGCTGAGATGTCCAGACCAGGAGGGAAATCGAGGTTATGAAAGAGGTGTGCTAGAGGGCGACCCGCGGAAACCAATGTCGGTAGTAGGCGAAGGGTGTCCCAAAGAGAACACGAGTGGGACAGAGTGGGTGAAAGAATGGGGGGCCTAGTTTTAGGGGGGCACCAAAGTAAAAAATCCAAAGTGAAAGTGGGGGTGGCCTGACGTTCTATAGCTATCCAATCCGGTTTTTCATATGTGGAATATATTGTGGATAGATGGGCCAGTCGAGCTGCTAAATAGTATTTATGTAAGTTCGGAAGGCCTAATCCACCCCTGCGTCTATGAAGGAAGAGTGTGTTTTGTGGGATGCGGTAGCCCTTATTACCCCATACGTACTTCAGGATGCTGCTTTGGAGCGAACGTAGGTGGTCTTTTCTGACAGGGATAGGAAGTGCGCGGAAGAAGTAGAGTATTTTGGGGAGAAGGGTCATTTTTACGGAGTTGATCCGGCCAAGCCAGGATAATTCATGTTGGACCAAAGCAAAAGATCAGCCTCCAGTTTCTTAAAGAGTTTGGGATAATTATGTGCGTAAAGGGCTTCTGACTTGGCTGTCAAGGAGATGCCCAGGTAACTAATGGAGGTGTCACTCCATAGAAATGGAAAAGAATGTTGGAGGGAGGAGACAATGTGTGGAGGCAGGGATATATTAAGGGCATAAGATTTGGAAAAATTGACTCTGAGCCCCGAGATTTTGGCAAAATCTTCTAGTACTCGGTAGAGGTTGGGGGAGTGTAGTGATGGGGAAAGTTAGGAAGAGTAGGATGTCATCGGCAAACAGCCTGCATTTATGCGTTTGGTCACCACATTTTACTCCTTTAATATCAGGATTATCGCAAGGGTTTCGATGACAATAGCGAAGATGAGGGGGGATAAAGGACACCCCTGTCTGGTGCCCCTTGTAATGGATATGGGTTGTGAGTAAAAGCCTTGGAGGCGTAGAAGGGCCTTAGGTTGGGAATAAAGCGCATGGAGGAGACCAAGGAAGCGAGCCCCAAAGCCCCAATGTTCAAAAAGGTGGAAGATGTATTGCCAGGAGACCGTATCAAATGCCTTCTGAATGTCTAGGGATAGGAGAAAGCCAGATTGTTTAGGACCCCCTTCCCAGTTAGATTGTAGGATCGAGATAATGTCTATTGTCCGTCTGATTTGGTCGGGTCCCTGCCTTCCGGGTATGAATCCGACTTGATCTTTTTGGACGTACTGGCCAATGAAGGAAGCCAGCCTATTGGCCATTATTTTGGTTAGAATTTTTATATCATTGAGGAGTGAGATTGGCCTGTAATTACTAACATCTTCTAAGTTTTTGTCAGGTTTGGGTAAAACTGATGAAAGCCATGTTGAGATGGGGGTCTAGGGGGTCACCATTGGTCTTAAAGTTGCAAAAGCGAGTTAAATGTGGAGCTAGGGTGTTCGAGAATGCTTTATAATATGGTATCGATAAACCATCAGGGCCCGGGGCTGATCCCTTTTTTGAGATCCTTGATGACCTCCAAGACCTCCTCAACCGTTACGGGTGTTTCCATCTTTTGTTTATGGGTAACACAGTGAAGGTATTGGGAGGCCCTCCAAGAACTGAGGAATGAGTTTCTCGTTGGAAATAGTTGGACTGCTATATAAAGAAGAGTAAAAACCCTGAAAAGCACTAAGGACTTTAGTAGGATTCGTCGTGGGCGGTTGTCCTGAGATTCTGAGTTTGGGTAATGTATGGAGTCTGACTCTGGGAGAAAGTCTAGTGGCTAAAAGAGGGCCTATTTTGTTCGCCTGAGTGTAAAATTTATGTCCAGACCAGCGGATAGATTTTTCAGCTTTGGCGGTAAGGGCTAGTTCGAGTTCCAATCTGGTCTTGTCAAGAAGGGCGTGGGAACTTGGGTGGGATCTCTTTTGTGCAAAGCCCTAAGGAAGGAGTATTCCTTGTCTAGCTTGGAAATTTCTGCTTGTCTTTCCCGTTTGATGCGTGAGGCGACCTGGATGATCTTGCCCCTAATGAAAGCTTTGTGTGCTGCCCAAAGCGTTTCTGGGGAGATATCCTCCGATGTATTAAGAGTAAAGTACTCTTGTAAGGCCTTTTCAATTTCTAAAACGATAGTAGGAGCAGAGACTCATTAAGCCTCCAGTGTCTGATGGGGCCTCCCAGAGTTTTCGCGAGGATTGTCACGATTACCAGGGAATGGTCGGAAACGACTGTGTCTTTGATATATGCTTTAGAGATATGAGGTAGGAGTGATGCCGGGGTTAAGAAAAGGGTCGATCCTCGCGTATGATTGGTGAGGTGGGGAGAAGTTGGTGAAGTCCCTCTTTGAGGGGGTTGAGTTCCCTCCATACATCGGCGAGGCCATATGAGTGTAGCAATTTAGCTATTCTAAGACTTTGTTTAGTAGGTCGAGTTAGACGGGACTGTAGGGGTTTGGATTTGTCTAGGCCCTGATCGAAGGCCACGTTGGAGTCGCCTCCAACAATGACCGTCCCTTCTAGATGAGGGGTAATGGTGCGTAAGAGGGATTCAAAGAATTTGGCTTGCCCCTTGTTTGGAGCATAGTAGGATACCAGGGAATAGAGGTGGTCTCCAACCATGCCCTTCACCAGAAGAAACCTTCCATCTGGGTCCGCCAGGTCCGAGATCTTAATAAATTTGCAGGTCTTGGCGATCACTATTGCGACTCCTTTTAGTTTTTAGTAACTGCGCTCGCTAAAAAAAATTGAGAGAAGTGTGAGTGTAGGAATTTAGGGCTATACCGGGAGGGGAAATGCATTTCTTGTAGCAGGAGGACATCTAATTTAAGGGATTTGTAATAATCTAGTACTTTCCTTTTGGTTGGGGAATTTAGGCCTTGGACATTGTGGGAGGCCACGTGAAGCCTAATCGCAGAACTATCAGCCATGGAAAAGAAAACAGCTGTAGTAGCCCTCACTTACCCAGTGGAGATTGAAGGTCAGGACATACAGGTTCAAGATTTCATTTTGTCGAATCATTCCTGGAAAGAAAAACAGCGTTAGGCACATCATCTCGAGAGTTAACATTTGTGAGGGAGGAGGGGGGGGGGAGACAGAATAGAAGAAAAAAAGTTCTCCAGAAGAAGGAAAGTGGGGTTCGGAGGAGGAGAAGCCCTCCGAGGCCCATGTAGAGCGATCAATAGGTATCTGACCCATACAGGTTCAGATATCCCAACCCTCAGACGGAACCGGGCGCCCCAATAGGGGAAAAACCCCAACATAAAAATTTCATAGAAAATCGGTAACTCAGTGTTAAGAGTAGCTAATCTGAAAAAATAAAAAAGAGTGGACCAAGCCCTCGCAAGAGCCTGTTCCTCGAGGCTGTTAAACCCCCTCCTGTCTTCAGAGCAGTGTCATTAGGGAAAGGCAGTCAGACTAATATGGGAGAGCTGCTTCTGCAAAAGGTGGGGGAGAGGGTCAAACAGCCCAGCAAAGAGATCTAGCTAGCTAATGCTATGGGAAACAGTTAACCGTCAAGAGCATTTAGAACAAAGTTCCCGAAATGGCTAGGGTTCCGGATAAGTGAAGAGATCAACCCCCTAGAAGAAGGGGTGCGTTCCTCCGGTCCTGTTCAGAAAGAAAAAGGCAGTTCAGATGAGGTTATGCTTCAGGTGGGAGCATCATCTTTGGCCTGCTTGGCTTTTCCTGTCACCCACAATGGGGATTGCAGGCTGGTGGGTGTTGATCTCTTGTTAGAGCTGTGGCCGGCGTTGGAGGTGTCCATCTCTGCTTCTTGGGCGATGATCTTCAGGTGTAGAAGTAGTTTCTCTCCTTCTGGAAAGGTTGAAAAGGCGTAGTGCTTCCCATTATCGGAAAACTTAACAGCGAAGGGGAAGGCCCATCTGTATTTGATATCTCTCATTGACAGAGCATGGAGGTGGGGTTTTAATGATCTTCTTTGGATCGTGGAGGGAGAAAGGTCTGCAAAGACCTGTACTTGGTGTCCCAGGCAGAGCGTATTTTGAGCAGATCTGGTTCATTTCATTACTTCCTCTTTAATAGAGTAATGGTGGGGTTTGGCAATCACATCCCTCGGGGTGCCATCTCTTCTGGGGGGTCCAAGGGCTCTGTGAGCCCTGTCCAATTCCAAGCGGGGGGCAGAAACGTTGGGTATAAGCTGCTTAATGAGGTCCTGAACTGCGTCCGAAACGTTAGTTACAGTCTCTGGAAGGCCTCGGATTCTGATGTTGTATCTCCGCGACCTATTTTCGAGGTCATCTATGCGAGCCATGGCCAGGTCAAGTTGTTCCTGAACGGAATAAATGTGCTTTGAATTCTGATTGGTGATGGCTATTGTATCCTCCATTTTGTGTTTGATCGCGTTGATCCTTGTTCCCAGGTTAATTCCCCAGTTATTTTAATTGCTGTTTGAGTTAAGCCTCTTTCCAAAAGCTCAGAAAATTTGTGAAATGGGGCATCCATGTGTAGTATAGGATCTCTGTGTAGGGCATCCTGTGAGGGGAAGCCTGCATGGGCTGCTGTGTGAGGCTCCAGAGGGGATAGAGCAAAGTTACTGAAAGATCTCCCCAGGAGAGATCCAGTGGATGTTGGGGAGGGGGTGATGGCCTGGGGGAGTCCTCTATGGCTGTCTGGAGTAGTGGGGACAGGGATGTGGAGTGGCTCTGACCTGTAGTCCACCTGGCCTGTGGAGCGGAGATCCTGAGGGAGAAGCTGTGCTGTGGCGGCCATCTTGGATGTCCCCCCCCGCTCCTGCCGATTCAAATAGCGGCCTTAGACTTTTCTTTATGGATCATCCGGGATTGTGCCCGGGGGTTTTATGGCGCTGTCCTGACGGTTTTGGTGCCGATTAGAGCACCGAGCGTGGCGCTACTGGTGCCGGTGGTCTGTGAGGTGGCGGAGCTCTAGGCGATCGCGGCCATTTGTCTTCCACGAGACTAGAAAAGGGAAGTTCAGCACCACGTCAGGCACCCGTTGGGCTCCTTCTGCTGATCCCGTGTTTATCGCGAGTTAGTCGAAGTTTGGGGACTTACGATTTGCGCTTCTCAGTTTTCTGACTCAGATCGTTACTGCTCTTCAGTTTGTGCTTGTTGTGCGTATCTGTTAATTAGTGCGTGTAGTCAGTTTGCATTTGTTGGTCATTGCGGCCTATATCTTGATATAGGACGCTTTGATTTTCACTGCTTATTGTCTGCTCGTTTCTGGTATTCATTTCGTTCTTTCAGGCCTTGCTGTTTATCGGTGCTTTCTGTTTGTCCGTTCTGACCAGCCGACCGTTTGTGAGCGATGTTTCCCGTACGTACTCGTCGCCGAGTTCGTGCTGTACGCGGAATTGGTGTCGGGCTTTTAGCTTTGAGCCAAGACCCGTCCATGAACAGAGTGACGAGGAGTATGTGGACCAAGAATTGGTTGCTTCAGCGTGATCAGTTCTCGCACATGCCTTTGCTTCGTGAGATCCGGGAGAATAATCCTGATGATTTCAGGAACTTTCTCCGGATGACGGACCCCGTTTTTCACCGTCTTTTGGCTTTGCTGACCCCTTTTATTAGCCGGCAGGATACCTGCATGAGACAAGCCATCACTCCGGAGCAAAGGCTTGTTGCTATGTTGAGGTACTTGACGACAGGGAGAAGCCTTCAGGATTTGAAGTTCTCTTCAGGTATCTCTCCCCAGGCCCTGGGAATCATTATTCCAGAGACCTGTTCTGCCATCATCCAGGTCCTGCAGGAGGACTATATTAAGGTAACATTTCTACTTTACTATTCCCTTCTATGTATGCTCTGTTTGCTAATGTCTTGTATTTTTGACCTCCTTCCCTAATTACCATGATTGCAATATGCTCTAATATGCTGTGCCCCTTTTCTCCTTCATGCATTTTTCCCTTCACTTACCTCACCAGCATGCTCTTCTGGCCCAATAGACACCTATGGCCTAGTCACTTAAGCAATGTATTTTGTCTGCTGCATAGTATTGTTTTCCCCCCAAACACCCCCTAAAATATGCACAAATGTTTGCTGTGTGGTTTACTTCATGTAGAGCCCCTTTTTTTTTCCCTTTTTGTTGGTGGGGGGGGGGGGGGGGGGGTGCCAAACTCATTCTGAACCCCCTCCCCCAACTGCTCTGTCAGATGGTACCAATCCTCTATCTGCTGGCTTTCCAAAGGTCAATACACACTATATACCTACCTCTTTATAGTGGTCATATTTAGGGATGAATTCAGCAAAGCATGTAGTGCAAGGGGCTGGCTCCATACTTTCCATTTCCTCTTTTTTTGTGTTCTTTCCCTCCTATTAGCTTGCTAGGTAATTTCAGAATGTCCGAATGTGCGTTCCTTTTTTTTGGGGGGGGGGGTGGGTATTTGGAATGTTATTTTATCTTTCCTGTGGGCTGCCAATAGTGTTAAGTAAGGAGGGTCTGGCCAAACTAGCACACATTATTGAGCCATTTGGCAATCAATGAAGTGCAGAGGGTTACCTGTCCAAACCCCCCCCCCCCCCCAAACCCCTAGTTATTGTCAATGGCCCATCAGAAGTGGGGGGATTGATGGGGGGTGAGTAATCTGCTAGGGGGACCCTCTACTTTGCGTTGCAAATACTTTCCAGCTTAAAATGTAAAAGTCTGATCTTGTTCCCAGATGTTTAGTGTCTAATCTGCTTGCAATGTTTATGTGCAAAGTGACTAATTTTTTTTTTTGTTTCACTCCACAGTTCCCTTCCACGCCACAGGAATGGCAGACTGTGGCCTCCCACTTTGCCAGCCGTTGGGACTTTCCTAACTGCGGAGGTGCAATTGATGGGAAACACATCCGCATCGTCCCACCCCCCAACTCGGGGTCCTACTATTATAATTACAAGGGGTTTAATAGTGTAGTGATGTTGGCGGTGGTGTCGGCGACATACGAGTTTTTGTATGTGGACGTTTGAATGAACGGCCGGATCTCGGATGGTGGTGCCATTGCGCACACGGTGTTCTACTGGCGTCTCCAAAGTGGCAGTCTGTGCTTGCCACCTCCAGAGGAGAATGCTGAAGGACTCCCCTTCGTCTTTGTCGCAGATGAAGCGTTTGCGTTGACTCCCCATCTGATGAGGCCCTTCCCGATGAGGACCCTCACCCCAGACCAGAGGGTCTTCAATTACAGGCTGTCGAGAGCCCGCAGAGTGGTGAACACCTTCGGGATCCTGGCCAGCCGCTTCCGCCTGTTTTTGACGGCTATTAACTTGTCGGAATACAAACTCAACCACATAGTTCTTGCCTGTTGCATATTGCACAACTTTTTGAAAAGACACAACACCAACTATGTGGTGACCGTTGGCCCAGATGTGGAGGGCCCTTCCAATGCCGACCTCACAGCCCTTCAATCGGCACGTCCAGGCTTGCCCCCTCTAAATGCCCACGAGGTCCGCGAGCAATATATGGAGTACTTTGTGGGTAGGGGGGCCATTGCTCTGCCTGACGATGTGTGAGAGGCATTTTTAAATAAATATTTTTTTAAACAAACCTATGATTTCTTGTCATTTCCATATTCTAGCTTATTTGAGATATACATTTTTGCCCTTTAGCTTCAACAGTGGGAATGCACTTTCTGGGCAAAAGGAGGTAACAGTCTCTTCTTCCGCAAAAGATTCTTCTCATGTTGTGTGTTTGATACCTAATCTTTTGTCTACAGAAGGTTTGTAGTGCATAACTGACACCCAAAATACTCCTTTTCATCACCATGACAGAAATGTGTGTATTCCCAAAAATGGTGTGCTACGTGTTTTCGTACAAATCACTGTGGGTGTCATTTACATAAGTCAAATCCACTATGCTCTACAAGTGCAGTGCAAAAGTGCCCTGGAAAATACACTTGCAGTGCAAACTGGACTTGCCTTTAGTAAGTAACACCCATTGCCCCCCAAAACCCTTTACATTTGACATACATAATGCTTTTGTGTTTTTTCAATAAGGAAGCCACACATTTAGAAAATTAAAAAAGTTTACTTGCAACACATTCACAAGTGCGTTTACAAACTTCTTGCCAAAACTGACAAGATCTTGGTTCTTTACAACATTGTTTACAAACATTACGCATTTGGTAAAACCAGGCATGGAGCAAAACAGAACATAGGAACTAGGAAAGTTCAACTTTCTAAAGTGAAGACAAGATCAGACATGACTATATGTTCAAAGTGTGTTTGATCTTGCCTTCATCACATGGGGGGTCACCCCTGGAAACTGGAAATTTAGAACATGCACACAATTTGGGTCTGAAAATGGTCATTAGATGGTAAAACACATGCCTAGAATCTTCAAAAGTGCCATTTTCCATCATGGGGATGAATGGACGTTTTTTGGGGGTGCAACCCCTTCACCACAACCACTTTAGTAGTTCGTAAAGGGGTTGCACCCCCAAAAAAACGTTGTCATTCATCCACCATGATGGGAGCTAGCACATGTGGACACAATGTGTGCATGTTCCAAATTTCACACAGTTCTTAAGTTGAACCACAACCACAAATGTGTGTTAATTACTTGGTGCGTTTTCAGATTTTTCCTAAAACATCAATGATGTTCTTCAATTTTTGTTGAACATCATTGATGTTTTGCTTTGTCATCTAGATCTCGATTGCAGACCATTATCTCCCCGATGAGTACGTGGGCACTCTCTGTGGTAAAGTGCGATTCTTCTTCCACAACATCCACGTCACCTAAAAACAACCAAAAAAAAACAAAAATGTGTTTTGGAAATGAGGCAGGCATACATTGATTAGCTTACCAGTAGCTGTGTTCTCCCACACTCACCTGTTGTGGTGACAAGTTCTCCAATTTCTATGATCTCTCCCTCCTCCTCCTCCTCCTCCTCCTCCTCCTCCTCCTCCGCTTCTGGTCTTTCCCCTTCTTTGGGAGGTGTTGGTTTTGTGGTTTCCTCAGACGTAACAAGTTTTCGCTCCCCTATGAGAATGTACAAAAGGAAGATTTAGCAACACAATCTATTGAGGGCAGAAATAGGAAATGTCAAACATTGCTTGAAAGTGAGGGACAATATTTTTGTTTGGCCAGTTACAAATGACAACAACATGAATGTAGTCACTTTGTAAAGGTGCTAAACTTACTAGCTTTTTGGTAGAAGTTTGTCTGATGGAGACCCCCCTCTAGTATCCACTGGAGCACATGTGTGGAAAAGCATAATAAAAAGTGGGTTTGGGTGTCCCAGCACTAGTGCTCTAGAGTCCAGATGGGTAAACAGCTACTGGGTGACCTCTCCTTTACATTGAATAAATTGGCTTTACATTCTTGATGACATTTCTAGTGAGAACAAACTTCCTTTCCCCAAAAAAAAACACCAAACATCGTATTATAAGTGGCCGAACGATCGAGGTTGAGTACGATCGAATGGACACACACACGAACATGACAGTGGCAAAAAGATCGAGGTTGAGTACGATCGAATGCACAGACGACCCTGAAAGTGGCCATTTTCTAATGTACAACTTTGTAAAAATACAAACACATGGAGCAGTATGCAAGCCAAAAATCAAACACAAAACACAACTACTTACATTTTTGAAGAACTCGCTTGATCTTTCTGTACTGATCGGGCTCCCTCAGTTTCAGGTCTGACCAGTGTTTCCTCAGTTGCTCCTTGGATCGTTGTACCCCAAAATGATTGTACAGCCTCCTCACAACTTTAGACATGATCTTGGCCTTGCGGACATTGGGGTTGAGGTAAGGCCCATACTTCCCATCATAGTCGCTCCTCTTTAATATGTCCACCATCGCCAACATTTCTCCAAATGACATATTGGAGGCCTTGAATTTCAGGCTCCGGGATCGGGACGTTTCTGCCTCCGGCCTTTCCTTGTCCTCCTCGTTGCTGCAATATTTCGGGCGCACCTGCTGTGTCCCCGCCATGTGCTCTCCCCACTGCGCCGTAAAGAGAAGGGGTGGGGAATAGACGAGAAAGATCGTCAGGGGCGGGCGGAGTTTGACGCATGTGCACTGTATATAAAACGTCACACGCCTGTGTCGTAGCCACAATCTGTGAGACGAGGGGAGAGAAAGCTCACGCACGAGACGATCGCTATAGCGAAGGTACAATTTGACGTTGGTACATAACTAGCCTAGACTGATTAGACCTTGAGGCTTCTTTATGGAGAAGATTAGGAGAGTTTAGCCTGACATTATTTATAGTGTTTTGTGTGGTGGTGTGTCTTGCAGAGATTATGGACGGCTTCAACGATGTGAGTTTTCTCCCCCTCTTCATTGATAAATATAGGGAAATGCCCCTATTATGGCAGGCGAAACACCGAGATTACAGCAACAGACCAAAGAGGTACGCAGCCATGAAGAAACTTGTGGCATTTGTAAAGCCAAGGTTCCCCACGGCAACCGTGGAGAAGTTAAGAATAAAAATTGGAAACCTAAGGAGTACCTATTTCCGGGAGCGCAATAAGGTCCTGAAGTCCCAAGCATCTGGAGCTGCAGCAGATCAGGTCCATGTCCCCACGCTCTGGTACTATGAGAGGCTCCACTTTCTCAAAGACCAGGCTAATGTCAGGAAGTCACTCTCGACTCTTCCTTGCACGCGTCCTTCCATGCACGCCACCCCTGATGAGGCTTCCGAGGAGCAACCTGGGCCTTCCAGTCTGGAAGATGTGGAGGAGCCCAGCTTGTGGCAGGTATAGTAGTTTTGTAACCATTTTTGGGAATAATGAATGATGTTCACTTAATTCAGGATCCCCAATTGCTTAGTTCCTAACGTGTTTGACATATCAACTGACAGTAGTGTTGTAGACAGTTGGGGCAAGAATCTAAACTGCAGGGCTGAGAATTGTATGGTTTTCTATTTGTAAACATTTTGCAACAGTCACTAGATGAAAATTGTGTGTGTTTGATGAACAAATAACTCAAACTATGTCCCTTTTTCATACACAGGAAGACCTCAGCCAGGAGGTGGCTGTGGAATGTGGCAGTCAGGAGGAGGCAGGGGTTAGTGGCAGCCAAGAGGTGGGTAGTGGCAGCCAACAGGGGGGTAGGCGTAGGAGCCTGACTGTCTCCCAAGTCCCTCCCCTCCGCCTTCCCTACAGAAGGGCGAGAAGGATGGGGGGGGGTGGGAGAGTCAGCGCTCCAGCTGATCAGATATGCTTCAGCCTCCCTATATGCCACACCCACCTACGAGGAGGCCTTTGGCTCCTTGGTTGCCACTAAAATGAAGGGTATGGAGGTGGGGCAACGCAGCATGTGTGAGGGGGTCATCCTCAAGGTCCTAAATAAGGGTATGGCTGGGGGGATGACCCCACTCACACATGTTTGTGATGGTGACCATGCTCCGCCTCCTCCTCCTCCTCCTTCTGCCACCCCACCAGCACCACAGCGTGGAAGGAAGCGTACAAGGAAGACCTGAGAGTGACGACCTGGATTCAGTCTGGTCTGAGAGAAGATGGAGCCTCTCGTAGGACCAGAGCCTGGGGACCTAGATGGCATCTGCTGCAGTTCCGGATGTTTTGGACTTCAGGACCAGATAGCACTCCCTTATTATTTAGATAGGTACTCCTCAGGCCCCCAATTTTAGACGCTTCAAAAATGATGGTTGCCGTGGGGGTCCAAGGCTTTGCAAATTCCCCAAGTTTCTTCATCGCTGCGTTCCTCTTTGGTTTGTTGCTGAGACCTAAATAAAGGTATTTTTGATTTGAAATAATCATTGCCTATGTGTTTTACTTTTCTACAATGACCGTTTATTTGTGAGTAGGCAGGTACATTTCACTAATCATAGTATAATTAACAAGGGGCACCAACAACAAACAAACTCCTAGTAAATTTAAGCAACAAATAGAAATGTTAATAATGTTTTGCTAAGTTGAGACACACAACCCCCCTCAAAAAAAAAATCTCCTTTTAAAATATGTATTAAAAAAAAAATAAAAAATGACAAATCAACTAAAAAATATAACAAAGTTTCTTTTACGATCTGAGTAAAAATAAACATGTAGTCTAGAAATCCTGAAAACTAATAAAGAACTAAGTTTGGGAGAAGTGCGGGTGAATAGGAGCAGCTAAAACATGTCATTCTTCTTGCATTGTAAAGAAAAAGAGAATGCGCTGCATTAAAGACATTTTAACATTGCAGCGTGACGAATGTGCTGTGTCGATTAGGAAAGGTAGTTTTACCTGACCGAGCGCTTCCGTCACAGAATTTCTTCTGAGCATGCGTAGAACTTTGTCCGTCGGACTACGCTACACACGATCGGATTTGGTGTGATCGGACTTTGTTGTTGGAAAATCTATCCAGCAGGAGATAGAACTTTGTCCGATCGGACTTTGTTGTCGGAAAATCTATCCAGCAGGAGATAGAACTTTGTCCGTCGGACAATCCATAGATGGAAACTGTCCGATGGTGCCTACACACGGTCGGAATTTCCGACAACATTGTCCGATAGGACAGAATCCACTCGGAAAATCCGACCGTGTGTATGGGGCTTTACCGACACACGGAGTAAAGTCCGTTCATTTTGAACGTGATTCCAGGTAGACGGGACTAGCGAAGGAAGTTAATGCCGCCTTAATCGGCGAGATTGAGGAGGAACCCCCTTTCCTGACCGGCCGGGCTGCGTGCTCGGATAAGGGTCTGATATGGACTTGGGGGGGGGGGGGGGAAACCCCACACCGTTTTTTCGGTGTAGGGACTCCCCTTTAAATCCATACCAGGCGACAGGGCTAGCGAGGTGTCAATCTTGCCGATCGAGGCGGCAGCATTGACTTCCTTCGCTAGTCCCGTCTACCTGGAGTCACGTTCAAAATTAACAGACTTTACTCCGTGTGTCGGCAAGTTCGTTCATTTCCAAAGTCCCGCGGAATAGCACACAGACGGCCAGATTGTTTCATTTTGAGTCAAAATTTCTAAGTCCGCCGGACTTTTGGGAATAAAAAGTCCGCCGGAGCCCACACACTGTCGGATTGTCTGGTGGACTCTAGTCCGCTGGAAAGGCTGATCGTGTGTATGCAGCATATAATTTTCTAGCAAAAAATACTGATTTTGATTTGTAAACAACAAATGTCTGAAAAAGGCCGCTCTGCCCCCTCCCTCTTGTCAATCATCTGGGACATGTGACAGGTCCCAGATGAAGCCACAGTCGGGTTCCCACAGTTACAATCCCGGCGCCGACGAGCAGAGGGGGGGGGGGACGAGTGGGGCTTCTATTCCCCCACATCACTGGACCCTGGAACAGGTAAATGTCCGATTTTAATAAAAGTCAGCAGCTGCAGTATTTGTAGCTGCTGACTTTATTTTTTTTTTTTTTTTTTTTAGAATGGTTACTCCTCTTTAAGTGGTTAATGATAGTTACCTCAAGCAACATGTGCAAGGATTACTTTTACTAAACAGCTGCTTAACATTTACAGATACTAAAGACTCCAGAATTAAATTCAAAACTGATTCCTCTTGGGGTTCACAGGTGTGTATACTTTTTTTATATAATAACTAAATGTCTAATAGAAAAGAAGTCCCAACATCAGCTTCAGTGTGAAAGTGACTGCACTCAGCACCTCCGTGATAAAACCAAGCAGCTTACCAGATAAAGTAAACCCTCAAATTAGAGTCACAAAATGCCTTATATTATGACTTCCATTCACTCCACCATTAATTTGGGCCTAATTTGAACCCAGGATCTCTGCTGTGTTAGGCAATGTCTCTTCTTGTCTTCTTGCCACCTGGAATGCTGGACAGTGCCCTGAACAATTCCTTGGATGATCCTGCCTTGAACCTTGTTTGTCTTGAACCTTGAACTCTTTGCTCCTCCCTATGAACTTCCTAATTTAAGCCATGTCTCTGTACTTCCTGATTGCCAGATTATTGTGCTCTCTTCAGCTACTATCTCACTCTTGCCTTCCCTGCCGCCATCCATTATTGCTACCACTCCAACCTTGGCTTGTTCCTCAACTATGCTTCTGGCATCAGTAATAACCAACCAATCCAACACCCAGAAGCCAAAAAAAGTCAGGACCAAGGAAAACATAACCTATATTAAATTAAAAAAAAACTAAATTTGTTCCGGATACCAGAGGCAGAGGGGGGCACCATCCAGGTAACCAGCCACCCTCCAGCTCCCGGAAAGCAAACTCCTTAGGAACTTTTATAATCACTTGTCTAATATAGTCCCCATCTTATGTATAATTAAAAAATTACATCCCAATCCCAATAATATTAACTATATTAAACACATCCAGAGTACAAAAATAAGTACAATAAAATTATATTACAAGAGGCAATTCATAGTCATAAAAATAAAAACAATAATATAAAAATACTTTTGATAATAACCATTATTTATGAAATGGCTCACATCCCACTCTATGTTCATCCCAAAAGGGGTGACTATTTTGAGATGTCTCATCTGATATAGCTCCCCCCTCCAATCTAGGGGCAAGAAAAATGGGACCTTTTTAAGATTTTTTTGACGACAGCACGCATAATGCTTCAAAACACTATGTCCAGGGAACCCATGCCTAATATTGGCTATTTTTTCCTTTTTTAGTCTGTATAATTTTGCTTCTTGCCATAGTTGAGGGATAATTTATTAAAGACAAATGTGCTCTCACCATAAAATATTATAATTTTTATAATTATAAACCTTTACTGCAGCAGCGCCCCCAAGCCCCCCTTATACTTCATAATTGTAATAGGACAAGCCTTCTAAACACATTGCATTTTCTCGTAGCGACCGTGTGGGTCTAGATGCGTGAACTGGATCTGGAGATTGCAAGAGCGTCTAATTAGTATTGCAACGTCAGACGCCATGTGAGAGATCGGAAAATATTTGGATGTAAATTTAAAGGAACCTCCAGCACGGATGTGGGTTTTCTGAATCAGGATCGCATCCGCACCAGAGGCTCTGAACTCCTTCAAAGCCAGCCACCGTTTTTTGATGGAGTTCAGGCCTTTCACATTGTATGAAAACAGCTTCAGAGCCATTCCAAGGTAGTAAAATTTAGCCAGTGTACATATAGTTGAACAGGTAGCATTCCACCAGTGGGATTGTAGGCTAATAGCCTTATATTAGTCAAAATAACATACTGTACTGTGAAAAACATTAGAAAAATTGCAAAGGGGGAAAAAAAGAGCATAATAACAGAAAGCAAAAAAGTCCAAAGGATGTGTAGCTGCAAAATAACAAAGGCTGGATTGGCCTAAAAAAGGTAGACCTAATATATGTGTAGGCCTGAGTAGCAACAGCGAATCGGAAGTCCTCCGCCGCAGCCAAAGGACAAGTGGGGGAGCAAGGCGGTCTTCAACTGGTGAGAAACAAGGGAGGCCACTGTGCTGCTCTATTAGTGGTGTAAACAGACAAGACTCCTTAACCAAACTTTTATATAGAGAATCGAAGATTCTGACAAAGGGAAATAGAGAAAAAAAAAACCTGTTCAAAACACCCCGAGGGCAAAAAAGAAACGGAGCAGTTGATCTTCCATCTATGGCAACGAGGTGAATTGGAACAAATCAAGCCCGTTTAAAAGGGGTTGCGGGGATCTGTGATCCCAAGGGGAGAAAAACCTCCAGAGGGACGACTCACAGGGGATCAGGTAGGTTGCCTAGGCCGTTGAGAGCATTGAGGAGTGGAGGAAGCCTTCAATCGTTTTCCTCACAGATCGTTGATGGGGCTGGAGGAAGTCGGGGAGGGGGGGTAGTAGGCATTGGTTGCCCTTCATCTGCTGTAGTGGTGGTAAGCCCAAGTTTTTGAGGAAGGAATCTTCTTCTTGCAAATCCCGGAGGGTATGTTGGGCACCATCTTTTGTTGCACTGAGTCAGAACGGAAAGCCCCAGAAGTAAGGGATCTTGTCTAGTTGAAGGTGAGAAGAGATGGTATGCAGTGAGTGCCTTTTAGCCAGGGTGATTGGAGAGAGGTTGCTAAATATTTGAATTCTGCCCCCTTTATAATCAATATGGGATTGGTTGAGGGTAGCCAGGGTCAATGCCTCTTTACTCTCATAGTGGAACCGCACCACTATGTCTTGCTGTCTGGCACCTGCAGGAGGTTTGGGGGCCAGAGACATGTGGGCCCGGTCAAGTTGTCAGTCTATGGCCACAATGTCTGGAGCAAGGTGGTTAAATTGGCCTATTGAGTACGGTCTGATGTTATTGTCAGCCACATCTTCTGAGACCATGCGAATCCTGAGGTTTTGGCACCTTTCTCTGTTCTTTGCTGAAGTTGTAGTAGGGACACAGTTTTTAAGAAGCATTTTCTTCTTCCAGGACCTGAACATACTGTAATGTCTCATCAAACTTGGTTTCTAAAGTTGCTGTGAGCTCACCAAGCT
Source organism: Lithobates sylvaticus (assembly GCA_028564925.1). Taxonomy (NCBI): domain Eukaryota; kingdom Metazoa; phylum Chordata; class Amphibia; order Anura; family Ranidae; genus Lithobates; species Lithobates sylvaticus. Next base: position 243,968,227 of record CM053026.1, read on the forward strand.
GATCAATCTCCCCTCTGAGTTCCCTAGAAATCTTCTCCACCTCTTGGGCTATTTCCCTTGTGAGCCGCTGTACCAGAGCCTGTAGTTTGACATCTAGCAGTTCAGGGGGTTAAAACGGACTGAGAGGGTAAGGGGAGATGTGGGGCAAGGGCTTACTGGGAGTTGTCATCCACCATCAGGGTGCCAACGTACTCCTCTGGGTCTTCTTGTGTAATCGAACGGGGATTGAGGCCTAGTCAAGTAGCAGTCCATTGTGACTACAGGCCGCGGCGATTGCGGGGTCTGATAGTAAGGCCGTTGGTCCCCGATCTTTACCATGGGGTGCTTGGAGGCTTTAGGGGTTTGTATGTCTTACCCCCCATGGCGAATGTATGCCGATGAAGCTGTGCAGGGGTCGCAAGGAGCAGAGCGGATCCGGAGCTCACGGATCACATGTCCACCATCTTGAAGAGCCGCACATGCACACCTATGGAGATTTTTAAGTACCGTAGTTTGTCACCATTCCAGGAGCATGTGCAATTTTAACCGCTTCCCGACCGCCCACTGCATATATACGTCAGCAGAATGGCACGGGCAGGCAAAAGCACGTACCTGTACGTCCCCTTTAAATTGCCTGCCCATGGGTCGCGCGCCGCCAGCGGAGAACGGGGAGAGGTATGTGTAAACAAACCTCTCCCCGCGCTTCCTACTCTGCCTATCATTGATTGGCTGTTCCCGGTCATCGGGAAAGCCGATCAATGACGTCAGATGTCAGCCCCGCCCCCTAATGTAAAAAACACAACACACGTCACAGCCCATAACCCCTCCCCCTAGTGGTTAACTCTTTCACTACAACTGTCATTTATACAGGAATCAATGCATTTAAATAGCATTGATTGCTGTATAAAATGACAATGGTCCCAAAAATGTGTCAAAAATGTCCGATGTGTCCACCATAATGTCAGTCACAAAAAAAATCGCTGATCGCCGCCATTACTAGTAAAAAAAAAAAATATTAATAAAAATGCTATAAAACGATCCCCTATTTTGTAAACGCTATAACTTTTGCGCAAACCAATCAATAATCGCTAATTGCGATTTTTTTTTTTTTTTTTTTTTTTTTTTTTACCAAAAATATGTAGAAGAATACGTATCGGCCTAAACTATATATTTTTTGGGGGATATTTATTATAGCAAAAAGCAAAAAATGTTGCATTTTTTTCAAAAATGTCGCTCTATTTTTGTTTATAGCGCAAAAAATAAAAACCGCAGGGACGATCAAATACCACCAAAAGAAAGCTCTATTTGTGGGAAAAAAAGGAGGCCAATTTTTTGTTTGGGAGCCACGTCGCACGACCGCGCAATTGTCAGTTAAATCGACGCAGTGCCGAATCGCAAAAAGGGGCCTGGTCCTTTGGCTGCCAATTGGTCCGGGGGTTAAGTGGTTAAAGTGTTATATTGGGTATCTATTTACTCGGGGTAACATCTTTCACATTATCCCAAAAAATTGGGGTAAATATTTTGTGTTTTTTTTTTTTTTTCGTGCGCAAATACCGTGTGACATAAAAAATAAACAATCACCATTTTATTCCCTAGGGTCTCTGAAACTTGTAAACAAAAAGTGCCAGAAAAAGCCTGGTTGACAAGTGTTTGTTTTTTTTGTTGTTTTTTGTTTTTTATTTATT
>CM053026.1:243970380-244052953 GCA_028564925.1 Lithobates sylvaticus
TATGCGTTTCCAAAAAGGTAATTTGGTCTTTCCCACATAGAAGCATCCGCATTCACATTCAAGTAGATACACTATGCCAATGGATCGACAGTTAACGCAGTGTTGGGGGAAAAATTGTTGACCATTTGGCAAAACATTGTGCATATTGGGTTTGCAGAGGTATTTACAGTAACCGCAATTCCCACATGGAAAGGTACCCTTTAGTTGTTTGTGAGGCCTATTGGTAACTATGTATTCACTGGTTATAAGTTTATCTCGAAGGGATGGAGCACGTCGGTAGGTAACCAATGGATGTGGCGGAACAAAAGGTGAAAGAGATTTGTCAGTGGCAATGATATGCCAGTGTTTGGAAAGTATTTGAGTAATTTGATTATGTTGTTGACAATAATTAGTTATGATTCTCAAAGGGGTATTAGTTTCTGTAAAGGTTTTCGTGGAAAGTAATGTGGAACGTGGTTTTGATTTGGCTTTTTTGTATGCGTCTTTGAGGACGCTATTTTTATAGCCCCGTGCTCGTAATCTATTGCGTAAGACGGAGGCCACGTGTTCAAAGGAGGTATCCGTCGAGCAGTTTCGTCGGGCACGGAGGTATTGGGCAAATGGGATCGAATTGAGTAAGGGCTGTGGGTGAAAACTGGAGGCAGCCAGAATTGTGTTGCCAGCTGTTGGTTTTCGGAACAGGTGGCTCTGGAGGTGCCCATCTTGATCCTTAGTAAGTGTAAGGTCAAGAAAAGAACTAGAAGTATTACTGTATGTCATGGTAAATTTTAAATTTAAAGAGTTGGAAGTATTTAGAAATAGGAGGAATTGGTGTAAGGTCTCAGTTGGGCCTTGCCACAGAATCAGAATATCGTCAATGTAGCGACGAAAAGTCGCTATATATTTGGTGTATGTACTAGCAGGATCGTCAAGGAAGAGTTTGCGTTCCCACTCTCCCAGGTACAGGTTCGCGTACGCCGGCGCGCAACATGTGCCCATGGCGACGCCCTGTACCTGGAGGTAGTGGGATCCGTTAAATGAAAAAAAGTTGTGAGTAAGTATGAATTTGAGAGCTCTAATAATAAATATGGATAGGTCAGGGGGGTATGTCCCAGTGGTGGATAGTATATGTTGGATGGCCAGTAATCCCAAGGAGTGAGGTATGGAGCTGTATAGGGCCTCCACGTCGATGGCGACCAAAATGGTGTCGGCATCGACATGGAGGTCCGACAGACCTTGAAGTAAGTGTGTGGCATTACGTATGTATGATGGTAAGGCAAGTACCAAAGGTTGGAGTAATTTGTCGACATAGCGACTAAGATTGTCGGTAAGGCAACCACGTCCGGAGACAATCGGTCTACCTGGTGGTCTGGGAAAGTTTTTGTGCACCTTTGGTAGTGCGTAAAAGGTAGCCTCTCTTGGGAATTTGGTCCTGATGTATTCAGTAGTGGACTTATCGATGGTACCTTGTCTGGAGGCATCATCTATAAGTGTGTATAACTCTTGTTGGAAAGATTTAATTTGAGAACTTGGGATTATCGTGTACCACTCCTTGTTGCGTAATATATTCTGACACATATCAACATAGTCTGTTCTATCTAGAATGACTATATTTCCACCTTTGTCCGCTGGTTTGATTATGATTGACGGATTTGTTTTAAGATTTTGTAAGGCAAGGTGTTGAGTATAAGAAAGATTTTTTATTTTAGAGTGAATGGGGGAAATTTTTCAAGTTGCGGATTTCGTGGGTCACTGATTGTAAGAAAAGTGCTGCATGAGGGTTGGTGCTAGGGGGTGGGAAGAAACTAGATTTTTTCTTTAGAGTAACTTTGTGATGAGTGTGTGGAGGATGACTAAAACCGTCATCTTCTAGATTATCTAGGATGTTATCTAGATCAATGGTATCGATCAGGTCTGTGGGGTCATTCTCCTCAAGGAGCTCAATGAGCTGCTGGAGGGCAGTGGTTTCTGTGGCAGTGTGTAAAGCTGTGTCAGAAAATGGGTTGGGAGTGTACATGCTGTGTAGCAGTAATTTGCGAATGAACAAATGTATATCTTTGATGGCAGTGAATTTGTCAAGCTGTGATACTGGGCAAAAGGTGAGTCCTTTTTCAAGGACAGAGATTTCGTGATGAGTAAGTGTGTACGAAGATAGATTGATAATGTTATATGAGGGTGATTTTATCGTGTTGTTTTCTTGAGTTTTGGATTGTGTGACATGTTTTGTTGTTGAATCTGTTGTGATGCACGCATTTTGTCTAAAAAATCTGTGTTCTGAGAAGCAGAAGGTAGGGAGTGAGATCTAGATGTCTTGGCAAGTGAGGGAGCTGCCGGCGGGTACCTGTCAGGGGAGGCGCCGGGAGTTCTCTCCATGTCGGACACATCATCACTAGAAAAATTAGGTGTACGACCTCTTTTGGGTTTGCGAGAGCCCAAGGGGAGGTTGGGTTTGTGAGGAAGCTGAGATGAAGTGTGGGTCCTATCAGTGATGGGACGAGATGAAGGCAGCTTGGAAGTGGGCCGTGTGGGGGCCGGAGGGCGGGCCACATGGTTCACTTCATTCCATTTATAGGCGCGTTCTTCATGGAACGCCTTCTTGTCACGGAAGAATTTTTTGTCCTTCTGTGACAAGATATCATGGTTAAATTTGTCAAAACGAGTTTTTAGTTGTTCGTCTAATGAGATGTAGAGGGGGTGATCAATGAATTGCGCAAGTTGTGTGTTGATGAATTCAAGTTTTGTGTCTAAGAGGGTCATCTGTGACTCATATTCTGAAATGAGTAATTTCATTAGCTCTATCGAGCATTGTTTTAGGACATTCTCCCAGGATTGTTTAAAGTCTGGGCGGATGTCCTGAAAAGTAGGGGAAATTTGTACCCTAAGGCCAAAAGGGTTGATTCCATGGGCAATGTACTCCTTGAAAGATTTGATGTGCCAAAAAAGTGAGGCTTTTTTTTTTGGACAGTATGTGTAAGGTTCAAAAAGGTATATTTGAGTTGTGATTGGATATACTCATTTGACTCAAAATTATGCATAGTGTTTGTCATGCGGGTATCCCATTCATCTCCAAGGTATAGTGCCATGGTGAGTAAGGGATTTTCCGGCCTAAAATGGCAATATAGCAAACTGTATTGTGTAAAGTAGAGTTTATTAAATGAAGTAAGTAGCAAATTATGGTCCTAAAAGTGTGGTGCCTGAAGGGCAGAATTTGAATATAAAGTGTTGTAGAAGTAAGGTACAAACTAGCCAAAAACCGCCCGTGTAGGGGATTTGTATGGGGTAACCATAGGTTTTAAATAGAGAAGAAAATAGTTGGGCAGGGTTTGGTAGAGTATAGGCGGTCTATCGCATCCCAGTATAATGAATATAATTAAATTTTGTAGGCCTTGTGTGCTTGTCCTGTCAGCGGTCCTATGGGGAATACTTAAACTACCCACCATGAAAGGCCCACATATGCTGTCTACTCTCTGGCGTTCACTGACATTTTCCACCAGGCACCCTGAGACTCAGGTAACAAACTCCTATGCCATTCTCTTTAGACCTTTAGCCACTCTTGCCATGCTATTAGGCATTTACACCTTATATCTCTCTTACTTTATTATAGTTTTACATACTGCTTGGCTACACGTTTACAAGACACGGGCCTACAGCCTCTCTCTTGTCCAGGACCTTGCAACTGCCTGAACCCATTGCAGCCTGTTGTCCAGTTTTATGGCAACATCTACTTTGCTTTTATCCTGCACAGAGACCATCTCAGTGCATATCCCTACTACAATCAAGCCAATTACATTGGCCCTCTACCTTTTTTGGCATCCTCTCAAACTAGCATTACATGTGAGTACTACACCTATAATATGACTGCATCATACCGACCTATATGGCAAAAAAACAAACAGTATCTGTTGTTGTAAATTATATGTACTAATCTCTTATTTATTCACACATTGTAGATGTGAACAAAAGGATATTAAACTGCCTTGAAAAAGGACTAAAGTCCGAAACATGTTGGCGTTTTCCTGAATATATATGTATTAAGCAAGTTTTTCCCTGTCTCAACATTTTTATGTTCATGCTGTGACATGTTAAAAAACTATATATGCTATTCTGTATGCTGTAACATCTGAACATTTTGTATGGTGTATTATATGCATTGACATGCGTCTTTTTCAATAAATCCACACACCTTTTGAATTGCATATACCTTACCAGTGTCTATCTTTACCCTAAGCATCCCCTAGGGGTACTGGCCTGTGTTCATGCACACAAGGCCTACAAAATTTAATTAAATAAAAAAAAATTATTAATAAAAATGCTATAAAACTATCCCCTATCTTGTAAACGCTATAACTTCTGCGCAAACCAATCAATAATCGCTTATTGCGATTTTTTTACCAAAAATATGTAGAAGAATATGTATCGGCCTAAACTGAGGAAAAAAAAATGTTTTTTTATATATTTTTGGGGGATATTTATTATAGCAAAAAATAAAAAATAATGTGTTTTTTTTCAAAATTGTCGCACTTTTTTGTTTATAGCGCAAAAAATAAAAACCACAGGGGCGATCAAATACCACCAAAAGAAAGCTCTATTTGTGGGAAAAAAAGGACGTCAATTTTGTTTGGGAGCCATGTCGCACGACCGCGCAATTGTCAGTTAAAGCGACGCAGTGCCGAATCGCAAAAAGGGGCCTGGTCCTTTGGCTGCATATTGGTCCGGTCTGAAAGTGTTTAAGAAGTTTAGAAGTAGCAGGAGTGTTTGTATTAGCAGGGATGCTGAAATTACTGAGAAGAATTGGGGGAATTTCCGAAGAGAGAAAGTAGGGTAGCCAGGCAGAAAACCCTTTAAGGAAAGTCGATAATGGTCCAGGGGGCCGGTAGATCACAGCAATTCTTAGGGAAGTTGGCGAGAATAGACGTATACAGTGAGCTTTAAATGATGAGAGGGAAAGGGAGGGAGGAGAGTGAATAACCTGGAAGGTGCTCTGAGGGGATAGGAGGAATCCCACTCCACCTCCCTTGCGTCCAATAGGCCTAGGGGAGTGAGTCCAGGGAAGGCCACCCTGGGAGAGGGAAGCAGGAGAAGGGGTGTCAGATTCGTGGAGCCAGGTTTCAGTGACAGCAAGTAGATTAAAGATAGAATTAGTGACAAAGAGGTCATGAACAGCGGTAAATTTGTTGCAGACAGAGCGGGCGTTCCAGGGCACAGGAGAGGGGGAGAAGTTGGGAAGAAGAGGAATGGAGACTAAATTGCATAGATTGTGACTATGGCCAGAGGGTGTAGGGTGATGAGGGGAGAAGTGAGGGTGATATGTACAGATTGTGTGGTGGAGCAGAGGGGTGAAGAAAAGTGAGTTTGAAAAGAGAGGCTGCAATTGTGAAAAGGAGGAGAGGTAAAGAGTGCATGTTTCAGAGATAATATGGAAATGGGGTCACCTGCAGTCTGCTGTGGTTTGCTTTGTGCAAATTGCTGTAGTGCAAGAGCGGAAGTGCCACTTATTTAAAGAACCCCACTTCTTTGGAAGAACCCCCTGCATGTGCAGCCCCCTGATTATGTTCCCCCATAATGAAGGCCTTGTTTTTATACTGTGTTGGGTGTGGATTGAATCTGGCAATTAATCAATCAGGAGGTAATATTAGGCACACCACAATCAAATTGCAAGAGGGCCAAAAGGGCAAAATTGTAACGATAAGGGAACCCACAATTTAGGTAAGACTTAATAGAAAAAATAAACATTAAATTATGTGAGCATGGCTACAGATGGAGTTGAAACAGCGGTGACAAACTATGCATTTGAGCAGTCAGTCAGTGTTCAGTTTAGGTAGATGGAAGTATAAATGCAGATTTACCAAATATGCATTTGAGCAGTCAGTCAATGTTCAGTTTAGGTAGATGGAAGTATAAACGCAGATTTACCTGTGCAGAGAGAAGAAAATGTTCAGATGGATGGTGCAAGAGCAGAAGTGCCACTTATTTAAAGAACCCCAGTTCTTTGGAAGAACTTCCTGCAGCCCCCTGCTTGTGGCTTGTGCTTATTACTACACAAGGTACTTCACACAATACCAATATATTTGAGCTTTTGAGAGCAGGTAGTTCTCACATAATCTGTATGTTTTAAACTATGTCATTTAAAAAAAAAAAACATATTTACATCTTATTTCAATCTATACGCTGCCATCTAGTGTATTCCAAAGGTATTGACTTGCCTTTATTATATAAGTGCACAAGCTCAAATATATTGGTATTTTGTGAAGTACCTTGTGTAGTAATTTGTCCTGGGTGATTAACTTATGATTACCAATTGAGACGGACATTGCACAATATAGGAACGTAGGAAACGCGTAGGGATGCATACGCACGGTACTATGTCACTTCTGCTTCCTGCCAGGCGGAGCACAAAGGGAGTGGAATGAAGTGTCCAATACTTTAAATTTAGGGGAATTGTATAAATAAATGGTGTTGTATAAATACTCTATTGCACTTTTTAAAGACTGTTTAACACTTTTTAAGCACAATTTGTACTTTATATAGTAGTTGTCACTTTATAATTACAGAGGATAGCGCAGCTATTGTTATTCATTTTATCACTGATTGTGTTTCATGCAAATTTTAGCAGCAGCCTTCCATTGTTTTACATTTTTTTTTACAGTATATTTGATTGATTTGATGAATCACTGGAGGTAGTGCAGCTTACACATACTTACACTACAATTACACATAATAAACGTAATATATTAGCTACATTTGGAAAGCGAATTTGGTGGCCCAGATATGCAGTTAATAGGAAAACAAATCATTTGTTGAGCTAATAAAATATCTGTTATGTAAGCCAAGATTAAAACCAAGAGTAAAACAAACCTTGTGGGTAGTATTGAAACATCTTCAACTGGAAAACACTAGATGCGGACCTCCATAATTCAGGAAAGATTAAAGTGTCCCATGTTATATAACTCATTATTCCATCTAACAGTACATATTTATAATGGCTGTTGTAAGCTTTTTATTTCTTGCTGTCTCCTATCACAGCTCCCTTACAATCCATGAATAGCAACTGCAAAAGCGGTGTAAAAAAATACTTTACCTTCCTTTATTCCTTTTTGTCTTATTGACCTTAGGTTTTTTATTTTTCTATAGGTTGACCTCAGCCAATCAGCAGATGAATGATTGTATCCAGGAAGACCTTCATCTGAAAATTTACATTTTTTGACCATCATGATGATTAAATATATGCACAAAAGATGCCTAACAATGCACTAGATGTCTGCACCCTCTCTTACTCCAGTGCAGTTACATATGTAGCGCACCCAGTAAGGAGCCGTAGATGAACTGGGATCCCCCACCATGCACAGCCAGGCACACCAAATTTTCACAGGAACTCTTGAGGCAGAGAACAGTCCATGACTTTGTTTTTTTTTTTATTAGAGGGTTATAACTTGGATAGGGATGGGAGGTTATGGGATTCCCACTTAACTTTAGCAGAACTTCAGGGACATTCTTCCGCTAAACAGTCTCTATTAGGGACGGTCCCGATGTTCGAGTCGAACGTATGTTTGACTCAAACATCGGGTGTTCGTTTGTACTTAGACCATAATGCACTGCGAGATTGCAGTGCTTTGACGGCTGCTGATTGGCCAAAGCATGCATCTGACCTGCATGCTTTAGCCAATCACAGCGCAATGTGCTGTGAGAGCCATGATTGGCCAAAGGCAGGGTGCCTTTGGCCAATCATGACTCAGGGGCCACAGCCCACATTATATAAGGCTGCTGCTTACACAGCGCCCGTATATAGTGAATAAATAGAGATTAGGCAGGTAGTTAGTGTAGTGTTGTAGTCAGTCAGTGTAATATATATATATATATATATATATATATATATATATATATATATATAATACAGTTCAGAGTATATAGTGCAGTTAGTTTAGTATATTTATATATAATACAGTTCAGAGTATATAGTGCAGTTAGTGCAGTATATATAATACAGTTCAGAGTATATAGTGCAGTCCGTATAGTATATATATACAGTTCAGAGTATATAGTGCAGTCCGTATAGTATATATAATATAGTTCAGAGTATATAGTGCAGTTAGTGTAGTATATATAATACAGTTCAGAGTATATAGTGCAGTTAGTGTAGTATATATTATACAATTCAGAGTATAACGCAGTTAGTGTGGTATATATATAATACAGTGCAGAGTATATAGTGCAGTTAGTGCAGTATATATTATACAGTTCAGAGTATATAGTGCAGTCCATATAGTATATATAATACAGTTCAGAGTATATAGTGCAGTTAGTGTAGTATATATAATACAGTTCAGAGTATATAGTGCAGTCCCTAGAGTATATATAAATACAGTTTGGGGTATATACTGCAGTCTGTATAGTATATATATAATACAGTTCAGAGTATATAGTGCAGTTCGTATGGTATATATAATACAGTGCAGAGTATATAGTGCAGTCCGTATATTATATATATACAGTTCAGAGTATATAGTGCAGTCCGTATAGTATATATAATACAGTGCAGAGTATATAGTGCAGTTCAGAGTATATGATATATGAGAGTATATTGAAGTGGCTAAGGGGAACCCTATGACAGAATTAAGAAACAAAACGGCGTGGGGTCCCCCCCAAAATCCATACCAGGCCCTTAGGGTCTGGTATAGATTTTAAGGGGAACTCTACGCCAATTTTTTCCAAAAACACGCGTGGGGTCCCCCCAGACCCTTAATCGAGCAAGCAGGAAAGGGGGATGACGACGATTAACAGACAAGTAAGCGCCCCCCTACTAAACCATACCAGACCACTTGCCCTGAACATGGGGAGGGTGCTTGGGGTGCCACCTTCCTCTTCCCGACAACCCTGGCCGGTAGTTGTCGGGGTCTGCAGGCGAGGGGCTTATCGAAATCTGGAAGCCCACCTTAACAAGGGGGCCCCTAGATCCTGCCCCCCATTCACTAAAAAAAGTAAAAACCACAACAGACAGTTTTTGACAATTATTTTATTAAAAATGAAAATAAAAAGTGTCCTGCATGTCCATCCATCTTCAATTACGCCGCCTGATGGACCCAAAAATTAGAAAAAATTAAAAAAGCTCCACATCGATGGGAGGCCTCACGGCGACTACTGTCTCTTGGCTTTAACAGCTGTTATATAAGCAAGGGAGGGGCCACCCGTGATATTTATTTTGGCGTGGAGATCCCCTTAATATCCATACTAGACCAGAAGGGCCTGGTATGGACCCTACGCCATTTTTTTCCTTGATTTTTCATCTATATTGCTGGGAGCCAGCAATACATTACAGCTGTGAGCAAGTTTAAATTATTTTTTTTCCTTTAGAAATGTCATTATTGCTGCAGCACTGTTCTACACATTGCACAGCTGCGCCACTTTACAGGCAGACTAAGGGGACCCCCAGGCACGATATCTAAAGGAATATTTAATTTTTATTGTTTCACTTTAAGCAGTATTAAAATCACTGCTCCTGAAAAAAACGGTTGTTTCAAAAACTTTTTTTTGTATTGATACATGACCCCTGGGGCGGTACCTGGGTCCATGTACACTTTTTATGGCAATAACTTGCATATAAGCTTTCGAAATGTGCACTGTGCTTTTTCATGTTCGTGTCCCATAGGCTTTAATAGGGTTTGCATGTTTGCTAGAACTTTTTGCCGGATCGCGGTGTTCTGGTGCGAACTGAACTGGGGGGTGTTTGGCCCATCCCTAGTCTCTATATACAGCCTCTATATACATCTTCACTTCTTTCTCCAGCACATGATTGCTTGCAGAACCCAGCTGGACCACTGTGTTAAGATTTGACAGTCAATCAGTCAGATCAAAGGCAGTGGCCCATTACAGGCAGGAACCCAAGGTGATGTGTAGCAAAAATGACAGTGTCCAGCTTGTACTCTTCCTCCTGTGGCTACTGATCCCAGCACCACCTCTTCAGGCACTACCAACCCACCTGGCTGCAGTTGCCCCTTTACTAGCCCTCCAGGCTAACTTCTCCACCACAGTCCTCCAGACTGACATTCACCCGCTCACCTGGCTGATTTTAAGGAGATCTCCCAGTGGTGCTGACCTGCTGCTGCTGTCCTCTCTCCTTGCTCCCGTGCCTCCAGGAATGGCTTGCTCCGTGTGTTTTGGGAGGATCATTCCAGCACCTGAGCCCTGGCCCAAAGCCTCCCCCCCAGACTAGGGGGCACCCTTAAGGGCCACGACAGCCTCCTCAGCACTCCATCTCCATCTTCCACCCAACGCCCCCTCCTGACATGACTCATGCCTATTTATGAGGTGGCCTGCCCCCTGCCAGACCTTTACTAGGGATTGGCTAAGGCCCTCATAAATATGCCAAGCAGCTCCTCCTAACCTCCACCCACTATGTCTAGAACATTCTCCAATGTCCCAGAAAACAGGGGGAGGCACTAGAGAAGCTGCTAGGATGAGTCATCCAGCCCTGAGTCACTGAACCCTGACCCAAATTCATAGCTCAGGGCTAGCCTCGAGCTAAAAAGAAATGTACCTACACTAGCATTCAGGTTGAACTGGATGGACTGATGTCTTTATTCAACCTTACTACTATGAAACTATGAAACTATGAAACACTTAGCACAACTAGAGGGTGCTACACATACAATTCACATACTAAAGCAATTTTAAAAATTCCCTAACATCTCTGAAAGAAACCACCAACAAATAATTTTCTGAAAAAGTCCAAAAAACAAACAATACGGGTCAGTTAAAAAAAAAGGTTTAAAGGTCCTCTATACACCACTTTGCATTTCTTGCAAGCTCTTGTTTTTTTTTGCAAGCACTCTTTTTTTTTTAACACACTACAGTTGTGTTGCAAGCTCTGTTTTGTTATAGATTAAGTTACTTTAGCTTTCTGTCCCAGTCGGTATCTCTCCACTTTGTCCTCTTTCCCTCTCTAGATGTAACTTGTCCTGCTGATATTGTGTCCTTAATAATTTCTCTGAGGGTGTGTGGAAAAAAAGTATACAAAACAGGATTTTAGGGAAAAGTCAGAAGCACTTATCTGCATGATTGTTCTGGGTCAATTACCTTTTTGAAGCAATGGATATTATAAGACAGACAGCTAACTAGCATGTTTAAAAGGAGAGGTCTCCTAACCATAAATTACTTTATAGCTGTGAGAATTATGATAAATATGAGTATCTCCCCCAAGAATCAGTCAACTAATGTGCTGTTTAGGGTTTAACATGTAGGTGACAAAGTGCAATTTTTGAGCACATATTGTTTTAGAGGTTTTTCCAACACACTGAGAAATTAGACATGTGCGATTAGTTTTGTACGAATTCGTAACTCGTACGAATTTTTTGAAATTCGTACTAATTTACAAATCCGTAGTACGAATTTTTTCAAATACGAGTTCCGTACGGAATACGAAATTCCGTTTACGAATCTCGTCGCCAAATTATTCGAATCCGACTACCAAATATCGAATTTCCCCATGACGTCAGAGGGGGGCAGGGTCACCAGGTGCCCACCGTTATAAAAGACCTGTCAGACGGAGCGAAGCCTCACAGCGTGAGCCTCCCATTGCGAGGAGCGGCCCGAGAAGAGACGCCGATGCCATGGAAGAAGATGCCGGACGAGAAGGATGAGAAGACCGGAGCAAGAAGAAGCGGATCGGAGGAAGAAGAAGATGGAAGAAGATATAGCGGATATAACGAATGATTCGAATGAATTTGAATGATTCAAATGACAAAGTGTAATTTTTTGCAGGAAAAAAAGCTATTTAAAAATCACTCGCGGCTATTGCCGGCTAATGAATTGTCGGCTCCGTAACACAGAGAACATTCTTGATAAAAAAAAGCGTGGGGGTCCCCCCCCAAATTCAATAACCAGGCCCTTCAGGTCTGCTATGGATATTAAGGGGAACCCCAGCCAAAAAGAAAAATGGCGTGGGGGCCCCCTAAATATCCATACCAGACCCTGCAAGTCTGGGAAGGCTTTTAAGGGGAACCCCGGCCAAAATTAAAAAAAAAAAAATGGCGTGGGGTGCCCCCTCAAAATCCATACCAGACCCTTATCCGAGCACGCAACCTGGCAGGCCGCAGGAAAAGAGGGGGGACGAGAGCGCGGCCCCCCTCCTGAACCGTACCAGGCCACATGCCCTCAACATTGGGAGGGTGCTTTGGGGTCCCCCCCAAAGCACCTTGTCCCCATGTTGATGAGGACAAGGGCCTCATCCCCACAACCCTGGCCATTGGTTGTGGGGGTCTGCGGGTGGGGGGCTTATCGGAATCTGGAAGCCCCCTTTAACAAGGGGACCCCCAGATCCCGGCCCCCCTCCCCCTGTGTCAAAAGTACCCCTACCATTTCACCAAAAAAGTGTCAAAAATTGTAAAAATTACAGGAGACGGTCTTTGACAATTCCTTTATTAAAATCTTCTTTCTTCTTTCTTCTTCTTCTTCTTCCTTCTTCCTTTTTTCATCCTTCGGTTTCTTCATCTTCTCCTTCCGGCATCTTCTTCTTCTTCCATCTTCTTCTTCCTCCGATCTGCTTCTTCTTGCTCTGGTCTTCTCGCCCTTCTCGTCCGGCATCTTCTTCCATGGCGTCGGCGTCTGTTCTTCTCGGGCCGCTCCTCGCAATGGGAGGCTCCCGCTGTGTGAGGCTTCACTCCGTCTGACAGGTCTTTTATAACGTAGGGCACCTGGTGACCCCGCCCCCCTTTGACGCACAGGGACGTCATGGGGACTCCCCTATGGCTTTCCCCATGACGTCAGAGGGGGGCGGGGTCACCAGGTGCCCTCCGTTATAAAAGACCTGTCAGACGGAGCGAAGCCTCACACAGCGGGAGCCTCCCATTGCGAGGAGTGGCCCGAGAAGAGACGCCGACGCCATGGAAGAAGATGCCGGACGAGAAGGACGAGAAGACCGGAGCAAGAAGAAGCGGATCGGAGGAAGAAGAAGATGGAAGAAGATGCCGGAAGGAGAAGATGAAGAAACAGAAGGATGAAGAAAGGAAGAAGGAAGACCAGAAGAAAGAAGATTTTAATAAAGGATTTGTCAAAGACCGTCTCCTGTCATTTTTACCATTTTTGACACTTTGTTGGTGAAATGGTAGGGGTACCCCATTACCATTTCACACAGGGGGGGGGCCGGATCTGGGGGTCCCCTTTGTTAAAGGGGGCTTCCAGATTCCGATAAGCCCCCCCGCCTGCAGACCCCCACAACCAATGGCCAGGGTTGGGGAAGAGGCCCTTGTCCTCATCAACATGGGGACAAGGTGCTTTTGGGGGTCTCAGACCCCCAAAGCACCCTCCCAATGTTGAGGGCATGTGGCCTGGTACGGTTCAGGAGGGGGGAGCGCTCTCGTCCCCCCTCTTCTGCCAGGTTTGCGTGCTCGGATAAGGGTCTGGTATGGATTTTGAGAGGGACCCCACGCCAACGATTCGTAACCTTTTTAACGATTCGTAACGATTCGAAAAAAATGTAACGATTCGTACGAAATTCGTATTTCGTACGAATTCGAACGGAATTTCATACACGAATTACGAATTTTTTTATATACGAAACGGAACAAAACGAAACGAAACAAATTTTTTTAAAGTTCCCATGTCTATGAGAAATCTCAGAATGCTGGATGATAACTGCTCAGTTTCCTTCCACATCCCATCG
This sequence comes from Lithobates sylvaticus, assembly GCA_028564925.1. Classification (NCBI taxonomy): domain Eukaryota; kingdom Metazoa; phylum Chordata; class Amphibia; order Anura; family Ranidae; genus Lithobates; species Lithobates sylvaticus. The sequence goes on from CM053026.1 coordinate 243,984,014, forward strand.
GCAACGTCTACATCACATGGTGGACAATTACCTCTGGGCCAAAACAAAGATGGAGAGCTTTCCAGCTGATGATCCACTGACTTACTGGGTCTTGAAAATAGACCACTGGCCAGAACTTGCCCAGTTATGCTATTGAGTTGTTGGGCTGCCCTGCATCCAGCGTACTTTAAGAACGGCATTCAGTGCTGCAGGAGGTTTTGTTACTGATCATAGAACGCATCTGTCCACAGACTCCGTGGACCGTTTGACTTTTATAAAAATTAATCAGTCCTAGATTACCAGCTATGAAGCCTCTGATGCCGATATCACTGATTAAGTATTTTTGGGATGTGGAATCTCTGCAGGACTTCGAGACTGCCTAGCTTTGAGGGTGTTCAATCATTTCATCTGGAAGAATGTTTTTGATATATGTTTCATTAGCACAATTAACACCCAAAGACCAATTTTTCAGCACCTGTTTGACAGGTGCATACCATTGCAATTTTTTACAGCAAGGCCAATTCTTGCTTTCATCTAGAGTACCTCTATAGGGTTACGGTGGGAAGGCATCACCACCACCCAAAAAACTATTTTTCAGCACCTGTTTGACAGGTGCATATCATTGCAATTTTTTACAGCAAGGCCAATTCTTGCTTTCATCAAGATTACCTCTGTAGGGTTACAGTGGGAAGGTGCCACTGACACCCAAAGACCGAGTGACACCAGAATGTATAAAAAAAAAAACTCTAATCTTGTTCCCAGTGCACTACATTGTGGCCTCCTCATACACACTGGCTCCCCTGCTGTTGCTGAGAAAAATAAAGGCAGCTTGCAGGGAAAATGCCATTTTGTTTGGCTTTATAAATGCATTTATTGCTGCAGCAGATTCTAGACATGTTACAGATCTGCCACTTTACAGGTAGACTAAGGGGACCCCCCCAGGCACTATATTGGAAGGAATTTTTCATTTTTATGCATTCACTTTAAAAATCAAAAAATCACTGCTCATTTAAAAACTTTTTTTTTTATTGATACATGTCCCCCAGAGCAGGACCCGGACCCCTATAACCATTGTATGCCCAATTACTTGCATATATGCCTTCAAAATGGACACTTTTGATTTTTGACGTTCGGATCCCATTGACTTTAATGGGGTTCGTTAGTTGGGTCTGAACTTTCACGGTGTTAGAAAGTTCTGGTGCAAACCTAACAGGGGTGCGTTCGGCCCATCCCTAATAAACAGCCTAATTAGTGATGCACAAATAAGTGTTTGAATGCCACAATATTTGCTATATAAATCAGAAATTAGGCCAACAATCCTAGATGTGTGTTGTGTTTTAGTGTTTATTCATTGGGCATTAGATTAGTATTTGACCCAGGCTATGCTGAGTCACACTTCTTCCCGTGTCTTTTTTTTAGGTACTTCAGTTATAGCAAATGTTAAAAAAAAAAAAATATATATATATATATCAATATATTTTACCATCACTCAAAGACACATATATCTTCATGTTATTGTAGGTACATTCATTTTTATGCTTCCTATTAATTGTTACAAATTTAAGCCCCGGCCATAATAAAAAAATATTTTATTTTATTGAATAGTATGGAAGAGTTAGAATTTTTGACAGGTTTAATTTCCTGTTTGTGCTCCTTATATCCTGTCCTGATGACTGGGTTTTAACAAGAACAGTAAATGATGTAATATGTCTCTGATTGCTTCACAACAGCAACAGAAGCACATATATTTATTAGGGGGGATATAACATTTGTTACATTTTTTATGTTCTTTGCCTTTTCCTGTCCCAGTGATTGCCATATATATCCATTCAGAGGCGTAACTAGAACCTTCAGGGCCCCGGTGCAAGGAACCATGAAGGGCCCCCAGACCTCTGTTCCCGGGTCCCTTTCTAATGACATAAAATAGAAAGGAGCTGCGCCAATAAAAACAAATAAAATGAGACAAAAACTAATGGAGGGGCTGAGCACACCTCCAACAGGTAAATGTCCACAATGTTAGGGGATATGAGTCACATGAATCATTGGCAACCCATATGAGTCATAATCAACACTTGCACATAATAAACTATCCTCAAAAGGGCAGTCAAACAAAAAGAACACTGAAGAACATATGCCCAGGAATTGATCCTAAAAGTCCTCAAATAATAACAGAAGTGAAGATGGTGATCCAGCCATCCGGATGTGATTCGAAAGTTACACCTCAGTGACTTGCAAGCAAATGGTGATACTCAAAGTGCCCGACACCCTCAAACACTAACTGCTTACCAAATGGCAAAGCAAGTAAAGCTTTGCTACGACACAATCAGGACCAGCTACAGGTGTTCTTGGCTCCACTATCTCCCAATCCACAGCATACAGCGCTCAGGGTTGTAGAAAATTAAAAATCCAGTTGCTCAAATGGGATCTTTAGGCACACTCCCAGGTGTCTGATATATCCAGGCTGGTTGGTTACTACCAACTACAGAACCATCACTACGACCACAGGACAAAATTATATTACCACCAAGAGACGCGGTTATTGTGGCTTCCTGTATGACAGTAAACTGAGCCACAGAATCTTTTGCTCTTCACAAACCAGCAGTGTCTATGTGTCCCTATCTCTTTCCTCTCCTCTCCGATGTCCGTGGGAGGAGGGTGGGCTGTCAGTGCGGGGTCCGAGCAGTGTGACAGAGAGTGTAATAGATGCTCTCTGCTCATAACTGCAGCCAGCAACCCCGGAGCCACACCCCCGTGAGTCCGGTCGCAGGTCCCGCTGACTCGATCGCCACTGGGAGGATGATTGGGGAGATGCGGAAGTAAACGGCATCTCCCTGTTCTGCCTAGCAACAAGTGACACTGATTTCTGCTCCCTGTGATTGGAGCAGAGATCAGTGATCAGTAACACACAGCCACGCCCCCCACAGTTAGTAACATGCCCCTAGGACACACTTAACCCCTACACTGCCACCCCCTGGTTAACAACTTCACTGGCAGTGTCATTTACACAGGAATCAGCGCATTTGTATAGCAGTGATAGCTGTATAAATTACAATGGTCCTAAAAATGGGTCAAAAATGTCCGATGTACCCGCCATAATGTCGCAGTCACAATAAAAATCGCTGATCGCCGCCATTACTATTTGTGGGGAAAAAAGGACGTCAATTTTGTTTGGGAGCCACGTTGCACGACCGCGCGATTGTCTGTCAGTTAAAGCGACGCAGTGCCGAATTGCAAAAAGTGCTCTGGTCGTAAGCGAGCAAAATGGTCCGGTCTGAAAGTGGTTAAGGCTTACCTGTGTAGGTGCAAGAAATATCTCCTTAACCTACATGGTTAAGGAGATATTTTACAAAAAACGGGCATCAATGTCTACGGCGTATGCACGCCGTAGACAACGGTGCAAGCGCACTGAGCATGCCGTTAGTGAAGGCTAACATGCAGTCACTGACGGCTCCCGCGCGCATGCCCCGGAGTGACGTCATCGTTGCTCTGGCCACTCACAGTGCCGGAGCAGCGATACCCGGAAGGAAGATGGACACTTTGTGGAGAAGAGGACAGCAGTGACATTGCAGGCTCCTGTGTCAGGTAAGTGACACATAATGGGCTACTATGCGATGCATAGTAGCCAATTATGCTTTACCTTTGCAGGGAAACTGAATTAAACTCAAAATCTGAACACTAGCCAAATTCAATCTGAACACTAGTTTATTCTCTGTTTATTTCTTCTAAACTGCATGTTTTAGGTACATTATTATTAACATATGGTAATGTGCTTTTTTAAACGCAATATAGCTAATATTTAATATATTTATTTGTCATTTGGAATAAAGCCTTCCCTAAAACAGAAGGTATTCACGTGCCTCATTCCATCACTTTATTAACAAGATTATTAATAACAGGATTTTTATTAATATTAGGATTATTGGTGTATTCTGGTGTATTCTGAAATCAGTGGGCCTGTGTGCAAGGCTGTGTGTACAGTTCCTCACAAACAATTAAGGCTTGTACACACGATTGGACTTTCCAACGGGAAATGTTGGATGTGAGGTTGTTGGCAGACAATCCGACCGTGTGTATGCTCCTTCGGACAATTGTTGACAGACTTTCTGCCAACAAATGTTGGCTAGCAGATTTTCAAAATTTCCGCCAACAAATGTGTGTTGTTGGATTTTCGGATCATGTGTACACAAGTCCATCGGACAAAAGTCCAAAGTACAAACACCCATGCACTTAAGCAGAAGCAGTCGGTCTTGTAAACTAGCGTTTGTAATGGAGAATTAACATTCGTGACGTGGCAAATTATGAAATCTCGAAAATGCAGCGCACAATTCTCTTCTTCTTTAATGGGATATTAATGAAGCTGCTTTGCTGGTGATACTGATGGAGTTAAAGGCTTTTTTTTCCTAGTGATATCAAGAATAATATTATTGTGCTTTTTTTATTTTTGATTGTGCAAGTTACCACAACACCATTATCCCATAGTTTTTAAGAATAAAGATACAACTATGTTGGTGTCCCTTGTCAATTTTACATTGTATTTTTTTAAATGTAACTGCCTACTTTTTATTGTGCATTAAAAAAATAAAAATAAAATTAGACATGCTATCTGCAAATAGAGCTTAACCAAAAAGTGCATTCTATGCATCCAAAAATATAGAACATTTACCAAATCAAATCATTATTCAACCAAAAAAATAATGGCAATGCAATAACTCCAAGGCCAATAATAAATAACACGTTATCTCTTCCGATTCTGCAACATGTCTGGTTGATGAACGGCCATTCAGAAACGAACTGAAAAGCACAAAATAAAACACGCAAACTGAAAAGTGCTAAATGAAAGACACGAAAAGAAAAGCGCAAATCAACACTCACCAAACTTCTACTAACACGAAATTAGCAGAAGGAGCCCAAAGGGTGGTGCTAAAGAGCTGAAAAACCACGTAGTATGTCTAGTACGTCACTACGTTCGTAATTGTTGGCCAACATTTGTGTGACCGTGTGTATGCAAGACAAGTTTGAGCCAATGCCCTTCGGACAAAATTCTTTGTTGGCCAACAATCCGATCGTATGTATGGGGCTTTACGCTACAAACTGAGTTCTGTAGGCATGGACCAGAGAGTTTGTTCATGGATAGAAAACTGGTTACGGGGGTGTGTCCAAAGGGTAGTCATAAATAACGTGTACTCAGACTAGTCTTGAGTGGTAAGTGGGGTACCCCAAGGCTCTGTCCTGGGACCAATTCTGTTCAATTTATTCATAAATGATATAGAGGTTGACATAAATAGCTCGATCTCAGTTTTTGCTGACGACACAAAATTAAATAATGGCAATAACTTCACATCAGGATATAGAAACTTTACAAGAAGACCGGAAAATACAATAATGGGGTGGGCAAATACATGGCAAATGAGGTTTAATGTTGAAAATGTAATGTAATGCACTTGGGGGCTAAAAGTATAAATGTAAATTACTCATTAGGTGCAGAACCTTTGGGGGAATCCAGGATGGAGAAAGATCTGGGCGTCCTAGTAGAAGACAGACAATAGCATGCTTTGTCAAGCTGCAGCAAGCAAAGCCAGCAGAATATTGTCATGAATAAAAAAGGGGATTTACTCCAGAGGTAAAACTATAATCCTGCCACTTTATAAACTCTGGTTGGTCACATCTGGAGTATTCTGCCCAGTTCTGGTCACCAATCCTTGGAAAGGGTCTGCTGGAACTAGAAAAAGTGCAGAGAAGGGCAACAAAATTAATAAGGGGACCTCAATTACGAAGAACGGCTACAAGCACTAAACGTATTTTTCCTGAAGAAGAGACACCTGAAAGGAGGTATGATAGCGGTATACAAATACCTCAATGGTGATCCCAGCGTAGGAAGAAAACTATTCAGTCTTAGGGAGTATAAGAAGACACGGGCCACATAATGAGATTGGAGGAAAAGCGCTTTACCCTTAAGCTGCGTAGAGGGTTTTTCACTGTCAGGGTAATAAGGACGTGGAAATCTCTTCTACAATTGGTGGTGTCTGGCGGGGAGTATTGATGGTTTTAAAAGACTCTTGGACTTGAATCTTAGCGAACACAACCTACAGGGATATGGGAAATGAATATCGACATTAACACACATACACCTACACAGATTGAACCCGATGGACTAGTGTCTTTATTTAACCTTACCAACTATGAAACTGTCAAACTAAAAGATCATACATTGGACCTCTTTCTCCTTTCTATGGTCAGGGTCATTTTAATCAATATTTAACCACTTGACCACTGGCACTTAAACACCCTTAATAACCAGACCAATTTTCAGCTTTCGGTGCTCTCACACTTTGAATGACAATTACTCATTCATACAACACTGTACCCATATGAAATTTTTGTCCTTTTTTTCACACAAATAGAGCTTTCTTTTGGTGGTATTTAATCACCTCTGGGTTTTTTATTTTTTTTTTGCGCTATTAAAGAAAAATGACTGAAAATTCTGTAAAAAAATGAATTTTTCTTCGTTTTTGTTATAAAATTTAGCAAATTTGTAATTTTTCTTGATAAATTTTGGCCAAAATTTATACTGCTACATATCTTTGGTAAAAATAAGTACAAATTGGGGTATATTATTTGGTCTTTGTGAAAGTTATAGAGTCCACAAGCTATGGTGCCAATATCTGAAAATTGATCACACCTGAAGTACTGACGGCCTATCTCATTTCTTGAGACCCTAACATGCCATAAAAGTACAAATACCCCCCAAATGACCCCTTTTTGGAAAGAAGACATTCCAAGGTATTTAGAAAGAGGCATGGTGAGTTTTTTTGAAGTTGTCATTTTTTCCCACAATTCTTTGCAATATCAAGATTTTTTTTAATTTTTAATTTTTTTTTCACAAAATTGTCTCATGGGGCGCTTTAAAAAAATATATATATATTTTATTGTTCATTTTACTTCATTTATTTTAGTTTGACCCTTTTTTTCCCCCCAAAAAAATTTTTGATCACTTTTATTCCTATTACAAGGAATGTAAACATCCCTTGTAATAGGAATATGGCATGACAGGTCCTCTTTACAGTGAGATATGGGGTCAATAAGACCCCACATCTCACCTCTAGGCTGGAAAGCCTGAAATAAAAAAAAAAAAACGATCCTGGCTTCGATCGTAGCGAGTATCGCAGGGTATTGTTGGGTATTGCAGGGTATGGCAGAGTATCGCAGGGTATTGCAGAGTATCGCCGGGTATTGCAGAGTATCGCAGGGTATGGTAGAGTATCGCAGAGTATCGCCGGGTATTGCAGAGTATCGCAGGGTATGGTAGAGTATCGCAGAGTATCGCCGGGTATTGCAGAGTATCGCAGGGTATGGTAGAGTATCGCAGAGTATCGCCGGGTATTGCAGAGTATCGCAGGGTATGGTAGAGTATCGCAGAGTATCGCCGGGTATTGCAGAGTATCGCAGGGTATGGTAGAGTATCACAGAGTATCGCAGGGTATCGCAGGGTATCGCAGGGTATGGCAGGGTATCACAGGGTATGGCAGAGCATCGCAGAGTATCGCAGGGTATCGCAGGGTATGGCAGAGTATCGCAGGGTATGGCAGAGTATCGCAGGGTATGGCAGGGTATCGCAGGGTATGGCAGAGCATCGCAGGGTATGGCAGGGTATGGCAGGGCATCGCAGGGTATGGCAGAGTATCGCAGGGTATGGCAGAGTATCGCAGGGTATGGCAGAGTATCGCAGGTATGGCAGAGTATTGCGGGGTATGGCAGAGTATTGCGGGGTATGGCAGAGTATTGCGGGGTATGGCACAGTATTGGGGGGTATGGCGCAGTATTGGGGGGTATGGCACAGTATTGGGGGGATGGCAGAGAATCCATCCATCCATGCTCAGCCATCCCTCCATACCCTGCAATACCCAGCAATACACTGCAGGCTATTGCTGTGCATTGCAGGGTATGGAGGGATGGCTGAGCATGGATGGATGGATCGGTGGTGGCAGAGCAGGCTGTGGGCACTACAGATCCCGCCCACAGCACTGCTGCCACCGATCCCTCCCCCTCTCCTCTCACACTGTACCGATCGGTACAGAGAGAGGAGGAGAGAGGAACCGGCGTCATCAAATGACGCCGGTTTGCTTACATGTGATCACTCCGTCATTTGACGGAGCGATCACGTGGTAAACGGCCGCGATGAGCGGCCGTTTACCGTGATCCATGATCCGCCGGGTCCTCTGGACCCGGCGATCATGGATGCTCTCGAGTGCGCGCACCAGGGGGCGCGCAAGAGCAGAATTCTGTGAGGCCGTTAATTAACGGCCTCCCAGAGTTAAGCAACCGCCCTGTAGCCGTTTTTCGGCTATGGGCCGGTTGTTAACTGGTTAAACATTAGAAACAATATGTGAACATTAACAATACCCAAATTAGTAATTTGCCTGGTTTTACAGCTAAAAAGTCAAGAGTGTTAAAAAATATAAGCTTGACTAAGATAATGAGGGACAGGGGCCACCCTGAGGTGGAAAACATGAGCGAGTTGTGCGGTATGTAGTGGGTATGGCAAGATTGCAATGGAGGATGGCGAAACAGAGCCTGTGCCTATTCGCTGATTGTACTGCATACATACAGTATGCCATAATGCATGTAGAAAATGTCACTAGGAGGGAAAAAATGTCCCAGTGTGAGTGGTGTCCCTAGAAGGAAAAAAATGTCCCTGTGTGAGTGGTATCCCTAGAAGGAAAAAAATGTCCCTGTGTTGGTGGTGTCTCTGGAGAGAAAAACTGTCCATGTGTTCGTAGTGTCCCTGGATTGGAAAAGATCCTGCAGTGTCAGTGAAGAAAAAAAAAACAAGCAGTACAAAGGGAATGGGGCAGTAGTTGATGGTAGGGCAGTCAGTACATAGGGGGCAGTGGTGATAGGTAGTGCAGAGGGGGGCAGTTGATGGTGAGGGCAGGCAGTACAGAAAAGGCATTTGATGCTAGGACAGGCAGCACAGCAGGGGGCAGTTGATGGCTGTGGTGATGGTGCTGGTAAGGGGGGGGGGCAGTACAGTAGGGTAGTGGTATGGTGGGAACAGGCAGTACAGAAGGGGAAGCTAAAGCCGAAGTAAATTGTTAACAATAAAAAAAAAGAAAATCTGCCCCCTATGGGCCATACGTGGATCTTCTTTGAGCTGTTGTTGCAAGAGACAGTGGAGGAGTGCTTCCTTAACCAAATCCACAGGGTTTAGTGAGTGCAGAGTAGGTCCCTGAGCCTTGGGGCCCATGTGCACTGCACATACTGCACATTTTAGGAATATCCATATATGCCCCTGATTATTCCCCATTTACTCTGCAGTGATAATAGTGGAACAGCTGTATGCAGTTTGGAATAAATAAGTATAATATTAGCTGTGTTTGTACAATACACCAGCAGTACTGGATGTACAGTTAGCCCAAAAATGTATAAATTGTATAGCTCCAATAACCTCTATATAATGAGGAATTATCCTCCTATTTGTGGGATATGTGATGGGAGGCTCTACTGTGCTACATACTGGTTCAATGGAGGGCCTTGGTTTATTTTGTTCTCTCAAATCACAACCTTCTGGGTTATATTTTCTGTTTGTAATTCAGAGAAGATGTCCCGTGTTCAACTGACAAATTATTGCTTTTTTGTGTTTTATTATGCATCCCTTTTAACCGTGACTCACTCCTATACAAATTGCACATAAGACAGTCTAATTTCATTTTGACATTATTCCACATTCAGTTTGGTGTAGGAAACTATTAAAATTATGTTTTGGTTATCCAGCCTGATTTGAGCTGAATCCGAAGTCTAGATACAGAATACAAGCTAGAGCCATTTTCAGGCGGCTTTATACATAAGTACACTTGCACTTAGCACTTTATTAAATTTCATTTAAGGGCTTGTATTTGTTCTTTAAATGTGTTTCCAATAAATTTGATAAATTAGCTTTTCGGATGTGTAGAGTGACCTCTGCTGCTATAGAATTGATAATACAGCAAGAGCGCTGTTGCAAAGCCAAGTACTGCATGAAACTCTTTATTTGCCGACATTCTATTATCCCCAAGACCAATCCCATAAAATGGAAAGCCATAAAAATGTTTGTTCTTTGAAATGTCCCCGTATTTTATTAATGTCTAACTTACTTGACAGATCTATTAATATTTTCCACAAATACAACCAATGTTGTTAAGTTGACAGCAGTTGGAAAAAAACAGATAAATATATCTGCATAAAAACAACATTTTTACAATTTTTAAGAATCCAGAGGTTCTCTGCATGTTGTATCTCATGCAGAGGCTTATATAGCCTTAATTAAAAAGTTTTTTTTTTTTATTTGTAAATAAAGTTAGCAATAGAAACCCCTTTAGAAATCACACTGTGACTGGCACAGGATGGATTTGATTGACTACTGATTACCTTTCCAGTACAGCAGGATAAGCAAGTATACTCCTCCTATTACCTCAAATAAAATGCATGCAGAGATTATCTGTAGACATGTCACTATTAAAGTTGCAGTTAGGTATAGAAATTCAGTGATGGGTCATCTACCTGAGTTTTCTTTAAAATAGTGGCACTGAAGAAAAAAAAGCAGCATCAATGAAAAACAAACCTAAGCTCATGGGCCACTAACCCTGGTTTAAAAATACACCTTAATGCAACAAATTGCATAAGGCATTTAATTACCTGGTAGATTATACTACAATAAGGCTATTTTATGGAGTTCTGTATGAGAAAGAGAGGCCACTAGAAATGTATCTGCTGAAAATAATAAAAAAATGTAAAATGATTTATTTATTTTGTACTTTTGTATTTTTATGTTTTTCGAAAATAATCAGAATCCCCTGTTGGACTACAGAGCACCTCTCCCTAATATTATAGAGATTAGAAATGGTTGTTTCTGTGCAACAAAGCCAGAGTTGTCAAACAACAATAGGACTTTAGAAGCTCACTGGCGGGATCAACAGGTATTGTTCCGTATTTGCAGCGTTTAAAAAAAAAAAAAAAACAAGACAAGAAGCCACAATATGTTTGCCTTGTATTCGACTGGATTGCCTTAAAAAGGCCTAAATGTACATTATATAATGGGAAACTAACAAGTTGATCCAGGGAATATCCAATTGCCTCTCACGGGATCAGGAAGGATTTTTTTCCTCTGCTGGAGCAAATTGGTTTATGCTTTGCTGGGGTTGTTTTTGCCTTCCCCTGGATCAACTGTGGGTATAGGATTATGTATATAGGATTGTATGATCCCCCCCCCCCTCTTTTATTGGTTAAACTAGATGGACTTTTTTCAACCAGACTTATGGCCCGTATACACGATACGAAAATCGTACGACTTATCTTCTGTTTTTTCTTGGTTGCTAGTCCAATCTCAAATGTATCACAATTGGGAGATTGTACTAACAATACAAATTTCCCCGTATGATAATACAATAGCTTCATGTATGCTTAACCACATTGTAGCATGTGAGGGGAAATTATGTAATGTGTGTTTGACCCCTCTAGCCATGACTTGAGGGCCTTTCTTCGTAGCTATTTGGAATATTCATGTGCGGTCACATTTATTTGTTTATTCAATCGTTTTGCGCGGCTTTTCGGCATTTAACTGGAAATATGGAAGATTTCAACATTCCAGTAGCTTTGATAGGTGTTATGGCTATCCAGAATATGCTTAACCAAAAAAAAAAGTTCAAGACGAAGAGCGTGGTGTAAAGAATGGCTCCTCAACCGTGCCAAGTACTCCCACATGCAACTCATCTGTGAAAACCAGGAAAATAACCCAGATGATTTCCGCAATTATTTGCACATGAACGATGAGTGCTTCCAGCAACTCCAGTCAGCTGTCACTCCACAGATACAGAAACAGAATACAGCAATGTGTGAGGCTATCAGTGCAGAGCAAAGGCTGATAGCCACCCTGCATTATGTGGCGATAGGGAGAAGCCTGCAGGACTTAGAACTTACCGCAGGAATTTCCCCGCAGGCCCTTGGCAAGATCATCCCTGAGACATGCAAGGCACTGATCACTGCTCTACAGAGTGAATAGATAAAGGTAATTTGCATATATTTTAAATACAAAATTTAAATAATGTTTTCATTTTGGTTGCAATCAAGGTAAAATAGCTATCGAACTCTGCTTATTCCCATGGCTAAAATATATAGCTAGGTGTAAATTGTTGTCTGTAGCACACAGATTGACAAATCCTATCTGATAATCTTTTTGCAGTTTCCCTAAAACCCAGCGGAATGGTTGGAGGTGGCCAAAAATTTCCAGGAGATGTGGAACTTCCCAAACTATGGAGGTGCAAGAGATGGGAAGCATGTTAGGATTACCCCGCCTACCAACTGTGGCTCGTTTTATTATAATTACAAGGGATTCAGCATTGTCATGATGGCAGTTGTTAATGCCAACTAGGGATGGGCCCGGTGTTCGATCCAAACCCATGTTCGAATCGAACATCGGGCGTTCGACCGCTCATCGAGCCCAGAACTATTTGGGCCCATCGCATCAAATTCGTGTGATGCGAACGGCCCACAATGCACTGTGCCAGTCGCAGTGCATTGCTGGCTGATGATTGGCCAAGCATGCACTGTGACCCCGCATGCTTGGCCAATCATAGAGCCAGCGGCGAGGAGAGCAATAATTGGCCACAGGCAGGATGCCTGTGGCCAATTATAGCTCAGGGGGTTTAGTACACGCCCCACACTATAAAAGGCCGCCGCGCCGGCAGCCTCGTGTAGTATGTTCCAGCGTGTCAGTGACATTATCTGCTGTGATCCATTCTGCAGTGCTGCTGAGTCTGACATTATCTGTGCTGTGATTATTCTGCTGAGTGTTGCTGACTGCTGACATTATCTGCTGTGATTCTGGGGATTAGTGTGTGCGTGCTGTTAGTACAGCATTGCAGTATCACATTAAACCACCTTTACCCTTCTGGCCTGTTTTGTCATCTAAGGCAGCCATCTGCGGCTAATGAATTGCCGGTTCCCGTAACACAGAGAACAGTCATTCATTGAAAGTCATTGATAAAAAAAAAGTCATTGATAAAAAAAAAGTCATTGATAAAAAAAAAAAAAAAAAAAAAGCGTGGGGGTCCCCCTAAATTCAATTACCAGGCCCTTCAGGTCTGCTATGGATATTAAGGGGAACCCCGGCCAAAAAAAAATGGCGTGGGGCCCCCCTCAAAATCCATACCAGACCCTTGAGGTCTGGGATGGATTTTAAGGGGAACCCCAGCCAAAAAAAAAAAATGGCGTGGGGTCCGCCTCAAAATCCATACCGGACCCTTATCCGAGCACGCAACCTGGCAGGCCACAGGAAAAGAGGGGGGACGAGAGCGGCCCCCCCTCCCTCCTGAACCGTACCAGGCCACATGCCCTCAACATTGGGAGGGTGCTTTGGGGGTCTGTGACCCCTTAAAGCACCTTGTCCCCATGTTGACGAGGACAAGGGCCTCTTCCCCACAACCCTGGCCATTGGTTGTGGGGGTCTGCGGGCGGGGGGCTTATCGGGATCTGGAAGCCCCCTTTAACAAGGGGACCCCCAGATCACGCCCCCCCTGTGTGAAATGGTAAGGGGGTACAAGCGGAACGGAGGAAGAAGAAGATGGAAGAAGAAGATGGAAGAAGATGCCGGAAGGAGATGATGAAGAAACCGAAGGATGAAGAAAGGAAGAAGACCAGAAGAAAGAAGATGAAAGAAGATTTTAATAAAAGGAATTGTCAAAGACCATCTCCTGTCATTTTTACCATTTTTGTCACTTTTTTGGTGAAATGGTAGGGGTACTTTTGTACCCCCTTACCATTTCACACCGGAGGGGGCGGGATCTGGGGGTCCCCTTGTTAAAGGGGGCTTCCAGATCCCGATAAGCCCCCTGCCCGCAGACCCCCACAACCAATGGCCAGGGTTGTGGGGAAGAGGCCCTTGTCCTCATCAACATGGGGACAAGGTGCTTTGAGGGGTCACAGACCCCCAAAGCACTCTCCCAATGTTGAGGGCATGTGGCCTGGTACGGTTCAGGAGGGAGGGGGGGCCGCTATCGTCCCCCCCTCTTTTCTTGCAGCCTGCCAGGTTGCATGCTCGGATAAGGGTCTGGTATGGATTTTGAGGGGGACCCCACGCCATTTTTTTTTTTTTTTTGGCCGGGGTTCCCCTTAATAACCATAGCAGACCTGAAGGGCCTGGTAATTGAATTTGGGGGGACCCCATGCTTTTTTTTTTTTTTGTTTTTTTGTTTTTTATCAATGACTTTTTTTTTATCAATGACTTTCAATGAATGACTGTTCTCTGTGTTACGGGAGCCGACAATTTATTAGCTTTTTTTCCTGCAAAAATTACACTTTGTGCAGGGACAGTTCTAAGCACGGGAAACATGCGCCCCTTCACAGGCATACTATAGACACCCCCCAGGTACGAAATTTAAAGGAATATTACACTTTTATTGTTTCACATTAAGCGTTATTAAAATCACTGCTACTGAAAAAACGGGCGTTTTTTAAAAAAAAATTTGCATTGATACATGTCCCCTGGGGCAGGACCCAGGTCCCCAAACACTTTTTATGACAATAACATGCATATTAGCCTTTAAAATTAGCACTTTTGATTTTGAACGTTCGCATCCATTGTAATTAATAGGGTTCTAATGTTCGCACGAACTTTAGGTCCGTTCGCGGGTTCTGGTGCGAACCGAACCCGGGGGTGTTCGCCTCATCCCTAATGCCAACTATGAATTCCTATACTTGGACATCAGTAAAAATGGATGCCACTCAGATGGCAGTGTTATTGAACACACAGAATTCTATAGGCGCCTCCAGAATGAGATGCCAAGCACTGCCCAGAATGTGGCAGGTATGAGTTGTTTTTTTTAGCAGACGACACCCTCGCATTAGGAGAACGCCTATTGAAGCCATTCCACATGGGCGGCTTGACCCCAGATAAGAGGATCTTTAATTATAGGCTGTCCCGTGCAAGTAGGGTGGTGGAGAATGCATTTGGAATCCTGGTCAACAGATTTTGCATTTTCCAAACCACAATTAACCTGGCCATGTACAAAATAGACACTATAGTTCTGGCATGTTGTGTCCTACACAACTACCTATGTTGACATGCACATGTTGCTGCAGCACCAGATTGGGAACATCAGAGACTTGGCATAAATACGAGTAAGGGCATGAGCGCCTTGCTGATCTCACATCTCTTGACCGTGGACATTCGAGGCTACTATCACAAAGCAGGCTGGAGTATATTAATTATTTTACTGGAATCAGTGCAGTGAGCTGGCAGAGCGACATGTAATTTGCTGATGTCAAAGTTAGGTTTGTACACTTTTTGGCTGAAAAATATGTTTGCAAGAAAAACATGTAAATTTGTAAATATTCCTGTAATTTTTATATATGCTTGTGTACTTGCATTTTCCAAAACTGGACCCTGTCCCCTCACAATTACTGCGACCACCTTCCCACTCTATCCTAAACTCCCTAACCCACATCTTCAACCTCTCCCTCTCCTTTCCTTCCCCGCTCAAACATGCACTGGTTACCCCCATACTTAAAAAACCCTCACTAGACCCCACCTGTTTGAATAACTTAAGACCCATCTCCCTGCTCCCATTGGCCTCCAAGCTCATCGAACGCTTTGTCCATGAATGAATGAACAACCTTCTCGACCCCCTACAGTCTGGCTTCCGTGTCCAACATTCCACTGAAACTGCCCTACTTAAACTCACCAATGACCTACTCACTGCTAAAACCAATGGCCATTACTCCATACTCTTAGAACTCTCTGCTGTCTTCGACACAGTTGACCATCTGCTCCTCCTCAGCAAACTACACTCCCTTGGCCTCTGTGATTCTGCTTTATCCTGGTTCTCCTCCTACCTATCTCAGCGCCCTTTCAGTGTCACTTACAACTCCATCTCCTCCGCTCCTCTTCCTCTCTCTGTTGGGTTACCCCAAGGCTCCGTCCTTGGGCCCCTCCTATTCTCGCTCTATACCTCTTCCCTGGGCCAGTTGATAACCTCCCATGGTTTCTAATACCACCTCTACGCCGATGACACCCAGATCTATCTCTCACTTGATCTCCTCACGGATCTCAAACTTACTGAATGACATATCGGTATGGATATCACATCACTTTTTCAAACTCAATCTTTCTAAAACTGAGCTTGTTATATTTCCTCCTTCCCGGTCCCCCCCTCCCATGACTTTACCATCAAGATCAACAGTACAACCATTGGTCCCTCCACACATGCCAGGGTGCTGGGTGTAATCCTTGACACTGACCTCTCCTTTCAGCCCCCACATCTAATCACTGGCTAAATCCTGCCACCTTAACCTCCGCAACATCTCCAGATTTCGACCCTTCCTGACTAATGACACCACAAAGCAACTTATTCACTCCTTGATTATTTCCCGCCTTGACTACTGCAACTCTTTCCTTAATGGCCTACCCTTACACAGGCTATCCCCCCTTCAGTCTATTATGAATGCTGCTGCTGGACTATACACCTCACTAATCGATCCGTGACTGCTGCCCCTCTCTGCCAATCCCTTCCCCTACCCCACCGTATAAAATTTAAAATGCTAACCACAACATGCAGGGCCATCCACAACATCTCCCCCAGCTACATCACCAACCTCATCTGCAGATAACACCCAAATCGTCCCCTCCGCTCCTCCCAGGACCTCCTGCTCTCTAGCTCCCTTGTTACCTCCTCTCATGCTCCCCTCCAGGACTTCTCCAGAGCTTCTCCCCTCCTCTGGAACTCCCTGCCCAATATATCTCATCAGCCCCTAAAATGTCCACCTTTAGGAGATCCCTGAAAACTCACTTATTCAGGGAAGCCTATCCCACACCCACCTAACAACTGTGCCTGAGTCACCCCCATCAAATCATTTCCTGCATCTATTACATTTTGTACCACCACCCCCTCACTTTAGAATGAAAGCTCTACTACTACTACTAATAATAATAATAATAATAATAATAATAATAATAATAATAATAAATAAAAAATGTTTTTTTGACTGCTTTGATCAAACTACTTAAATGATTTGTCAGGTCTGCTAAATATTAGGATAGGACAAAAGAGGGGGTTTTGGGACTTTAGATGAGACACATGTTGCCATGCATCTCCATCCCTATATCTGGTACATAGAGAGGGGTTTTGGGACTTTGCCTGAGGTGTGTATGATGGGACTAAGCAAGTGAAACAAAGTAATATGGATGTGATTATTGTCTAAAACACACAGCAATAACATGCAGCAGTGAATACATGGAGTATAGTAAAACACATGAACAGCATATTGCAAATAATAAACATAAAAATATTAACTTGTACATATCATTGTTAAAAAAGTATTCCTCCATGAACAGAAACCTAAAACAAAAAAGGTATGGTCCTATGAGTAAATGCAAGTCTGATGCGTTTCATGACAATATTTTAGGAGGTGGAACCTCTGATAACATAGGACCACTAGTACCTCCGGTACAAATGGGACTTTACAGGCGAACAAGCAATATGCTCATCATGAAACCACTATGAAGCAAAAAAAGAGGGGGGATGTTGAATTAGAATTATTATTTTAAAATATAAATTATTTATGGAAAAAAAAAATAGTAATAAAATACAGAAACAAAAAAAAAGAAAACATGAAAAAAATATATATGTGTACAGAATTGTTAAAAACAATCGTGATATAGTTTTTTCAACACGAACAATTGTTTACAAATGTTACATATGGATATGATGGATGCAGGTGAACAAGAAAGACATCCCTCGGTTGCCTAACATGTTTCGGGAAAACAAGACGATCCCTTCTTCAGAGGCATTGGGCGAAGGTTGGGTGTACAAAACATCTGAGAAAACAAAAAACAAAAGCAAACAAAAGACTTTGAGAGAGAATCCGAAAATGAGAGAGTGCCATTTGCAGACGTAAGAAAGTGGTTATACATACCAATATCCAGGGGGGGGGGGGGGGGGTAAAGGGCATATACGAAAACCAAGATGGATTTCCACATAAGCTGGTATTTAAGGGGAAGAAGCCTACCAGAATGAGGCTCTGCCTTTAAATGAAAAACAATTTTTGCGCCTCTTGTTATGTGTTCAAAACTGAACAAGAAAGCCCCAATGGTCTCCAGGGGAAGGCCTACACGGGGATCAACCTGTCTCCACAGAGGGGGGGGGGAAGCCAACCCAGAGATGACAATCTGTAGGAAAAATATATGAGTATAGTATGTAAGTATTTTAGGTCTGATCAAGAAACAAAGAAAATTACTACTGCTTGTCAGACAAAATCATTCCTAGTTTAGACTTAAAGAGTGACAAGGAATGATATTAGGTAAAAAAGATATACATATATATATATATATATATGCACCACATACGGTATGTATTCGTTGGTAGTAAAGAGTAAATTGAAAACCCCATAAACTACAGAAACTAAACTTACATTTTGGTTGGGTGCCGGTCTGTTTGGCAGCAAGAAAATTGCCTTGTTGCTTTCAGTGGGAGCATTCGCTACATGATACAGAGATGGCTATTTAACAGGTAAGCGGACCTATAGCGCGTGCGCATGGGAGGTAAGTAAATTAGGGAATGTTGCTCAGTTGGAAAGCTAAAGCATCCCATATGGCGCGTGATGATCGCGTCATACAAAGGAGCCAATGGCCAATGAGGGCCGGAGGAGGTGCTGGCAAGAACGGATGCCTAATGGCTGCATCAGCAGGGAGAATCCCTCGGCCAATAGATGGCCGCAAGATGACGTCAGAGAAAGGGCAGGAGGCCACGCTGAACGCGACGCATCGGAAGGGCATAGAACAGCGCATGCGCCGAAATTACGTGCGCATGCGCAGAAGGAAAAATGCCTCAGTCTATGCGATAAGCCGGAAGGAATGGGGCGGAGACAAAAAGTAAGACACCCTTTCATAGGGTGGTTGCTATAGTGATGTGGGGAAGCTATGGGAGACAGGAGGGACAGATCCCCAGAGCGGAGACCGCACGGCATATCGCCTGACAAGGAAAAACATGTTTTCCGAGTTGGCGAGGCGCCATGCGGTAAGAGCTCACTGGCACGGGAAAGGCTTAGAACCCAAAAAGGGCGACCCTTGGAAATAGAGCAGCCCAAAAAGGGTCCAAGCCGAAAAAGCAGAGGGGGCACGTCCAGCTCCAAGACAGGAACGGGAGGTGGTACCTCTCTTACCTGCGCCAGGCAAGGTCAAACCCCGGGAGACCAGGAACCATCAAAGAAAGAGGCATATTTACTTTGGGCCTTAAATAGGTCCAAAAAAGGAACAAAATAAATTAATATTAGGCACTGCAATGGCAAAGTCTCTCAATGTTCGGGTTCAACCTATGTATTAATAAACATAGGAGTGTGTTATAAACAGGACATAATGCATAATATTTTGATCTGAAAATAAAAAATTACAAAAAATATATATATAATAGATACATATACAACAGGCAAACAGAACCCTAAATGGCAAAAAGCCAATAATTACAGTAATCAAATGAAAAGGAAAAATAAAAAATAAATAAATGAAAAAATATAAAAAAAATAAATGAAATAAAAAAAAAAAAATGAATGAAAAATGAAAAATAAAAAAAAAAAAAATAAAAATATGAAAAAATAAAAAAAAAAATAAAAAAAAAAAAAAAAAAATGAAAGAAAAAAAAAAAAAAAAAAAATAAAAAAAAAAAAAAAAAAAAAAAAAATGGGGGGGGGGGGGGGGGGGGGGGGGAGAAACATCTACTCCTTCTCACATCCACCTGACACAAAACCCTCAAGGAAAGGACGGAAAGAAAGTTGG
The DNA here is from genome assembly GCA_028564925.1 of Lithobates sylvaticus. Taxonomy (NCBI): domain Eukaryota; kingdom Metazoa; phylum Chordata; class Amphibia; order Anura; family Ranidae; genus Lithobates; species Lithobates sylvaticus. Next base: position 244,003,791 of record CM053026.1, read on the forward strand.
GTGTTTAGGCCTGGGAAACAAGTAGCATTGCAGGCCGCAATCCATTTGACCTCTTTTTGGAGCAGAGATTTATTCCAGTCGCCACCCCTACTGTCGGGATGGATTCTGTCTAAAATTGTAAATGATATACGTGGAAAGGTGCCTGCATGCTGATCTCTAACATGTCGCCCCAAAGGTAGATCCGGGTTAACACATCTCATGCTGCTGATGTGTCGTGCAGCTCTTTTATTGAATTCATTTTTTGTTTTGCCAATGTAAAGACATTTACATTGGCATGTGAGTAAGTATATGACACCAACTGTTTTACAATTAAAAAAATGTTTTGGATTATATTTTTTATCGTTTGGAAGTGTAAAATTGGCTTGAGTATTCATATATCTACAAATGGTGCAACCACCACATGTGAAGGTGCCGAATCGTTTACATGCGTCGCTTCTAAAGGCACCAGTGTATTCACTTTTGACCAGATAATCTCGAAGAGAACGTGTGCGTCTAAAAGTAATGGACGGTTTTATGGAGATATATTTACTTAAGTTGGAGTCTACATGCAAGAGATGCCAGTGTTTATGTAAAATTTGCTCTATTTTTTTGTGTTGTTTATTGTATGTGGTTATGAGACGAGTAATATTTGGGGGTGTATCCAGGGACCTGTTTGGAAAAAGAACCTCATGTCTGACAGAGCCTCGTGCCCGTCTGAATGCTTTTTTCAAACAGGTGCCTGAGTACCCACGTTTTAAGAGACGCTGTCTCAAAAGATCTGCTTCTAATTTAAAGGCTGTTTCCGTAGAACAATTGCGTCTAAGTCTTAGGTATTGTCCATATGGTATCGACCATACCAGAGACCTAGGATGGAAACTGGACGCATGTAAAATAGTGTTTCCAGCAGTCTCTTTGCGGTAGAGACTGCTGGAAAGAAAGCCCTCGGGGATTTGGTAATTTTTAAGTCTAAAAACATGACAGAGACGGGGTCACATGTCATGGTGAAGAACAGATTGAAAGTGTTTTTATTCAAGATATTCATGAAAGTATGTAGATCCTCCACTGAGCTGTTCCAAATCATAAAAATGTCATCTATATACCTATACCAGGCTGCCACATGTCTGGTATAGGTTAAGATGGTTTCATCTGACAAAATGAATTGTTCCCACTCCCCCAGATACAGGTTGGCATACGACGGGGCACAGCATGTCCCCATCGCTACCCCCTGTATCTGGAGGTAGTGGGACCCATCAAAGGAAAAAATATTATGTGTCAAAATGAATTCTAGGGCCTCTAACAAAAAGGTATTTAGTTTTTTATCATCTTTATGGGATTGTGAGATGAACCGTTTAATTACTGGAAGGCCCAGGTTGTGTGGGATGGAGCTATATAAAGCCTCCACATCAATGGTTACCAAGATTGAATTTGGTAAAATGTGCAATTCTTCCAGATTTTGTAAAAGGTGAATAGTGTCCTTTGTATAAGAAAAGAGGCCTGCCACAAAGGGTCTTAGATGGTCATCTAGGAATTTACTCAAATTCTCTGTAATTGAACCATTCCCGGATATGATCGGGCGGCCTGGGGGATTTATTTGATTTTTGTGTATTTTTGGTAAACAGTATAAGGTTGGAATACGTGGATAGGGAGTTCTAATATATTCCCATTCGTTTTTGTTGATTGCACCATTGCAAAAAGCTTCATCAACCATGGTATAAAAAGAAATGTTATATTTCTCAATGACACTTTTCGAGATTTTTTTGTACCATGAATTATTTGATAGAACTTTGTGGCACATTGTTGCGTATTGATCGTTTGTCATAATTACTATGTTGCTCCCCTTGTCGGAGGGTTTGATAGTCAGAGAGTTTTCTTTTTTGAGTGATTCTAAAGCTGTTAATTCATTTTTTGTAAGATTACTACATGAGTTGGACGTCTTTATCTTTTTGATTTCACTTGTGGTTTGCGCTAGGAAGGCTACTAGATTGGGGCTGTTCATGAATTGTGGGAATTTATCAGACTTTTTTTTTAACTGCTTTTTTCTATCTTTGGGGATAATGGGCTCCTTGGTGATATGAGTATCCAGAAGGGACTCAATATCTACCATATCAATGAGGTCGCTGGGATCTTGTTCCTCTAGTAGAGTTAGAAGATCATCAAGTGCTTCATCGAATTTTTTGTTCGCCTGAAAAGTCCCATTTGTACTGGAGGGTACTAGTGGTTTCCTGTTATCACAGGTTCCACCTCCTATATTAACCTATGCACTGCAAGCTAATGGTGCTGATCAACCATTGTGTATTCACTGTGTGTTTGGCTTCCTGTTTCCTGCTTGCCGTGTGCTCTACGCTTGTCTATGTTACCGACCTTGGCGTGTTCTTGACTATTCCTGTCTGCTTTTGGCGTGTCCCGAATATCCCTGTCTGCCTGTGACCCTGAACCTTTGGCGCGTACTCTTTTGTTCCTGTTTGCTAGTTGCCCTGACCTCTGCCTTATCCCTTTACTATCCTTGTTGTTCCAGCCTGCTGTTTCCTTCTCCTGTAGTCTACCGTGAGCGTGAGCTGTGAGACCCTAGGGGCCGCGACCTGGAGCCAGACTGCAGTGCAGTCCATCCTTACCACTAGAGGCTCTGGTGAACACCCGCTGGCTCTAATGCCCCATACACACGGTCAGAGATTCCGACCACAAAATCCGTCTGATTTTTTCCGACGGATTTTGTCCGACACTGGTGTTGCATACACACGGTCGGACAAAGTTGTCGGAAAATCCGATCGTTCTGAACGTGGTGACATTCGTTGCGTACTATGGAACTACGTAGAGCCCAGTAGCCAATAGCTTTGGTCTCATAATTTAATCTGAGAATGCGTGGCACTTTGTCCGTCGGAATTCTCTACACACGATCGGAAAAAGTCCGATCGAATTTTGTTGTCGGAAAATTTGAGAGCAGGATCTCAAATTTTTTCTGTCGGAAATTCCGACGGAAAAAGTACGATGGAGCCCACACACGGGCGGATTTTCCGACAACATGGTCCGATCGGACATTTTCCGTCGGAATTTCCGTGTGTACGGGGCATTAGACTTCGCGCCCTGGGGAATCTATGCTCTAGCTCCAACTGGGATCTGTGTTAATGATCCAGTAGACCTGCTTACTAAAACTCCCTGGGTACAATCTGCAGCAGTCAGTCCTAGGGTCCACTATCTTAGCGGTGCACTTCCGACTCCTACGGAGTGCATCTGTCACCTGGTCTCAGGTGACCTGACAACATGGATGTGATACCCAAAGACGTGCATGTCCAACCAAGGGTGCAACAGGGGCTCCAATCTAAAATAAATAATGAATAGTGATTAAACCCATGTGGGCTAGAAGTGGGTGAAATCCCAGAGCCAAGTGAATGTGACGGGAAATATAGAAACTGGCATATATGTGTAAGTGTACACATACACGCCAGAAAGTGTGGATAGGTGAGTACTAAGGGTAGTAGGAAAAGCAAAAAAAAGATGTGAGCAAGTGATTACCTGCAGATCTGAGATAACCGTGATCAAAAAGTTAGTGCTCAATACTCAAAGATGTCTTGGTGGCATGATAGCCCACAGCAGGTGAGAGGTGTGTTTTGTTCCTAGAATTGCCGACAAGACTCAACCAGCATCATGCTCGCATTACGTAAATGGGAAGTGTCTGAGTCAAAGTGGCAGCCACCACTCATAAGAACCCAGACATGATTCCCCATTGGTCTGCCAAGGTGGAATGTCACGCCCCGGCATGACAGCATCACGAGGACATTGGATGTAGGGGGCTGCTGCGCGGTGCTGATGCGCACAGGAACAGACCCCCCCACACCAACGCTAGGTGGTCGAAGAGGGAATGGGAGGGGCGCATGTGAGCTTTGCAGCTCCCGGAAATCACAGGCAGGAAGCAGCTCCACAGTACCCCAGTCCCCAACACAAAGCATGCTGCTATGCAGGTGACACTAAATGTTGGAAAGGTGATATGCACAAATGGTGCCTGGGTGTTGAAAAAATGGAAAAATGGGTAACTACCAAGTGTGGTCCATTAGGGGTTTGATGGGGATCAATCGAGAAAGAGTTACTAAACCTAGTTGTAGGCCATCAACACAACCTCCATCCCTGATATTCGAACAAAAGAGGGGTGTTTGGGACTTTAGATTAGACACATGTTGACATCTGTGCTAGCCCACATGCTCCAGTGTACCTACCTTCACATGCTGCTAACATGTAAGTAGTCCAGTAGATGGATATTTTACCTTCTCTACTCAATGTCATTGCTTCCCTTAGTTGGGTTGCACGCTTAGAATTCTTATCTGATCTGCTTTTGTCTTCTTGCAGATCTAATTTTACCATGCATCCACTCTGAGTGGCATTATTGCCATGAAACGCATTGATACACTATGTTAACTCATAGGACCATACCTTGTGTTTCAGGTTTCTTTTCATGGAACAATACTTTTTTAACAATGATATGTACAAGTTGACATTTATATGTTTATGATTTGCAATATGCTGTTCATGTGTTTACTATACTCCATGTATGCTGCTTGTTATTGCTGTGTGTTTTAGACAATAAACACATCCATATTACTGTGTTTCACTTGCTGAGTCCCATCATACACACCTCATTCAAAGTCCCAAAACTCCTCTCTAATATCAGGATAGGAAGGTTAAAGCGGTAAAAAAAAAAAAAAAAAACCTGCAAGACAATTACATAATGTGTTAGTATGAATTGCATACTAGCATATTATGAAATACTTACCTTGGAACAAAGCCCCCACAGCAGTGCCTGGTCACCGCTGAGGGGGCTGACATATTCCCCTGGCATTTCTTCTGGGTTTGTGAGCTCCAGCGTTGTGGGTGGCCGGAGCCATGAGAACATCACTCCCATGCATGCGTGCAGGACCCCTCGGTTCCGGGAATAAGCTCTAAAGTTCAGGCATGATACGCAGGACCTTCAGAGCACATGCTCCGCTGATGTCAGCGACTGCGTGCAGGTTTATGAGATATTCATTTTACCTACAGGTAAACCTTATTATAGGCTTACCTGTAGGTAAAAATCCCCAAACGGGGTATACAAGCGCTTTAAAAAAAGGGTGATCTTGAAACTGCACGAGTGTCATTTTCATAGCAGGTACATTTGGGAAGTAAGAGTAATGCCGCGTACACACAGCCGGACTTTAGAACATGTTCTATATCTAAGTCCGTCGGAAATGCTGGCAGAAAAAGTCCGAAGGGGCATACACACGGTCGGAAAGTCTGATGAAAAGCTCCCATCTGACTTTTTCTGCTGGAAAGTCCGGCCGTGTGTATGCGGCATAAGAGATAATGCTTATTAAGGCAATCCAAATCTTGGTCAAACCAATACCAAATTTCTTTGACAGGAAAGTTTTATTGCAGTGAAGCTTATTTTAAGATTTTTCAGAAAAAAATATAATACATAACATTTTTTTTTCTTTTTTCAAGAGTTGACATTATCATCAAACCAATTTAACATTGCACTCATAATTTTTAGACATGTACTGTTCTGAGAGGTGGAATGACAATATTGTCCCAATCATGTTACAGAGGGACATAGTTAGTTTGGTCAAACCTAGGAAGATGTAAATAGGTCAAAAGATGATTTGGAGCTTACCATTATTTACTTGAGAGATAACATCAGGCATTTATAAATTGAAATGAGTAAACAGGACATGATAGGCCTTGTATGTCTGACAACATGCTAGCCATATAGTGCAAATGCAAACAGTCCTTCATACTAGTAAAGCTGAAAAAAAAAAAAAAAAACAGCACATAACTTCCTATTCAGGTCCCATGGCCATTCTCCATTCTCCTATTTCCCACTGCACAGTGTCCAACATATGAAGCAACCTCATATGCTGGGCAGTATTGCAAAGAGACCTTGCTATATTTGAAAATGATGTCACTGACAGCAGCAGGAAGAGAAAACTCCTGCTGTTGTCAGCCATGTGGAGAGTCCAGAGAATGTAATGTAACAAGTCATTTTCAGTGTTGCCAGTCATAGGCTATTGATGCAAAAAGTTTATTATCTTACGTCGAATGACATAAGGTAATACATTTTAACATGTGCAAATATGTTATTTTTTTATACCAAGCCATAAGAAAGAAAATTATAAATAAAAAAGGGTTATTATAAAGTAAACTATGACAAATATTGTAAACCTTTACAAATTTGAAAACATTTAACTACCATGATTGCTTTTCAAAACCTTGGCCTACAAATTGAATATCAATTCAATTTTTCAATAAACACAGTACAGAACTTGTTGTGTCTTGCATTTTCTGCAGTTGAGCGCAGCAGTTAAGAAAATCAGCAGATAGATGGCCAATGGTTGTTGGATTTAAACTGTGTTCTGTCATGCAAATAATAACTACAGGGGGTCCCCGGGTTACAAACAAGATAGGGACTGTAGGTTTGTTCTTAAGTTGAATCTGTTTTGTAAGTCGGAACAGGTACATTTTTTAGGTGTAGCTCCAGCCAAAAAATCTATTTTTACGTTTTTTTTAGATAACATAGAGAAGGTTATCACCCCTGTAACATTTGTTTTGCTGTCTGTGCCCCTGTTTAGAAGATTTCACCTCACCTTCTGTCCCAATGACAATTGGATTTTGAAAATTTTGGGTTGTTAGGGAAGCATGGACTGGTGATAAAGCATCAGTGGAGACACCTTTTACCCATAATGACTCTTACAGGAGTGAATTTCCCTTTCTAGGGGTAGATTTCCTCTCACTTCCTGTTGTCTCCCTCCGTTTGTAAGTAGGAGTCGTTTGTAAGTCGGATGTTTGTAAGTCGGGGACCCCCTGTAATGGCCTGTGCTGATGGAACGGGAAACAAAAACACATAGACATGTCACTTACGGGAGAATAATACTGTCTCTGCAATGTCCTTATCTGTTGGCTTCATAACATCTGCATCCACATTCTCCAAAGTGTCCCCTTCCAAGATATCTGATCTGCTATCATAACTGGTCATTTCATGAAGCTCCGCATGTTCTTTTGTTCTAGCATCTGCATTTCAAAAGATGCCATTATTTACAGTCAGATTTAATGCATAAGTAAACAAAATGTCCTCTGAAAGTTCCTAGAAGCTGCTGTTCAGGGTTTCTTTTCATCAATGACATTATAAGTGCAGGGACACTACATGAAATTGTCAGGTTAGAACAAAGCAATGTGATATAGCTCGGGTTAAGTTATACCTCGTCCCGGGTTTAATGGTAGATGGTAGAGCAGAGATAGGGATAGGGGACTATAGCGGTAAACAGTAATAATGATACTTGCAACTTTTTGAATGAAAAGTTTTTTTTTTAACAAAATAGTTTATTCATAATTGATTTGAAAAGTAAAATCGATATTACATACATAATTGAAAATACAGTACACAAAGAAAATACAGTGGAGTGGGTCCAGCAGTCATGTCCATTCCCCTGCAATTAGTGGGGACGCATGGGGTTTGGAGATGACAGGAGGACCATAGGGGTACAGAATAAAAAAGAGGTGGGTTAAAAAGGGTCTACAAAAGTTTAATAGATCCTGGGTACAAAGGGGCTGATTGGAGAGAGCTGACCAACATGTTTCGCCATACAATGGCTTCTTCAGGGTCAAAATGAAAAGTTTTGTACCATAAAAGGGAAGAGTCTAAGAAGATATGAAAAACAAAACAAAATTAGTTATACAGCACAATGGATACATCTAGTTTATCATGAGCAAAACATACAACTCCATGTCGCCACAAGGCCATACACCAATCCCATGTGCAAAACTGCACCGTGCTAGTCCCAGTAGGCTCCCACTAGGGGCCAAAGAAACATACCCCTGAATTGCTGGAACGACCACTAAATTCGCAGGTGTGGTCAGATATACTTGGGTCCCAAAAGGCAGGGAACTGTCGAGGGCCTGCAGGGAGCCTGGTAGAATAGAATAAGATAGGAGTAAAAATAGATATATAATGGCAAAAAGAATTAATTTGCCATACCTGGCTAACATAGCCTAGAGTTATAAAGACTTACCACTATATCAAAAATGAAGATTATATATGGAGCGCCATGCAGAGGTGATCCTATGAAGATCTTAAGAGAAAGCACCGCTGATACAACAACAGAATAACAATGAATTAAAATGGAGTAAGTGGATTGAGCATTGCATAGGAGACAAGGAAAAATGAAGGAAGCTCACCTACTAGGCACAGGTATAGTTGATTAAAACTGCACAAAGGGGGTCTGAAGCCAGACTGGTTAACAGCGCTTTAGAGTTAGTCAGAAAGAAGGGACCAGTAGCTGCAAGTAGAGAATGTACAATGTACATAAATAAAGTCTCAGACAAGCTAGCAAAATAGGGGCATAAGCTGGAAGGAAAAAAGACAAACCTGCATTAATGATAGTCTCAGCACAAATGGCGCTCCAATGTCCAACACCTGAAATGGTGAGGGAAAGGCAGGCTATAAAGGTCCTCCACACCTGATCATGATGAAACATGATGAGGCGGCGGGCAAAATGGGCCGTTCGCGCATGCGCAGAAGCGCCAGCGCGTGTGCCTACATTTCCCATAGTGCTCAGCGGCCGGAAGATGCGCGCGCCGCTCATCGCGCGCGCATATGGATGGATCCAGACCAAAAAGAGCCCTCCAGTGGACGGAGGGGGTAATACGCAAACATTAGTCAAAGCAAATGTGCTGAAGCCTATGGAGGAAATGGGAGACCATTAGATCCAAGACAAAGAGATGGAAACAGAGCTGATAATTACCAGATGGCGGTGGAGCATCAGGGAGGTGTGCAGGCAACAAAGCCAGGTGGGCTGCGGCCATAGGATCGCAGCCCTGGGGTGCCCAAACAGTTACCAATGCAGTGAGGGAGTATAAATGGCCAAGAGTGGAAAGGCGAAGGTGGAAGAACCAGAAATAGACCGGGCCATGTTTGGTGCACCAGATGGACAAAGGGACCAAGGGAAATGAACAGCAACGGGCAGTAGGGCCAAGACCCAATTTTTCCCACTGTCAATGGGGTCCTAAAATGGGGCGACATGGAGGTACATCCGCTATACATAGATAAAATAAGGGATTGTTACAATAGACAGAGGCATACAAATTTAGTATATAGTTTGAGTGAGACAAAATGTATTGACATTGAACCAAGAAGGATATGGAGTATATACCAATACTTAGAATTTATACCAAGCCTACACAAGTTGGCATAACGGCTTTAAGAAATAATGCATTTGGATTAAATATACATACGATAGTATAATCAGTCTATAAATTAGTACATACAAGCATAATGAACATGCTTATAGACAAACAGTAATAAAAAACAGCTGTCAAGGTGCCCGAGCACCCAAAGGGTAGCCTAGCCCACGCAACAACGCACAACCGGAGAAAGCAAGAAAAGATACATAACAAAATTAAGATATCATAGACATATGGATGGCGATAAACAACTCTAAATGAATAATCTGAAGTGAGTATCCATTTTCAGATATAGTAAATAGCAAGTATTCATAAGAAAGGTTTGAAACTTATGTATTCGTTCAAACCTGGATATTTGACAGCATTAAGATTGTGTATCCATTTAGTTTCAATTTGCAAGAGTTTATCATCGATACCACCTCCTCGCACATGTGTCTCGACATGGTCTAATGCCGAAAAACGTATGTGTTGGGGATCATGGTTGTGTACAAGACCAAGATGTCTATTAATGGCTGTAGTGGTGATGCGTTTAAGAGTAGGTTTGATGTGATCACGTATCCGGACCTGAAAGGGCCGTTTGGTTTTACCAATGTAAAAGCATCTGCAGGTGCAGGTGGCTAGATATACAACGCCTATTGTTCTGCAATTTACATAATGAGAAATTTCGTGAAAGGAGCCATCGGGAAGCAGAATAACTTTAGAATTTGAAACAAATTGGCAGATGTCGCATGACCCACAGGGGTATGTGCCATTGTCAGGGCGACTTTGGGTCGTTACTGGAGCGTGATGACTTCTAATGAGACGATCACGTAATGAAGGACATCGTTTATAGGTTATGTCAGGACGTGAACCAATAAACTTGCTGACTGTGGGGTCAGCAAGTAATAAAGGCCAGAAGTTGTTAACAGCCTCACGGATTTGAGTATGCATTGATGAAAAACGAGTGATCAGTCTGACAGGTTGGGTATCTGTGGGGTTTTTGGAATTATAAATCAGTTGAAGTCTGTCAAGTTTCTTGACCTTATTAAACGAACGTTTAAGGAGTGCCCGACTATAACCTCTGTTAATTAGTCTAAAGAATAATTCATTAGATGCTTTGTGAAAGTCCGCATCTGAGGTGCAGTTGCGTCTAATTCGAAGGTACTGACTATACGGAATACTGTTGAGTAAAGATTGGGGGTGAGCACTTTCGGCATGTAGGATTGTATTGCCAGCTGTCGGCTTTCTAAACAAGGACGTACTGATCCGTCCTATCTTATCAATATTGATCGTAAGGTCAAGAAAGTTGACAGATGACTGACTAGACTCAAAGGTAAATTTAAGATTAAAGTTGTTGGTCCCCAAAGATCCAAAAAAATCCTTAAGATCCGAGTGTGAGCCAGACCAAAATAATAAGATGTCATCAATATATCTAAACCAATACAATATACAAGTTTTGTAAGTAGGAATTAATTGTGAAAAAAGATGGCGTTCCCACCCCCCCAGGTACAGGTTGGCATATGAGGGCGCACGATTGGTCCCCATAGCCACACCTTGCACCTGGAGGAAGTGGGAACTACCAAACATGAAATGATTTTTAGTAAGAATAAATTTGAGGAGGTCCAATACAAAATTGGCATAACTGTCAAATCGAGGTCCTCGTTCAGAGAGAAGGTCACGAATGACGTCTATACCCCTGTCATGCGGGATGCAGTTATATAGACATTCAACGTCCAAGGTAACAAGCCAGGTATTGGGAGGTAAGGTCATGTTGTGTAATAACTTAAGAAGATGAAGTGTATCCTTAACGTAGGAGGGCAAGCGTAAAACATGAGGTGAGAGGTAATTATCTACAAGAGCACTCGCGTTTTCTGTTAAACAGTGACAGCCGGACACAATAGGGCGTCCAGGAGGATTGGTAGTTGACTTGTGAATTTTTGGTAAAGCATAAAGGTAGGTATGGTGGGTTCATTAATCTTTAAAAAGTTCCAAGTGCTCAGGTCAATGACAGCAGCCTGATGAGCATGAAAGATCAATTGATCATATTGATGAGAATTTTTTTTTTATAAGAGACAAGGCAATAGGGCGATACCATTCGCGATTGTTAAGGATATTGTAGCACATAGATTTATAGGCTTTAGTGTCCATAACCACAACATTGCCGCCCTTGTCGGCTGGTTTAATTACGATATCAGGATGAGCCTGAAGGGATTTTAAAGCCTGCAAACGCTCCTGAGATAAATTAGAATGACCTAAAGAGGTGTGTTGAAGATTTTTAATCACAAGACAAATTTGCTGAACAAAGGCTGAAATGTTGGGGTTCGTGGACAAAGCTGGAAAATTCTTGGATTTGGGTTTAAAGGAGGCAGGGGGGGGAAAGAGGCACCGAGGGCGACGGAAACCGACGCATCGGTTTCGTCAGCATTGATGGCTCCCTCCTCCCAAAGGGCCATAAGTTCATTGATTGCCTGCATTTCTTCAAATGTGGGCGCTTGATTGGAAACAGTGGTGACAGAATCAGTAGGATTAATGGTAGATTTGTCATAAATGACTTTATATATCAGCTTGCGGGCGAATAAATGAATATCTTTGATGAATTCAAATTTATCAAAGTCTGAGGATGGACAGAAAGTCAATCCTAGTTTTAAAACTTTTTTTTTTTTGTTCATGAGTTAAAGAGATGGAGGACAGGTTCAGAACATCGGGACCTACTGGATGTGAAAAAGTCGTGGGGGGAACTGTTAGCTCGGGTGGGGTGTTGTGTCCGGGGTTAATGGTAAAAAAATAGGTGCTATTTTGGGGTCTGATGAAGAACCATTGTGGGGAAACATTGAGGGTAAAACAGGTTCACTGCCGCGTCTAGCGGTCAGTGAGGGTAAAGTGATCGTGGTGATTGTGTGAGGATTGGCTGATGAAGGAAGTGTTTGTGAGGCGGGTGTGGAAATTTTTATGTTTTTGAACCGAGAAGTGGATGCAGGGGCATACGGTGTAGGTGTGAGGGTGCGATCGTGAGTGTCCAATAGAGATGATCTATCTCCTTTTCTTTTCTTAAGATTACGGTCATGTGACAAATCTTGATAAATAGTAGATGTACTGGATGAGAAAGAAGTAAGAGGTGTGTTAGGGGGTTCATGAGTATTGGATTGGGTGGGTGGATTATGTGGTTTTGATGTGAATTTACGTACAGGGGAATCATGCCATTTATATGCATAATTATTATCGTATGCAGATTTGTCTCTTTGGTATTTATTTTCTTTCATGTTAATAATATCAGTGGTGTAAGTTTCTAAATGCGCGCGCAGTAATTTATCACGTTTTATAAACCTAGTGGATGAGATCAAAAGGGCATGATCATCATACCAGGAGCTAATGGCTGCATCGAGAAGATCCAGTTCGTGTTCATATTGTTTGCACATTAATGAAATCACGCTGAAAGAGCATGTTTGTAAGTTAAATTCCCAAGCTGATTTAAGAGTGTCATTAATCTTTTTGATGTTGGGAAAGATTTGTACTCTAAGGCCCCATGGAACTATTTGGTTAGAGGTATACTTATCAAAATAGGTTTTATGCCAAAAAACACGGAACTTTTTTTCCAGAAGACGTTGAAGTCTCATAAATGATTTGTCAAGTTCATCATCGGAGATGTTTGCAGCGTTCTGCGAAAATTGGATTTTTTCCATCAAACCCTTCCAAGCATCACCACAGTAGTCCGCCATAGCGTAAGGGCCCCCAAGGGGCAATCGGGCACCGACAGCCAGTCAAATATTAGAAAGTAGAATTACAATTATTCATATAGAAAAAAGCATATAATTTAGTTAATACAATACACCAATATGTGGAGCATTACACTAAATTTCAACAAAAAGTTGCAGGTATGTAAAAGGTTGAATTAAATAGAATTCGAGCATAGCCAGCCAGAAGAAAAATGCGCATTAAAGCGCGGTTAAAGAGTGAAGAAGGAGGCTTGGATAGCTCTGGTTAAGTTATACCTCGTCCCGGGTTAAGTGGTAGATGGTAGAGAAGAGATAGGGATAGGGCACTATAGCGGTAAACAGTAATAATGATACTTGCAACTTTTTGAATGAAAAAGTTTTTTAACAAAATAGTTTATTCATAATTGATTTGAAAAGTAAAATCGATATTACATATATTGAACATACAGTACAAAAGAAAAATATAGTGGAGTGGGTCCAGCAGTCATGTCCATTCCCTTGCAATTAGTGGGGACGCATGGGGTTTGGAGATGACAGGAGGACCATAGGGGTACACAATGAAAAAGAGGTGGGTTAAAAAGGGTCTACAAAAATTTAATAGATCCTGGGTACAAAGGGGCTGATTGGAGAGAGCTGACCGACATGTTTCGCCATACAATGGCTTCTTCAGGGTCAAATGAAAAGTTTTGTACCATAAAAGGGGAGAGTCTAAGAAGATATGAGAAAACAAAACAAAATTAGTTATACAGCACAATGGATACATCTAGTTTATCATGAGCAAAACATACAACTCCATGTCGCCGCAAGGCCATACACCAATCCCATGTGCAAAACTGCACCGTGCTAGTCCCAATAGGCTCCCAGTAGGGGCCAAAGAAACATACCCCTGAATTGCTGGAACGACCACTAAATTCGCAGGTGTGGTCAGATATACTTGGGTCCCAAGAGGCAGGGAACTGTCGAGGACCTAGAGGGAGCCTGGTAAAATAAAATAAGATAGGAGTAAAAATAGATATAAAATGGCAAAAAGAATTAATTTGCCATACCTGGCTAACATAGCCTAGAGTTATAAAGACTTACCACTATATCAAAAATGAAAATTATATGTGGAGCGCCATGCAGAGGTGATCCTATGAAGATCTTGAGAGAAAGCACCGCTGATACAACAACAGAATAACAGTGAATTAGAATGGAGTAAGTGGATTGAGCATTACATAGGAGACAAGGAAAAATGAAGGAAGCTCACCTACTAGGCATAGGTATAGTTGATTAGAACTGCACAAAGGGGGTCTGAAGCCAGACTGGTTAACAGCGCTTTAGAGTTAGTCAGAAAGAAAGAACCAGTAGCTGCAAGTAGAGAATGTACAATGTACATAAATAAAGTCTCAGACAAGCTAGCAAAATAGGGGCATAAGCGGCAGTGAACCTGTTTTACCCTCAATGTTTCCCCACAATGGCTCTTCATTAGACCCCAAAATAGCACCCATTTTTTTTACCATTAACCCCGGACACAACACCTCACCCGAGCTAACAGTTCCCCCCACGACTTTTTCACATCCAGTAGGTCCCGATGTTCTGAACCTGTCCTCCATCTCTTTAACTCATGAACAAGAAAAAGTTTTAAAACTAGGATTGACTTTTTGTCCATCCTCAGACTTTGATAAATTTGAATTCATCAAAGATATTAATTTATTCGCCCGCAAGCTGATTTATAAAGTCATTTATGACAAATCCACCACCAATCCTACTGATTCTGTCACCACTGTTTCCAATCAAGCACCTACATTTGAAGAAATGCACGCAATTGATGAACTTATGGCTCTTTGGGAGGAGGGAGCCATCGATGCTGACGAAACCGATGCGTTGGTTTCCGTCGCCCTCGGTGCCTCTTCCCCCCCCCCCCAGCCTCTTTTAAACCCAAATCCAAGAATTTTCCAGCTTTGTCCACGAACCCCAACATTTCAGCCTTTGTTCAGCAAATTTGTCTTGCAATTAAAAATCTTCAACACACACCTTCAGGTCATTCTAATCTATCTCAGGAGAGTTTGCGGGCTTTAAAATCCCTTTAGGCTCATCCTGATATCGTAATTAAACCAGCCGACAAGGGAGGCAATGTTGTGGTTATGGACACTAAAGCTTATGAATCTATGTGCTACAATATCCTTAATAATCGCGAATGGTATCGCCCTATTGCCTTGTCTCTTATAAAAAACTTTTCTCATCAATATGATCAATTGATCTTTCATGCTTATCAGGCTGCTGTCATTGACCTAAGCACTTGGAACTTTTTAAAGATTAATGAACCCACCATACCTACCTTTTATGCTTTACCAAAAATTCACAAGTCAACTACCAATCCTCCTGGACGCCCTATTGTGTCCGGCTGTCACTGTTTAACAGAAAACGCGAGTGCTCTTGTAGATAAATATCTCTCACCTCATGTTTTACGCTTGCCCTCCTACGTTAAGGATACACTCCATCATCTTAAGTTATTACACAACATGACCTTACCTCCCAATACCTGGCTTGTTACCTTGGACGTTGAATGTCTATATAACTGCATCCCGCATGACAGGGGCATAGACGTCATTCGTGACCTTCTCTCTGAACGAGGACCTCGATTTGACAGTTATGCCAATTTTGTATTGGACCTCCTTAAATTTATTCTTACTAAAAATCATTTCATGTTTGGTAATTCCCACTTCCTCCAGGTGCAAGGTGTGGCTATGGGGACCAAATGTGCGCCCTCATATGCCAACCTGAACCTGTGCCATCTTTTTTCACAATTAATTCCTACTTACAAAACTTGTATATTGTATTGGTTTAGATATATTGATGATATCTTATTATTTTGGTCTGGCTCACACTCGGATCTTAAGGATTTTTTTAGATCTTTGGGGACCAACAACTTTAATCTTAAATTTACCTTTGAGTCTAGTCAGTCATCTGTCAACTTTCTTGACCTTACGATCAATATTGATAAGATAGGACGGATCAGTACGTCCTTGTTTAGAAAGCCGACAGCTGGCAATACAATCCTACATGCCGAAAGTGCTCACCCCCAATCTTTACTCAACAGTATTCCGTATAGTCAGTACCTTCGAATTAGACGCAACTGCACCTCAGATGCGGACTTTCACAAAGCATCTAATGAATTATTCTCTAGACTAATTAACAGAGGTTATAGTCGGGCACTCCTTAAACGTTCGTTTAATAAGGTCAAGAAACTTGACAGACTTCAACTGATTCATAATTCCAAAAATCCCACAGATACCCAACCTGTCAGACTGATCACTCGTTTTTCATCAATGCATACTCAAATCCGTGAGGCTGTTAACAACTTCTGGCCTTTATTACTTGCTGACCCCACAGTCAGCAAGTTTATTGGTTCACGTCCTGACATAACCTATAAACGATGTCCTTCATTATGTGATCGTCTCATTAGAAGTCATCACGCTCCAGTAACGACCCAAAGTCGCCCTGACAATGGCACATACCCCTGTGGGTCATGCGACATCTGCCAATTTGTTTCAAATTCTAAAGTTATTCTGCTTCCCGATGGCTCCTTTCACGAAATTTCTCATTATGTAAATTGCAGAACAATAGGCGTTGTATATCTAGCCACCTGCACCTGCGGATGCTTTTACATTGGTAAAACCAAACGGCCCTTTCAGGTCCGGATACGTGATCACATCAAACCTACTCTTAAACGCATCACCACTACAGCCATTAATAGACATCTTGGTCTTGTACACAACCATGATCCCCAACACATACGTTTTTCGGCATTAGACCATGTCGAAACACATGTGCGAGGAGGTGGTATCGATGAGAAACTCTTGCAAAATGAAACTAAATGGATACATAATCTTAATGCTGTCAAATATCCAGGTTTGAACGAATACATAAGTTTCAAACCTTTCTTATGAATACTTGCTATTTACTATATCTGAAAATGGATACTCACTTCAGATTATTCATTTAGAGTTGTTTATTGCCATCCATATGTCTATGATATCTTAATTTTGTTATGTATCTTTTCTTGCTTTCTCCGGTTGTGCGTTGTTGCGTGGGCTAGGCTACCCTTTGGGTGCTCGGGCACCTTGACAGCTGTTTTTTCATTATTGTTTGTCTATAAGCATGTTCATTATGCTTGTATGTCCTAATTTATAGACTGATTATACTATCGTATGTATATTTAATCCAAATGCATTATTTCTTAAAGCCGTTATGCCAACTTGTGTAGGCTTGGTATAAATTCTAAGTATTGGTATATACTCCATATCCTTCTTGGTTCAATGTCAATACATTTTGTCTCACTCAAACTATATACTAAATTTGTATGCCTCTGTCTATTGTAACAATCCCTTATTTTATCTATGTATAGCGGATGTACCTCCATGTCGCCCCATTTTGGGACCCCATCGATAGTGGGAAAAATTGGGTCTTGGCCCACCGTCTCAGCCCTACTGCCCGTTGCTGTTCATTTCCCTTGGTCCCTTTGTCCATCTGGTGCACCAAACATGGCCCGGTCTATTTCTGGTTCTTCCACCTTCGCCTTTCCCCTCTTGGCCATTTATACTCCCTCACTGCATTGGTAACTGTTTGGGCACCCCAGGGCTGCGATCCTATGGCTTCGTTGCCTGCACACCTCCCTGATGCTCCACCGCCATCTGGTAATTATCAGCTCTGTTTCCATCTCTTTGTCCTGGATCTAATGGCTTCCCATTTCCTCCATAGGCTTTAGCACATTTGCTTTGACTAATGTTGCGTATTACCCCTTCCGTCCACTGGAGGGCTCTTCTTGGTCTGGATCCATCCATATGCGCGCGCGATGAGCGGCGCGCGCATCTTCCGGCCTCTGAGCACTATGGGAAATGTAGGCACACGCGCTGGCGCTTCTGCGCATGCGCGAACGGCCCATTTTGCCCGCCGCCTCATCATGTTTCATCATGATCAGGTGTGGAGGACCTTTATAGCCTGCCTTTCCCTCACCATTTCAGGTGTTGGACATTGGAGCGCCATTTGTGCTGAGACTATCATTAATGCAGGTTTGTCTTTTTTCCTTCCAGCTTATGCCCCTATTTTGCTAGCCTGTCTGAGACTTTATTTATGTACATTGTACATTCTCTACTTGCAGCCACTGGTCCTTTCTTTCTGACCAACTCTAAAGTGCTGATAACTAGTCTGGCTTCAGACCCCCACTGTGCAGTTTTAATCAACTATACCTGTGCCTAGTAGGTGAGCTTCCTTCATTTTTCCTTGTCTCTTATGCAATGCTCAATTCACCCACTCCATTCTAATTCATTGTTATTCTGTTGTTGCATCAGCGGTGCTTTCTCTCAAGATTTTCATAGGATCACCTATGCATGGCGCTCCATATATAATTTTCATTTTTGATATAGTGGTAAGTCTTTATAACTCTAGGCTATGTTAGCCAGGTATGGCAAATTAATTCTTTTTGCCATTTTATATCTATTTTTACTCCTATCTTATTTTATTTTACCAGGCTCCCTCTAGGTCCTCGACAGTTCCCTGCCTCTTGGAACCCAAGTATATCTGACCACACCTGCGAATTTAGTGGTCGTTCCAGCAATTCAGGGGTATGTTTCTTTGGCCCCTACTGGGAGCCTATTGGGACTAGCACGGTGCAGTTTTGCACATGGGATTGGTGTATGGCCTTGCGGCGACATGGAGTTGTATGTTTTGCTCATGATAAACTAGATGTATCCATTGTGTTGTATAACTAATTTTGTTTTGTTTTCTCATATCTTCTTAGACTCTCCCCTTTTATGGTACAAAACTTTTCATTTGACCCTGAAGAAGCCATTGTATGGCGAAACATGTCGGTCAGCTCTCTCCAATCAGCCCCTTTGTACCTAGGATCTATTAAACCTTTTTTATTCTGTACCCCTATGGTCCTCCTGTCATCTCCAAACCCCATGCGTCCCCACTAATTGCAGGGGAATGGACATGACTGCTGGACCCACTCCACTGTATTCTCTTTTTGTACTGTATGTTTAATGTATGTAATATCGATTTTACTTTTCAAATCAATTATGAATAAACTATTTTGTTAAAAAATTTTGTTAAAAAAGTATCTTTCATTCAAAAAGTTGCAAGTATCATCATTACTGTTTACCGCTCTATACTTTTTTAATTTTTGTTGTGTAATAAGAGAAAATAAAAGAGAGAAATTTTACATTCCACAACAATTTAGAGGTCATACATGCATAGACACTATAACATAAATAGATACCGTATTTATCGGCGTATAACACGCACTTTTTCCCCTAAAAATCGGGGGAAAGTCGTGGGTGCGTGTTATACGTCGATACCCCAAAAAAAAAAATTCAAAAATGGCAAGCGCCGCCGAAAAATAGCGAGCGCTGCCGAAAAAGGCCGAATTGCGGCCGCAAAAACCCGAAGCCGCGCCGGAATAGACCGAGCAGACTGTTCGGCTCTGCTCGGAGTCCCGCCTCCCTGCACTCGCTCCGGAAACAGCAGGGAGGCGGGACCGCGATCGGAGCTGGGCAGTCGGCTCGGCCTTTTCCGGAGCCGCTTCGGTCTTTTTCGGCCGTGCCTCTGTCTTTTTCGGCGGCGCGCGACAGAGAGTCTCGGCGGCAGGAAATTCAAACCCGGACCGGACTTCAAATGTCGCTGGGCATGGCTGCAATGACGCTGGCAAGGTACAATGTCGCTGGGCATGGCTGCAATGAACCTGGGCAAGGCTGCAATGATGCTGGGCAAGGCTGCAATGACCCTGGGCAAGGCTGCAATGATGCTGGGCAAGGCTGCAATGATGCTGGGCAAGGCTGCAATGACCCTGGGCAAGGCTGCAATGATGCTGGGCAAGGCTGCAATGACGCTGGGCATGGCTGCAATGACCCTGGGCAAGGCTGCAATGATGCTGGGCAAGGCTGCAATGACGCTGGGCAAGCTGCAAATGACGCTTAAATGTTTTTTTTTTTCCTAAACTTCCCTCCTAAAACTTTTTTTCCTTAAAATGCCCTCCTAAACTTGGGGTGCGTGTTATACGCCGATAAATACGGTACTTACTTTTTTTAAGAGTGCAAAGAATTTGTTCTATTTGTTCCTGATCACAGTGTTTTAAGTCTGACTGTCTTTTTCTGACTTGGTCTTTTGATCTTTCTACGCTGCGCTTCTTTCTTAAGCATTCCAGAACTTTGTCTAAGATGATGTTTTTTCTGCTGTTGGGTCTCTCATAATTTTGGAGCTTGCCATTATAATCAGGCTTCTCCAGCAGGTATACAAGATCGACCATTTCACTTCTGGACATTGCTGTTGCCTTCACATTTCTCCCATATGTGCCTCTGGCCAGAGGCGGCTCTCTAATTAGGCAAATTAGGCGGTCGCCTAAGGCCTCGCATTCCCAGGGGCCTCGCAGCCACCTAATTTACCTACCGTGTGTTGGAGTGAATGTCCCCTGGTCGCTGCCCTCAGAGCCTTTAAAGGGGTTGTAAAGGCAGAAGGTTTTTTTTATCTTTCATGCATTAACATAAAAAGCCTTCTGTGTGCAGCAGCCCCCCTCAGCCCCCCTAATATTTACCTGAGGTCCCTCTCTGTCCAGCAATGTCCACGAGTGTCTTAGCTGTCCTGATTCTCCTTCCTTATTGTCTGAGACACAGCAGTGACGCCATTAGCTCACGCTGCTGTCAATAAAATTCAGCTAGCCAATCTCTTGTATCATGTCTGCTGTCTCTGACCATCCCCTGTATCACGTCTGCATTCTTTTCTGCAGTAATTTTTATCGCTTGAATAATTTTTTCCATAATGGGAGTGAGTGGGGCCTCATGTCTAAGGTTTGCCTAAGGCCTCACAAAGCCTAGAGCCGCCTCTGCCTCTGGCCTTTGGTCTGGGCCCCCCTTCGTTCTCCTCATCTGCCATTTTGTACACCTGAAGTCTTCCTCGTGTGCCGCCGACAAGCCCTACACACATATACACTGCTGCGTGAGTCATCAGAGTGAGGCGAAGCAATGGACGCATGCTCACTACGTAATTCAACGAACACACGCAGCAGACCCAAACGATCTGTTACGTAGAGCACTGAACACTTCGACAATCCGATTGATCCGCTACATCAGGGATCTGTTCAACGAAGCAAGGTAAGTCAACCTTTTTGTATGACATGCATATGAGAACATTTCATATTATATGTGAACACGCTGGTGCTGTTGCATCAAGTAGGCCCCACGAATTGTCGTTGTCTTTTGGCAAGGAATTTTGGATCAGGCCCCATTAATTTTGGTTTATGTTTGTTAAAAAGTTGTATATCAGATCTGTTTCACCATGTAACATAGCTGTTAATAGAACTTAATTATGTGCTATGTGCTTCATGCCTGAGCATTACAATTTTACTTTGCAGAAAGCATGACAGACAAGTTTACCAACCCTGAATTGATTCAACGCTTCATTGAAATGTACAGGCAAATGCTTTGCCTTTGGAAAGTCAAGTCCAAAGAATACTCAGACCGCAACAAGAAGCATGAGGCCCTCAGCAAGCGGGCGGAACTCTGCAAAGATGTTTGCACTAATCCTACAGTGCAGTATGTGGGGAACAAAATTTTGAATTTGAGAACAGTGTTCAAAAAGGAGCTAAATAAAGTAAGGGCCTCACAAAAGTCAGGAGCTGAAGATGTTTATGTTTCATGGCTGTGGTACTACGAAAGCCTTTGCTTCTTGGCAGAGCAAGTAGATGCCAGAGCTTCGCTTTGTACTCTTGCAAACCCTTTTCCAGCTTCAGCAGATTTGCAACCATCTGACCTTGATCTTGACATCTCTCAGGAGATTCCACATGCTCAGGTAACTGCAGCATAGCTTGGTACTTTTACCTTGTATGAAATTCATTTTTCAGAGGTGTCTTTTTTATTAAAAGTTTCTGTAATTTTATGTCCTTCAGCAGTTTCTGTGTTGTACAGTAGTAACATAACACTATGTTATTAAATTACACATCTATATGCATAAATTTGTAGAAAATGTGGTTTCACTTTGCTGATAACGTTCTTCTTTTCTAATTATAGGATCTTGCTAATAATGAGGATGTCATTCAGTCAACTCCTGTTGCACCAACACCCAAGGCCAAAAAAAGGAGGAACCTGGAGGATGCCACATCTTCTTTCTTATCAAACCAAAAAACAACCCCCTACTATTGAGACTTTACTTAGATCACCACACTAAATGACATTGTATAAAAAATTGTAATTTACCGTAATTCAAATGTTTGAAAATGGTCATCCAATTGACAAAAACAGGGTACACAATGCAGCACATATACAACAGTACAAAAAAGATATTTTACACAGAAAAATTATATATTCAAAAAACAAAAAATAACAACACATTACAGAAAACCAGATGAGTGGCATTGGAGCTCTCGTGGAGGTAGATGACTTGAGTATTCGGGGGTCATCTACCTCCACGAGAGCTCCAATGCCACTCATCTGGTTTTCTGTAATGTGTTGTTATTTTTTGTTTTTTGAATATATAATTTTTCTGTGTAAAATATCTTTTTTGTACTGTTTTATATGTGCTGCATTGTGTACCCTGTTTTTGTCAATTGGATGACCATTTTCAAACATTTGAATTAAATTACAATTTTTTATACAATGTCATTTAGTGTGGTGATCTAAGTAAAGTCTCAATAGTAGGGGGTTGTTTTTTGGTCTATATCTAGAGATGAGACCACCACACTATAGCCTTTACCAATAGGGGAGTGTGCCTTAATTTCTTTTGTATCTTTCTTATCAAAGGCAACTTCAGCTCTCAAACGAAAGCCTGATGCTTATAATGGTTTTGGAATCGTTAATTAAGGTTTGACCAGTTCTAGGAACAGCCAATCACATCCGCATACCAGCAGTATAGTAAAGCCAAAGAAAAATCGGTAGGGGTTCCCTCTCATAAAAGTATTAGGATTTTAAAGGATATGAGGCTGTCGCTGAGGTGAGCACACATACACAATTATATACAAAAGTTAATTTTATCAACCCCTTGCCGACCGGCTCACGCCGATATACGTTGGCAGAAGGGCACGTACAGGCATATTAACGTACATGTACGTTGCTCTTTAAGACGCAAGCTCCGTGAGTGTGATCGCGGGTCCCGCGGACTCGATGTCTGCGGGGATACCTGCGATCGTCTCATGGAGAGGAAGAACGGGGAAATGCTAATGTAAACAAGCATTTTCCCGTTATGCCTAGTGACACTGACACTGATCACAGCTCCCTGTGATCTGGAGCAGTGATCAGTGTCCTGTCACACGTAGCCCAGCCCCCCCCACAGTTAGAACCACTCCCTAGGACCCACTTATCCCCTGTACCCCCTAGTGGTTAACTCCTTCACTGCTAGTCACATTTACACAATAATCAGTGCATTTTTAATCGCACTGATCGCTGTATAAATGTGAATGGTCCCAAAATAGTGCCAAAAGTGTCCGATCTGTCTGCCATAATGTTGCAGTCATGATAAAAATCGCAGATCACCGCTATTACTAGTAAAAAAAAAAATATTAATAAAAATGCCATAAAACTATCCCCTATTTTGTAGACGCTATAACTTTTGCGCAAACCAATCAATAAACACTTATTGCGATTTTTTTTTTTAAACAAAAATATGTAGAAGAATACGTATCGGCCTAAACTAAGGAAAAAATATGTTTTTTTATATTTTTTTGGGGGATATTTATTATAGCAAAAAGTTAAAAATATTGTGTTTTTTTCAAAATTGTCGCTCTTTTTTTTGTTTATAGCGGTGGTGATCAAATAGCACCAAAAGAAAGCTGTATTTGTGGGGGGAAAAAGGATGTCAATTTTGTTTGGGAGCCACGTCGCACGACTGTGCAATTGTCAGTTAAAGCGACGCAGTGCCGAATCACAAAAAACGCTCTGGTCTTTGGGCAGCCAAATGGTCCGGGGGTGAAGTGGTTAAAGTATAAAAATCCTTAAATTTATCATAAAAATACATAAATGTGTGATTGACATATGGCATGTGGCCTGAAATTTCTTAAGCATAGAGTTGTCCAACGTGTTTCGCGGAGCTCACGCCCCACTTCTTCAGGGAAACTCACTATGCATCTAATCTTTAAATTCAAAGAGATATAATTACAATAACATATATATTTTTATTTACATTTTACCACAACAAAAGCAAAAACAATTTGCTATATATTACATCAATATTGTGCTCACCAATTTCATCAAACAATGACTCTCCAACATTGAAAAAGGCAGGACGAGCCCAAGCCCTATATTCCATGGTGTCAGAACCTGTAGGAATAGTCTGGCAGACACTGGACCATACCTTGAATGGATAAATAATCCTGGCAGGTCTAGGATATCAAAAAGCAGAATACCTGTCTCAACAATTGTAACATTTACTGGATAACATTCACACAGAAAGTACATCCAGCCCACACAGACCTTTCTTTTATATCCATACCTGCTTGATATATTTCATAGGGCTGCTGTATATATGGGGTATATCATAGACTCACCCACACATAACAACGGGTAAAGAAGAGTCCGGGTGCTTCAGGATGGGAGCTGAGGTAAAGAGCCCCTTAAGGGCCTCAAAGGCCCCTTGGGCTTCAGGAGACCAGTGGAAGCGGGTACCTTGTTTGGTGAGCCGTGTGATGGGCGCCACTATGGCCGAGAATCCTCTGATGAACTTGCGATAAAAATTGGCAAAGCCAATAAATCGCTGGATACCTTTCTTATCTGCAGGAGTAGGCCAGTCCAGGATGGCTGCTATCTTCTGGGGGTCCATCCGGATGCCCCTGCTGGAGATGATTAAGCCCAGAAAGGGTATGCTCTCCACCTCAAAGAGGCACTTGTCGGCCTTGGCATAGAGGCCATGTTGCCGGAGACGGCCTAGCACACTCTTGACATGCCCCCGGTTCGACTCTAGGGAGGAAGAGAAAATTAGTATGTCATCAAGGTAAACAACGGCAAAAACATCTAAAAAGTCCCGGAGCACATCGTTAATGAAAAACTGAAAGGTAGCAGGGGCGTTACAGAGTCCAAAGGGCATCACCAGGTACTCGAAGTGCCCAAATCGAGACGCCCCTCTGAGGTCCAGCTTGGAGAAGATAGAGGCCGTGCCAAGCCTCTGGAACAGTTCTGGGACCAAGGGGAGAGGGTAGCGATTTTTAATGGTAACGTCGCTTAGGGCACGGTAGTCCACACAGGGTCTAAGGGAATGATCCTTTTTCTCCACGAAAATTATCCCTGCACCTGCTGGGGATGTGGAAGGGCGGATGAATACTTTTTTCAGATTTTCATCGATATAGTCCTTGAGTTTCCCCTGCTCCACCTCTGTTAGGGGAAAAACCCTACCGAAGGGAATCTTGGCCCCGGGGAGAAGTTCAATGGGGCAGTCATAAGGCCTGTGGGGTGGCAACACATCTGCCCCTTGTTTACTGAACACATCCAAGTAGGCATGGTAGGCTTCTGGGATGGACTGGCGTAAGCCTGCCTCGGCCTCCAGGCAGAGCAGGGCAGAGAGTTTCACGGGAACCGTAGAGCCACAGGACCTCTGGCAGTAAAGGGAGGAAAAGACCACCTCCCCTGTGGCCCAATTGATGGCTGGATTGTGTGCCTGCAACCAGGGGATGCCCAAAATAATTGGGAATAGAGGAGAAGAAATAATGTCCAACCGCAAATGTCCAACCGCAAAAGTTCCTGATGTGATCCAGAGATGATCGATGAGTGGGGCAGTCTCCTGGGTCACCGGGCCTGATTTTATAATGGAACCGTCCGCCAGATGGACGGATAGTCCCTGTTCCCTGGGACGAAGAGGAACCTGGTGCCGGGCGGCAAAATCAGAGTCCATAAAGCAACTACAGGCCCCAGAGTCAATGATGGCGGTGGTCCGCAGAGTCCTTCTTGGGAGCTGAAAGGAAACAGAGAGGGCAAGATGAGACGAGACCCCGGTCACTGGATCAACATAACTGGATAGCACGGTTGGGAACTTACGGAGTTTAGCCGGGCAATTCCTGACATAATGACCCAGCTCCCCGCAATAAAGGCACAAATTGTTGTCGCGGTGTCGCTGGCGTTCTGCTGGGGTGAGAGAAGGCCGCAGGAGTCCCAACTGCATGGGTTCAGATGCAGAGGGGGTAGGTACAGGCCGGGCAGTGGAAGCAGGGCGGAAATGACTTGGGGCCCTGGGGAGCATCCAGGCTGGTCTTGGGGACCCCATGGTTTGCTCGGCCCTACGTTCCCGTAGGCGCCGATCGATCTGGATAGCTAAGTCAATGAGAGAGTTTAAGGTCTGGGGAACCCCTACTCTGGCGAGCTCATCCTTGAGCACGTCCGAGAGGCCCATGCGGAACTGGTGACGAAGGGCAGCGTCATTCCAGTCAGTGTCGGCGCCCCATCGCCTGAACTCAGCCACATAGTCCTCTGCTGGTCGCCGACCCTGCTGGAGAGAACGCAGGGCGGCCTCTGCAGTAGTTGAGAGCTGGGGGTCCTCATATAATTGCGCCATGGCGTCAAAGAAGGTAGTAAGACTGGTCAGTGCTGCGTCTTTTTGTTCCAAGAGGCGGTGGGCCCAAACTTGGGGATCCCCGGTCAGCAGGGCTACCACAAAGCCCACTTTAGCGGCCTCTAAGGAAAAGGTCCTCGGCTGTAGAGCAAAATGAAGTTCACAGGAATTGCGAAAAGTCCTGAAACTGCCACGGGTTACTGAGAACTTCTCCGGAGTGGGGACCTTAGGTTCGGGTGGTAGCATCACTACAGTTGGGGCTCCCTGCTCGGGCTCAGACATGGCTGTCTGCTACTGTCACGTACCTGGTGGTGCGAGCCCGATATTGCAGAGAGAGACCTCCCTTGCGTCTCCCACTCCTGGTTCCCTGGTAGGGGGACAGGCGACCCAGCAGTGAGGAGGAGCACGGGTGCCTGGCAGGATCAACAGACCGGTGGAGTGACAAGGTCAACTCAGCGGACAAGCTGGTTCAGTCTAGTAGGCAGGATAGCAGAGCAGGTTGGGTCCGGATGGACAACTTAGCAGACTGGACAGCAGAGCAGGCCGGAACTGGACAGGTAAGCAGGTTCAGCAAACAGACAGGATAGCGGAGCTGGCTGGATCTGGATGGACAGCTTAGCAGACTGGATAGCAGAGCAGGTTGGGTCTGGATGGACAGCTTAGCAGGCTGGACAGCAGAGCAGGCCGGAACTGGACAGGTAAGCAGGTTCAGCAAACAGACAGGATAGCAGAGCTGGCTGGATCTGGATGGACAGCTTAGCAGACTGGATAGCAGAGCAGGTTGGGTCTGGATGGACAGCTTAGCAGACTGGACAGCAGAGCAGGCCGGAACTGGACAGGTAAGCAGGTTCAGCAAGCAGACAGGATAGCAGAGCTGGCTGGATCTGGATGGACAGCTTAGCAGACTGGATAGCAGAGCAGGTCGGGTCTGGATGGACAGCTTAGCAGACTGGACAGCAGAGCAGGCCGGAACTGGACAGGTAAGCAGGTTCAGCAAACAGACAGGATAGCAGA
The DNA here is from genome assembly GCA_028564925.1 of Lithobates sylvaticus. Classification (NCBI taxonomy): domain Eukaryota; kingdom Metazoa; phylum Chordata; class Amphibia; order Anura; family Ranidae; genus Lithobates; species Lithobates sylvaticus. Next base: position 244,031,174 of record CM053026.1, read on the forward strand.
GCTGGCTGGATCTGGATGGACAGCTTAGCAGATTGGATAGCAGAGCAGGTCGGGTCTGGATGGACAGCTTAGCAGACTGGACAGCAGAGCAGGCCGGAACTGGACAGGTAAGCAGGTTCAGCAAACAGACAGGATAGCAGAGCTGGCTGGATCTGGATGGACAGCTTAGCAGACTGGATAGCAGAGCAGGTCGGGTCTGGATGGACAGCTTGGCGGACTGGACAGCAGAGCAGGCCGGAACTGGACAGGTAAGCAGGTTCAGCAGACAGACAGGAAGCAGGACCTTGGAACAGACTGGATCAGTACAGGTGATCAGACTTGGCACAGGAAACAGAACCTCAGAACGGACTGGAGAAATACAGGTGATCAGGTTCATCACAGGGAACAGAACTGCAGACCGGACTGAAGCAATACAGGTGATCAAGTTCAACAGAGAAGGTCAGGTATCAGACTGGCATCAAGGTACAAGGGGATGAGGCAGAAGGATGGTCACAACAGGCCGAGGTCAGGTACAGGCGGAAAGCTGGGTAGTCACAGGTAAGCCAGGTCAACAGGACAGAGGAATCAGGATCAGGTAACATACACCACAACGCTGTAGAGCAGACAGCGGGGACCGTCTGCCCAGGCCAGGTTTAAATAGCCTAACTGGCGCTAACCAGAGCGCGCACCTGTCTCCCTGTGCGCGCACCTGTGCGCGGCCGCACACGTGCACGCGCCCGGGCGCGCATGCGCAGTGACATCTGTGGGCCAGGACGGCCAGGGTTCAGGTTTCTGGCAGGATCTTCATGACAGCCATATACAACAGCTATGTTATCTATCACAACTCCACTGAAAGCCCCAAACCCTCCCTTGGCTACCAGGAGGAAATCACCACTGCCCTTATATTTCCGAACAACCCACCAGAAAACATTTGATCCAATGTGATTAGCAGACTCTCCGAACGCCACTTTCCCAAATGAGTGAGAAGAGACACCACTTATCATTGTCCCCAATGTCCTTCCCAACCAGGCCTCTGCATAGTTGACTATTTCCGCCGTTACCATCTTTCACTAAATTATTAGTGAAGTATGGTAAGCATAACCCTCACTTCCTGCCATTTACCTTCACACCCCTTATGCCTCTGCTTCCTCTGTAACTGACCCTGGCTTATTAGTCGACCATGCTTCTGCCTACCGATTCTGTTCATACCTCTGCCTTTTCATAATCTCCTGCGCTATGGTGTTTTTGCTATCGGCAACAGATGTAATCCACTCTTTGGTTTATCATTTAGTAAAGTTTCTGATCTTGCAGCCCTCCTCAGAACAATGGGTGTTCATAAAACTGGAAGAAAAAAGAAAAAAAAAGGAGGGCGCACAGATCTAGTGCATTACCAAACGTAGTTTTATTTAAATATATAAAAAGCAAAGGTACTACTCACAAAACGAGTATATAAAAAGGCGTTTTCATATCGATCAAGCTGCGTTTCTTTGCATCTGCAGAAAAGACCTGATGACCGGAAGATCGGATGGTACCCCAAACTGCTGAACGGCTGACGCTTTTCAGGGGCGCACCCGCACTTACAGGGTGCGAGCGCAACAGCGCAGTTGGTGTCGGAGAGAACGCAGAAGCACCCGCACTTCCTGACTCCGGGATGGCGTGCGCTCCAGCAGGGGAAAGAACGGACACTCAATATCACCAAATCCATCAGTGACCGCCTGAGAGAGACCTTTAGGGGTGAGTCTTTTCATATCTGATGGGATTGGGCTGCCTATTGATATCAATTCAGATCGGCACTTGGCGCTGTATTGCGTTGGTATAGTGGTAAGTATGCAACTGTGCCTTCATCATTTACAATTGTAGCACACTCTCTCTCTCTATTTCACTTTATTTTATTTTACTCCATTTCACTTTGCTTTGGCGAACTGATCGTTTGTTGTCCATTTTCCCCGTTTTAGGCGAATAATAGTGTAAAGCTTTGTAATAGGCAATAAGTTGTGTTTGTCTGGCTGGAGCCAGCCCATTTAGAGGGGCGTGGCCTGACTGGGAGTGGCCATCGGGGGCATGGACATATGGATGCATTTAATGGGGTTCACATGAAAGAGTAGCCATTGATCATCTAGGCTCTGAAGAAAATTTCACTTCAAAAGTGTAATAGGCAGTCAACAAATTAGATGTGTAATTTTTCTCCTAGAACACCTGATGGTGCTCCCTGCATGTTGGGCCTCTCTATGTGGCTAGGCTGTGAAAAAGTCCCACACATGTGGTATCACCATACTCAGGAGGAGTAGCAGAATGTATTTTGGGGCATCATTTGTGGTATACACATGTCATGTGAGAGAAATAACCTATTACAATAACAATTTTGTGGTGGAAAAAAAATCTTAATTTTGCAAAGAATTGTGGGAAAAAATTACAACATCAAAAACCTCACCATGCATATTACTAAATACCTTGGAATGTCTACTTTCAAAAAAGGGGTCATTTGGGGGGTATTTGTACTTTCCTGGCTTGTTCGGGTCGCAAGAAATTAGATAGGCCAGTGTGATAAATTTTTTATGATTTGCACCACAGCTTGTAGACTCTCTAACTTTCACACAGACCAAATAATATCCACTAATTTGGTTTATTTTTACCAAAGATATGTAGCAGTATAAATTGTGGCCAAAACTTATGAAGAAAAATTTATAATTTGCTAAATTGTATCACAGAAACTAAGAAAAATGCTTTTCTTTTTTTTCATTTATAGCGCAAAAAATTAAAAACCCAGAGGTGATCAAATCAGAGGCGTTGCTAGGGGTACGGGGGGTGCGGTCCGCACCCGCGTGACACCCGCTAGAGGGGTGACACCCTCCCTGTTTTTTTTTTTTATTTATTTATTTATTTATTTATTTTTTATTATTTTTTTATTTTTAGCTGCCGCAGCCCGGGTGACACCCTCCCTGTTTTTTTTTTGGTTAATTTTTATTTATTTTTTTAGCTGCCGTTCACCCAGCCCAGCGCCGTTTTCGCTGGGCTGAAACAATACACTGCAGCAGCGCCTGGTGTCCTCCTTCCTACCTCCTTCTTCCAGCTTCAGCCTGTCTGTCACATCTCACAGAGTGCAGACAGGATGATGACGTGACGTCACTACACAGTGTCTGCGCTCCGCAGACGGCAGCTGCAAGTTGTGAATCTGCCCTCCTCTCCAGGCGCCCGAATTGTAAACAGGTGCAGGGGGGGGGGTGTCCTGGTGTCCGAGCCAGCCCAGCCAGGTTGAGTTGTGTGTGTGTGGGGGGGGGCCGCCGGCGGGGGGGGGGGGGGTTCCATGGTACCGACACAGACACGCCACCAAAGAGCTGGTGGGAGGAGGGAGGACTCCCAGTGTCTGGTGCCCTGGCTGACCTGTTATGGCTATGCAAGTATGATGGGGGGGGGGGGGGGGTGGGGTGCAAGGTGGTCTGCTACAGCTATGGATAATATATATGGATAATGGATATATATATGGATAATGGATATATGGATAATGGATATATATGGATAAAGGATATATATGGATATATATGGATAATGGATATATATGAATAATGGATATATATGGATAATGGATATATATGGATATATATGGATAATGGATATATATGGATAATAAATTATTTGGGGGGGGGGGGGTGACACCATGTTATACCGCACAAAGTGACACCAACCCTAGTGATGCCACTGGATCAAATACCACCAAAAGAAAGCTCTATTTGTATGAAAAAAAGGACAAAAAAAAAATTTGGGTACAGTATTACATGAATGAGTAATTTTCATTCAAAGTGTGAGAGCACTGAAAGCTGAAAATTGGTCTGGTCAGGAGGGGGGTTTTAAGTGCCCAGTAGGCAAGTGTTTAAAGTCTTAAGTCAAAAAATGAATGTTAGTGTTATAGAGAATACAATGGAATATAATTCAACGGCACAGGGGAACATTGCACTTTTAAATATTTATAAAATAAACTAAAAGTAATTCCTCCTTCACTGTGCTTCCTTATAATAGTCATATAACCTTTATCATTTTATTGCATGCTGCTAAGAGCCAGGCTGGTTTAAAACAAATTTTTGCTGAAGGGAGCACATTTATTATGCTTTTATATAAGTTCAGCACTATCTTACAGATCAAACACCAGTTCCTGGAAAGTCTGTTTTGTCCAGTAGATGGTGCTATTGTTCCAACGATTTATATAAAATAACCAGACCTGTTCAAAACTGGCACAATTCTTTATTTCACAAAGGATGAGCTTTTAAATTTCACTTACAGAATTAAGTGCTCCAGAACATATTTGTATTGTAACTGTTAGAAAATCATCTGGGACTACATAAATATGTGTAAATTAATAACAGCTGGTAGCTCTAAAATATGCTTTCTGGATAAAAGACAAAGATACCTTATGTCTTTGTCTGCTTAAACAGCACTGTGCCCCCTTTAAACAATCATTAACCAGTAATAGTTGGTACACACTGAAGCCTTTAGGCATACAACCATTGGTGCACAAAGGACCATCCTTCTGCTAGAACCACCTCTGTTACACAGAAAGTATCTTATTTTACTGGTTCTTACCCAGCTTTAAATATTATAACTTTTTAACCACTTTACCTCCGAAAGATTTACCCCCATTCCTGACCAGGCCATTTTTTTGTAATACAGCACTGCTTTATTTTAACTGACAATTATGCATACGTGCGACACTGTACCCAAATATATTTGTTGTCCTTTTTTTTTTTACCCCACAAATAGAGCTTTCTTTTGGTGGTATTTGATCACCTCTGTGGTTTTTATTATTTGCACTATAAAAAAAGGCCGACAATTTTGAAAAAACAAAACAAAACAATGTTTTATTTTTTATTTTTAAAAAACAAAACAAAACAATGTTTTTTTACTTTCTGCTATAAAACATTCCCAATAAAAACATGTAAAAAAAATCTAAAGCCATAGGGATGTCCCCGTGCATCAAAGGGGGGTGGGGCTACCCCAAAGCACCCTCCCAATGTTGAGGGCATGTGGCCTGGTACAGTTCAGGAGGGGGTGCGCTCTCTCGTACCCCTCTTTTCCTGTGGCCTGCCAAGTTGCATGCTCGGATAAGGGTCTGGTATGGATTTTTGGGGGGACCCAACGCCATTTTTTTTTATCTTGGCGCGGGGTTCCCCTTAAAATCCATACCAGACATGAAGGGCCTGGTATGGAATTCGGGGGGACCCCCACGCATTTTATTTTTTACTTTTGGGGGAATCCCATGCCGTTTTTAACAATTAAACTTTATGTGTATTGCCGGGACCGACAATTCATCATAGCCGCGAGTACTTTTAAATTACTTTTTTTTCCTTTAAACATGCGCCACATTACAGGCATACTATAGACACCCCCCAGGTACGAAATTTAAAGGAATATTACACTTTTATTATTTCACTTTAAGCATTATTAAAATCACTGCTCCCGAAAAAACTTAGTTTTTAAAACTTTTTTTTTTGCATTGATACATGTCCCCTGGGGCAGGACCCAGGTCCCCAAACACTTTATATGACAATACCATGCATATAAGCCTTTAAAATTAGCACTTTTGATTTCTCCCATAGACTTTTAAAGGGTGTTCCGTGGCTTTCGAATTTGCCACGAACACCCCAAATTGTTCGCTATTCAGTGAACAGGCGAACACCCGATGATCGAGTTGAACTGATGTTCGACTCGAACATCGGAACCATCCCTATTCCTGCTTAGCAGAAACACAGGTTCTCTGTCTTTCCTACTAACAGAACAGTGATCCGCCTTGTTTGCATAGGCAGACCGCCGTTCTGCCTCTGTTGGGAACGATCAGTGGGTTCTGGTGAGCATTAAGTCAGCCGGACCTGCTAATTGGCTCCCGATGTGTCCAATCATGTGTGAAAATCATGTACCTGTGCGTGATTTCTGGCAGAAGAGCCATCACCCCCGCAGTACATATACGTGGGGCAGTCTGCAAGGGGTTAAATAGGTTGACATAAAATGACTGTATATCTCATGTGTAGCAGTACCCCCGTGAGGGCTGCTGATTAACTCTATACCCCACTGGCTACCCCGACTCTGCATATCCTCTCTTACCTCTGACACCTCCATTCTGCAATAGAATATTATCAATAAGAAACTCACACAATGTCACTGAACCACTCAGAAAGTTTACTAGAGTGAATAATATAAAACACAATGAACAATGTGAATAAACACAAACAATACATGACAGTAGGTATCACTCAATTTATATAGGCAAACTGTTAGCTGTGTAATCACCATTGGGAGTATATGTAAACAGGTGTACATTGGATAAGTGTTCAATATCTTCAATACCTGTATTAAACACCTTCCCACTGAGGCCTCAATACACACACCAAATTGCAATACAATATTCCTTACATGCAATAACACAGCGTAATGTCTAACATATACTCAATGGCTCCCCCTAGGTGGTAATTCAAAGTTCAAACCACAGATAGAGCTGATAGAGATTTGACTCTAGATATCTTTAGCTAGCCTGTAGTTTATACTGCAGTATTTGTAAATCCACAAAGAAAAGGAGAAGAAACAACTGTTGAAAGAATAGTATGTTGATAAATGCTTAACTGAAGAAAATAAGGCACTTGTAGATTCCTCCTGATATATGTAAGTGTAATACAGTACTGACCTTACAGCGCAGGGAACAAACAAACCCTTTTATTACTGCTCCCAGCATGCAGTGCTGCATGCTTTACATTGTCTGCATTTTAGTTCAGGGCCGATCCAGCTAACAGAGTCACTGTCAGGTCACCAGAGACCAGGTGACAGGTGCACTCTGTAGGAGTCAGAAGTGCACCGCTAGGTAATGGACCTTAGGACTGACTGCTGCTGATTGTACCCAGGGAGATTCAGGACACAGATATACTGGATCACTAACACAGATCCCAGTGGGAGCATAGAGCATTGTACAGAAGGGTCTGGAAGCGGATAGGGCCCCCTGGGAGAACAGTGCCATCAATCGCCAAGACCACCAATGGCGTAAGGGGCAAAAGGGTAAGTCTCATGGAGGATGCAGTTTCCCAATCCATGAAATTGGCAGCGGCTCCGGAATCCAGATGTGCTAAGACCGAACGAGAGGAAGTGCCGACATGAAGCAACACAGAAAGGAGAAGACGAGAAGGTGAAGGTGATATTTCAGGGTCTAATACTCCACCTTCCAGATGTATTAGCCCTGAGCGTTTTTCCGGACGAAAGAACAAGTGTCACGGAAATGACCTTTGGCCCCACAATAGAGGCATAGGCCCAGAGTTCTGCGCCTAGCGCGTTCTTCGGGAGATAACTTGGTCCAGCCCAACTGCATAGGTTCCTCAGCAGGCAGGGGGTGCTCATCGGATCGAAGAGAAGGGACTGGGAGCTCAGGCTGGCTAAAGAACGGGGAGTGCTGGAGTCTTTTTTCCAGGGCCCTCTCCTGAAAGCGAATATCGATCTGGTTACACAAGGTGATGACACTGTCCAGATCAGCAGGAAGGGATCTTCCTGCTAATTCATCCTTCACTCTATCAGAGAGGCCATGTAAAAAGGTTGCAACTAGGGCCTCATTATTCCAGCTCAATTCAGCTGTGAGGATACGGAACTGAAGAGCATACTGGCCCACAGAAGCGGACTCTTGACGGAAACGCATCACCTGCGTCTGATTGGATTCCTGGGTCTCGAGTCGCTGAACTATGCCCTGCAAAGGATCGACTGCCGGGAGCGGCACGTTAGCCAGGTCCATGGCTGATCAAACTGTCAGGTCACCCTGAGGCTAGGTGACAGATGCACACCGTTGGGATCGGAGTGCACCGCAAGGTAGTGGACCCTATGGCTGACTGCAGTGGACGGGAGTCCAGGTGATCCGGAACACGGGGCCGCTGGACACCAAGACGGATCCCACCGGGGTTAGAGCGTAAGATTCCCTGGGGCGCGGAGTCTAAGAGCCAGCTGGTGTTCGCCAGAGCCTCTAGTGGTGAGGATGGACTTCGCTGCAGTCTGGCTCCAGGGTCTCACAGCTCAGGCTCACAGTAGACTACAGGAGAAGGAAGCAGCAAGCTGGAACGACAAGGATAGTAAGGGGATAAGGCAGAGGTCAGGGTAGCTAGCAGACAGGAACAACAGAGTACACGCCAAAGGTTCAGAGTCACAGGCAGACAGGGATCGTTGAGAACACGCCAAGGTCGGGAACGGAGACAAACATAAAGCACACAAGCAGGAACCAGGAAGCCAAACACACCACGGATACACAATGGTTGATCAGCACCACTGGCTTGCAGTGCACAGGTTAATATAGGGTTCCCTGATAGGGCCTGGGGTGGAGCCATGCTTAGAGGAGAGGTTATAAAACCCACCAGGTGAGAGTGGCTGGCCTCTTAGTTGGAGCACATGAGGAGAGGTAAGCAAACAGGGAAAGATTACTGCATAACCATGACAGTCACTTCCTCCTCCAAACTACATCTCCCACAATGCTTTGCTGTGTTGCTTCTCAGAAATTAGAAGAAGATCCTAACAGCATTAAGAAGACACTAGAGGGAGCCAAACTCATTTGAAATAATAACCATTGTAATAACTATAGTAGCAAACCCTTGGCTACACACTCCCCCCACTTAAACTCTTTGGTCCCCAAAAACATGAAGCTCACCCACTTCAACTTGCTGAAAAGAAAGTTAAATTATTGATGATTTTTTTCTAACTTCAATCCAAATTTAGCAAATACCGACACACATCTGGGTTTCTTTGAAACCATTTGTACACCCTATCCAAAATCAGTTTTTGAAAAGGCCAGGGCAATTGCCGTGTCCCACCCATTGGTGTCAGAGGTTAGAGCAGAGTAGCCCCCTACCCAATTAACAGTTAGAGGTGTAGCTTCAGGAGCTGACCTGTGAATGGTATGAATAAGCTCTTCAGAACTCTCTCCCAGTGTGTCATAAGTGAGTCTCTTGGGAGGGTGCACATCCCGCCTCAACCACATGGGTAAATATGTTCCAGAAGTCTGTCTTGAATCTTTGGTTGTTTCCTTGACATTGGTCTGAACACTTAATTTCGTGGAGGGGTCTTCATTTGCAGTTTCAGGAACTAATAATGGCTCACCAACATCAGGGATTGGTAACAATTCACTGGAAAAGTCTATCAAATCTCTAATCTCTTGTTCAGGAACAACTTTTACGACCCTGGTTCTTTCCGCGTTCTGCAGAGGTAACAATGTCTGAAACTCTGGTTCAAGGGACCTACGGACCGTCTTATGTGTCTTCATTGGTCGTTGAGGTACCATCCTGACTGTTTCTTTTGGCTGTTGGGGTAACATCCTGACTGTTTCTTTTGGCTGTTGGGGTACCATCCTAGCTGTTTCTTTTGGCTGTTGGAGTACCATCCTAGCTGTTTCTTTTGGCTGTGGTGGATGCTCTAATAGTTTCCATGTCTTTTATTTTCTCCCATATTCTCTACAAAGGACTGGCTATTGAGCTATCTTCGACAGGCCAAAACCAGGCAGGCACATCCACCATCTCATCCTCCTCAATCCTCCTTCTTCTTGGTGAGGTCACCGGACTGGAAACTTGGGAATACACATAATCTTCTCCAAATTCCTCATCTTCTTCATCAACCCCCCTTTTTCCTGGTGAGGACACTGGACTAGAAACTCGGGAATACACATAATCTTCTCCAAATTCCTCATCTTCTTCATCCGTTACATCAGCTACAGTCGGCATTTCCTTTTGTGAGTGTGTGCGAGGTGGAGTTGGCTTTGGAGAAGGCAGTAGGGGTGCTTGGGGCACCCTCACTGCGTCTGATAGTGGTAACAAGTGATGCCTATGCCACATCTTCAATGATTCCTTCTCTCCATCAGGTCTGATCTGATACACGGGTAGACCAGGGAGTTGTTTACACACAACATAAAGCTGTGGCCACCAACGATCCGCCAGTTTATGTTTTCCTGGTATCCTGGTTTATTTTGAGATTCTCTGGTGGAAGCATGTTCCATGGCTTTCTCATAGGCTTGTCGTAAGTTCTTACGTAATCTATTCACATAGCCCTTATGTGATGTTAAAGGGGTATCATCAAGGGAGGTGCCAAAAGCAAGGTCAGCAGGAAGACAAGCTTCTCTACCAAACATAAGATGGTAAGGGGAGTAACCGGTAGCATCACTCTCGGTGCTGTTGTAAGCATGCACTAGTGCTTCTATGTGATTTTCCCAATGCTGTTTCTTGTCTGGGGTTAGAGTTCCCCACATGTTTAACAGAGTCCGATTGAATCGTTCAGGTTGAGGATCACCTTGAGGTTGATACGGTGTAGTACAAGACGTCTTGATACCCAATAGGGCACACAGCTGGTGAACTAGTCGACTCTCAAAGTCTCTTCCTTGATCTAAATGAATTCGCACAGGTAGTCCATAGTGCACAAAAAACTTCTCCACAAGCACCTTGGCCACAGTGCTAGCCTTCTGATCCTTAGTAGGGTAGGCCTGTGCATAGCGGGTGAAGTGATCAGTCATGACCAAGATGCTGTTTCTTCCTCCTGTATCGGGTTCCAGGCACACAAAGTCAATGCAAACCAAATCTAACGGCTCCTGACTTTGTAAGTGGCCCATTGGGGCTGCCCTCACTGGCAGAGTTTTCTGCTGGATGCAAGTCAGACAAGAGTAACTCTCTACCTCTCCCCTCAAACTGGGCCAATAGAATCTATCTCTGATCAAACTAAATGTTCTGTCGGTTCCCAAGTGGCCATGTTCATTATGTAACGACACTAGGACAGCAGTCCATTGTTTTTCCAGGAGGAACAGCTGCCACCTCTCCTCCTTGTCTCCAGGTGGGCAACGCCTGTACAACACTCCATCTCTGATTTGCAACTGGTCCCACACTCGATGCATAGTCTTTGCTCCCTTTATGTGACTCTTCAGTAGGGATGGGCCCGGTGTTCGATTCGAACCCATGTTTGAATCGAACATCGGCCGTTCGTCCGCTCGTCGAGGGCAGAACTCTAAAAGGCTGTTCGCATCAAATTCGTGTGATGCGAACGGTCCACAATGCACTGCGCCATCGCAGTGCTGGCTGATGATTGGCCAAGCATGCACTGTGACCCCGCATGCTTGGCCAATCATAGAGCCAGCGGCGAGGAGAGCAATAATTGGCCAGCACAGTGGTGTAGTGGTTAGCACATTCACCTAGCAGCAATAGGGTCGCTGGTTCAAATCCCAACCTTCTGCCTGGAGTTTGCATGTTCTCCCTGTGCCTGCGTGGGTTTCCTCTGGGTACTCCAGTTTCCTACCACACTCCAAAGACATGCTGGTAGGTTAATTAGATCCTGTCGATATAATTGGCCAAATATGTGTATGTGTTTGTAAGCGTGTCGGGACCCCACAGGGCAAGGGCCGCACTATACCACTGATGGACACCAGTGGCAAAAGCGCCCTGAGGTTATTCAGTTTGCATAGGCCACGCTATAGAAGTCATTCATTCATTTATTCATTCATTCAGTGGTAGTGTATTCTTCTCAGCCTTTGCGTGTGGGGAAAGTGTAGGGATAGAGGAAAAATAGGCAGGGATAGTGTGTTCTTCTCAGGCATTTGCGTGTGGGGAAAGTGCTGTTCTCTACCAATCCAGCCATCTGCAGGAGTTAGTGTGTGTGTGCTGTGTGAGTCTAGCACAGCACACTAAACCACCTCACCCTGTATCTGCCCTTCTGCCCTGTTGTCATCTAAGACAGCCATCTGCAGGAGTTAGTGTGTGTGCTGTGTGAGTCTAGCACAGCACACTAAACCACCTCATCCTGTATCTGAACTTCTGCCCTGTTGTCATCCAAGACAGCCATCTGCAGGAGTTAGTGTGTGTGTGCTGTGTGACTCCAGCACAATATACACTACCCAATAGCTTTTTTTCCCATCTCCCTGCAGGCCATTACAATGTCTGGAAGACCAACAAGGAGAGGCAGCCAGTCACGAGCCAAGAAAACAGGGCAAGCAGGCTCTGTGTCTAGAGACAGCAGTGCTGGTCGTGGACGCGGTGCATCGTCATCAGCACATGGTCATGGGACACGCTTGTCCTTATTTTCGGCAGCTGGACATGTTGAGCCGCATCATGCCGAAGGCTTGGTAGAGTGGATGACCAAGTCCTCCTCATCCTCCTCATCCTCTCTCACCCAGGCTCAGGGTACTGGCAAAGCAGCTGCCAACGCGTACTCAATGTCATCAGGCACCCCTTCCCTAGACCCACCATGTCCTCATGAGGAGTCCCCCAAACTGTTTGAGCACAGTGTTGGGTACATGCTCCAGTAGGATGCCCAGCGTTTTGAAGGCTCTGATGATGATACCCAGCTAGAGGAAGGCAGTAGCGTGAGCGCAGAGAGAGGGGATGCTCAAGGACAGCAACCTGGCAGTCATGTTCCACCAGCTGCAGCTTACTGCCAGGTTTGCTCCAGTGGTGAAGAGGGAGGGGATGATGAGGTCACTGACTCCACGTGGGCCCTTGAACGGAGAGAGGAAGAGGAGGAGGCGGCACATCTCCAATGAGGCAGGATGCCCTCCGGGGGCCAGCTTGAGGCCAGCACACCAACTGAATCACACCGCAGAGCTCCGCCTGTGCAGGGCACTGCTTCTGCGCGTTATTACAAAAGTTCTTTGGTGTGGGCCTTTTTTGAGACGAGTGCATCAGATCGCACCGCTGCTATTTGCAACATATGTCTCAAGCGTATCTCGCGTGGCCAAAACATCAGCCGCTTGGGCACCACAAGCATGACCAGACATATGTTGACCTGCCATGCAGCTCGTTGGCAAGCGTACCTTAAAGACCCACACCAAAGAACAAAGCGGACCTCTCCTTGCTCCTCATCAGCTGGGATCTCCAACCCCACTATACCTTCAGTCCTCTCTGAAAGCTGCACTGCGAGGAATGAAGGTGTAGAATTAGGTGTGTCACAGCCAAGTACTTGCGGGCACTCTGCTAGCAGTACACAGACTGCTGGGTTCCCTGCCCCAGCTGCTGGACCGTCGAAAGAAATTCACTCCCAGCCATCCACATGCCCAGCGGTTGAATGCTAACTTGGCTAAATTGCTAGCACTTCAACTGCTGCCTTTTCAGTTGGTAGACTCGACCCCCTTCCGTGAGTTTGTTCAATGTGCGGTTCCTCAGTGGCAGGTTCCCAAACGCCACTTTTTCTCACGGAAGGCGTTTCCGGATCTCTACCGTCATGTGGAAGGCAAGTGGACAGGGCGGTCAGCGGTAAGGTGCATATTACCACTGACTCATGGTCCAGCAGGCATGGACAGGGACGTTACCTATCTTTTACGGCCCATTGGGTCACTCTTTTGGCAGCTGGGAAGGATGCAGGACAAGGTGCAGTAGTGTTGAAGGTTGTTCCACCACCACGCCTCCAAAATGCTACTACTGGTTGTGACACACCTCTCTCCTCCACCCCCTCATCTTCTTCTTCCTCCGTGGCCTCTTCGGGTGCTCTGTCCTCGGAACCAGCGGTGCTCCGTAGGCGTCCAAGGGGCTACGCAAGTACGCAGGTAAAAAGATGCCATGCCGTACTTGCGCTGGTGTGTTTGGGGGACAGGAGCCACACTGGGGCAGAGGTTCTGTCAGCTCTGCAGGGGCAGGCCGAGAGGTGGTTGATGCCACGCCAGCCTAAGCCAGGAATGGTGGTTTGTGACAATGGCACCAACCTCCTCTCCACCCTGCGACAGGGACAACTGACCCATGTGCCCTGTATGGCTCACGTCCTTAACCTGGTGGTGCAGCGGTTCTTGGGCAGGTACCCAGGCTTACAGGATGTCCTGAGGCAGGCCAGGAAAGTCTGTGTGCATTTCCGCCGATCATATAATGCCAGTGCTCGGCTGGCTGAGCTGCAAAAGGAGTTGAACCTGCCCAAGAACCGCCTTATATGTGACATGTGAAGAGATAGGTGAAGTTGTATGGACTACTCCCTTATGGGGCCATAAGACACCTGTAGGAATAACGGACTATCTCGATACCCATATGTTGAGACAATAAGTATATAAAATTTCAATTTTTATTAAAAGGATAACAGGAAGATACACAGATAAACATTTACATATAGCCCAAACGTAGGGCTGAAATAACAATATTACATGGATTAAGACAAACAATTATAGTTTACATAATTCCAGGATCCCTTGTAGGGGGGGAAAAAATGGATGCCACTAGTGTTTCTCAACTAGTTTCGCGAAAAATCGCTTCCTCAGGAGATTTTAGGGCATCTGGGGCGAAAGAAAATATCATCTTAATGCTATGAAACATCTTTTAATTACATTGAGACCAATAGCACTGGTAAAAATTAATAATAACAGTGGGAGTAGACTGGGGTAGACATCACTCACCGCTCGGGTCCCACGGGGATCCAGAAGGAGGCACCTGGGGTCCCCACAAGGGGGATTTCCCACCCAGGGCGGACACGGGAGGCTGAATGTATGGTAAATTGCAATTAGTGCCGGGGGTAGGTAAAATGAGGAAGGTTGGATTGGTAGTTATAAATATATTATGTTTAATCCAAAAGGTAATGCCAAGGGTTGAAGAGGGGGGAGGGGGGGGGGGGGGGGGAAATAAAGGGGGGAAAAAGGGGGGGGGGGGGGGGGGAGGGGGAGAAAAAGGGAAAAAAGGGAATGAGGTGAGTGTCGGTAACGGGAGAAGAAAGGGAAGGGGGGGAGGGGGGGGGGAAAGAAAAAAGAGGAAAGGAGGGGACCCGGAATAAGGGAGGAATTGGGCAGGTTACAGGAGAAGGAAAAAGGAAGAAAAGGAAAACTGGGGAAGAGGAAAGGGGAAAGAGGGAAAAAAGGGGAGGGAAGGCGAATGAAGGAAATAGGGGGGGGGGGAAAGGAGAGGGGGGGTTTTTTGGGAGGGAGAAGGGAAAAGGAAAGGGATGACAAGGGGAAGGCAGGGGGGGAGGGAAAGGGAAGGAAAAGGAGGGGGGGGGGGAAAATGGGGGGAGAGAGGATGAACGGGGTGCTGGGTTGGGTGGGGAAGAAAAAATAGCAAGGCATTTGGATGACAGCTTGGTTGGTGTTTTAAAAGAAAAAGGGGGAAAAAATACCTACCCTATAGCAGTTGCAATCAGGCTTAAAGTATACCCGGGAATCAGGACAGTACAGCTTAAATTGTAAGCTCCGGTCACGGTCCTCCAATAGTAGGAGGAACCTTACTAAGGTAGTAGGGTTAGAGTTGAGGTAGAGACTTTAGTATGGTGACGATGTTAAAGTCTATGTCCTGTGGGTATTGGGGAGGATAGCAATTATCAGCTTGTTACAAGTATTGCAACACAGGACAGCGGTGCATAGAAAGGAGAGGGGGTATAAAGGTGCTTACCTGGTTTGGTGTAGTCCAGTTGTGTCCCGGGTGCTAAGCCTGCCACAAGTGAAGGCGGCAGATCAGCCGCCTTATAAGCCTCCAACCCGGATGTCTAAAAGATCGGCGCTATGGCGCCGAGCAGTGACGTCACCGGGTCCGCCGCTCCCAACGTGCGCGCGCATCATAATGAGAGTATGCGCGCACGTTGACCCCTATCACAGCATAGTGTGAAGAGGGGAAACACCGCGAGATCTCCCTTGTAAGGGAGATTGACTCGCCGTGTTGGAGAGGCGCGTGTCCGCCCTGGGGAGAATTAACTCATTGTGTCCCCGCTGGACACCCTGAGGGAGAAACCGAGGCAGAGAGTGAGGGATTGTAAACAGTTTATGTAATACAAATGAATGGCCATAAACATTTGAACAGTAATAGTAAATTACAAAAGTATTATATTGGGGCACGATGGGTAACGCAGTAACTGCGTTACCCATCGTGCCCCAATATAATACTTTTGTAATTTACTATTACTGTTCAAATGTATTATATTGGGGCACGATGGGTAACGCAGTAACTGCGTTACCCATCGTGCCCCAATATAATACTTTTGTAATTTACTATTACTGTTCAAATGTTTATGGCCATTCATTTGTATTACATAAACTGTTTACAATCCCTCACTCTCTGCCTCGGTTTCTCCCTCAGGGTGTCCAGCGGGGACACAATGAGTTAATTCTCCCCAGGGCGGACACGCGCCTCTCCAACACGGCGAGTCAATCTCCCTTACAAGGGAGATCTCGCGGTGTTTCCCCTCTTCACACTATGCTGTGATAGGGGTCAACGTGCGCGCATACTCTCATTATGATGCGCGCGCACGTTGGGAGCGGCGGACCCGGTGACGTCACTGCTCGGCGCCATAGCGCCGATCTTTTAGACATCCGGGTTGGAGGCTTATAAGGCGGCTGATCTGCCGCCTTCACTTGTGGCAGGCTTAGCACCCGGGACACAACTGGACTACACCAAACCAGGTAAGCACCTTTATACCCCCTCTCCTTTCTATGCACCGCTGTCCTGTGTTACAATACTTGTAACAAGCTGATAATTGCTATCCTCCCCAATACCCACAGGACATAGACTTTAACATCGTCACCATACTAAAGTCTCTACCTCAACTCTAACCCTACTACCTTAGTAAGGTTCCTCCTACTATTGGAGGACCGTGACCGGAGCTTACAATTTAAGCTGTACTGTCCTGATTCCCGGGTATACTTTAAGCCTGATTGCAACTGCTATAGGGTAGGTATTTTTTCCCCCTTTTTCTTTTAAAACACCAACCAAGCTGTCATCCAAATGCCTTGCTATTTTTTCTTCCCCACCCAACCCAGCACCCCGTTCATCCTCTCTCCCCCCATTTTCCCCCCCCCCCCCACCCCCCCCTCCTTTTCCTTCCTTCTTTCCCTCCCCCCCTGCCTTCCCCTTGTCATCCCTTTCCTTTTCCCTTCTCCCTCCCAAAAAACCCCCCCTCTCCTTTCCCCCCCCCCCCCTATTTCCTTCATTCGCCTTCCCTCCCCTTTTTTCCCTCTTTCCCCTTTCCTCTTCCCCAGTTTTCCTTTTCTTCCTTTTTCCTTCTCCTGTAACCTGCCCAATTCCTCCCTTATTCCGGGTCCCCTCCTTTCCTCTTTTTTTCCTCCCCCCCCCCCCCTCCCCCCCCCCCCTTCCCTTTCTTCTCCCGTTACCGACACTCACCTCATTCCCTTTTTTCCCTTTTTTTCCCTCCCCCTCCCCCCCCCCCCCCCCCCCCTTTTCCCCCCCTTTATTTCCCCCCCCCCTCCCCCCTCTTCAACCCTTGGCATTACCTTTTGGATTAAACATAATATATTTATAACTACCAATCCAACCTTCCTCATTTTACCTACCCCCGGCACTAATTGCAATTTACCATACATTCAGCCTCCCGTGTCCGCCCTGGGTGGGAAATCCCCCTTGTGGGGACCCCAGGTGCCTCCTTCTGGATCCCCGTGGGACCCGAGCGGTGAGTGATGTCTACCCCAGTCTACTCCCACTGTTATTATTAATTTTTACCAGTGCTATTGGTCTCAATGTAATTAAAAGATGTTTCATAGCATTAAGATGATATTTTCTTTCGCCCCAGATGCCCTAAAATCTCCTGAGGAAGCGATTTTTCGCGAAACTAGTTGAGAAACACTAGTGGCATCCATTTTTTCCCCCCCTACAAGGGATCCTGGAATTATGTAAACTATAATTGTTTGTCTTAATCCATGTAATATTGTTATTTCAGCCCTACGTTTGGGCTATATGTAAATGTTTATCTGTGTATCTTCCTGTTATCCTTTTAATAAAAATTGAAATTTTATATACTTATTGTCTCAACATATGGGTATCGAGATAGTCCGTTATTCCTACAGGTGTCTTATGGCCCCATAAGGGAGTAGTCCATACAACTTCACCTATCTCTTCACATTAATTGCTTAGGATGATGATACCCACCCCTACCCCCCTTGCTCTACTATTTAATAGAGGCTAAACCAATATATTTTATATGTGACATGCCCACCAGGCGGAACTCAACTTTGGCCATGCTGCAGTGACTGCACACGCAGCAGAGGGCCATCAATGAGTACCTGTGCGACTACGGCACCAGGACAGGGTCAGGGGAGCTCGGATTTTTTTCACCACGCTAGTGGAGCATGATCAGGGATGCATGCACTGTCCTGTCACCATTTGAGGAGGCCACGAGGATGGTGAGCAGTGACAGTGCATGCATCAGTGACACTGTACCCCTTGTCCACCTGTTGGAGCATACGCTGCATAGAATAATGGACAGGGCACTTGAGGCAGTACAGAGGCAGGAAGAGGAGGACTTCCTTGCCTCTCAAGGCCCTATTTATCCAGACAGTGTTCCTTCTCTCCCACCCATCACACAGGAAGAGGATGAGGAGGAGGATTGTGTCAGCATGGAGGTGGAGCCTGGCACTCAGCATCAGCAGTCTTTTAGTGATGATTTACAGTCCCAAGAAACCGGTGGACTTGTACGTGGCTGGGAGGAGGTGGCTGCGGATCATGTCGTCCTCAGTGACCCAGAAGACTCCGGACCGAATACCTCAGCTAACCTACGTTGCATGGCCTCCCTGATCCTTCAAAGCCTGCGGAAGGATCCTCGTATTCTTCGGATCTAGGAGAGGGACCATTACTGGCTGGCCACTCTCCTTGATCCACGGTACAAGGGTAAGGTTGCGGACCTTATCTTGCCGTCGCAGAGGGAGCAGAGGATGAGACATCTCCAGGAGGCCTTGCAGAAAGGTCTGTGCAGCGCGTTCCCAAAGACTGGGAGGTTACAAACTCCTGGTCCTGGACGACGAGTTGCTGAGGCTTCGGTCAGTAGCAGAAGGAGCGGTGGGAAAGGTGGACGTCTGACCAATGCGTTCAGACAATTTTTTAGTCCGCAGGCCCAAGGTATGATCGGTTCCAGCAACCATCGCCAGCGTCTGATATACATGGTGCAGGAATACCTAGGGGCAAGGTCAGACTTGGACACCTTTCCCACCGAAAATCCTCTGGCTTACTGGATCTTGAGGATGGATCACTGGCCAGAGCTTGCACAGTATGCAATTGAGCTACTGGCCTGTCCTGCATCTAGCGTTCTTTCGGAACGCACATTCAGTGCTGCTGGAGGCTTTGTCACCGATCACAGGGTGCGCCTGTCCACCGACTCGGTTGATCGACTGACCTTCATAAAGATGAATCAGTCTTGGATCACCACCAGCTACCAGTCACCTGAAGCTGATATAACAGAATAATTTATTTTGAAATGTCACATCCCTTCAAGACTACCTATGCTGATGCTGAGTGACTGTCCTGTTATGTTGACTGACTTTCCTCTTCCTCCTCAATGATCCTGATGATAGCTTGGAAGAACATTTTTGTTTCTGGGTGCCACCGCCAGTGGCTAAGGCCCAATTTTTCAGCCCCTGTTTAACAGGGGCTTGTAATTACAATTGTTTATGCAATGCTTTGCAACAGGTCTCATTGCTGTGCTCCAAGTACAGTATCTGTGAGGGGTTGCATTGTTGTGGCACCAGCACCAGTGCCTAAGGCACAATTTTTCAGCCCCTGTTTAACAGGGGCCTGTAATTACAATTTTTTTATGCAATGCTTTGCAACAGGTCTCATTGCTATGCTCCAAGTACAGTATCTGTGAGGGGTTGCAGTGTTGTGGCACCAGCATCAGTGCCTAAGGCACAATTTTTCAGCCCCTGTTTAACAGGGGCGTGTAATTACAATTTTTTATGCAATGCTTTGCAACAGGTCTCATTGCTGTGCTCCAAGTACAGTATCTGTGAGGGGTTGCAGTGTTGTGGCACCTGCACCAGTGCCTAAGTCACAATTTTTCAGCCCCTGTTTAACAGGGGCGTGTAATTACAATTTTTTATGCAATGCTTTGCAACAGGTTTTATTGCTGTGCTCCAAGTACAGTATCTGTGAGGGGTTGCAGTGTTGTGGCACCAGCACCAGTGCCTAAGGCACAATTTTTCAGCCCCTGTTTAACAGGGGTGTGTAATTACAAATCTTGATCTAATAATTCACAGCAGGGCCCATTCCTGCGCCCACCAAGAGTAACTGTGAGGGCTTACAGAGTTGTGGCAACACCGTCCACCACCACCACCAAAGGCCCAATTTTTCTGCCCCTGTTCAACAGGTGCATGCAATTACAATTCTTGATCTAATAATTCACAGCAGGGCCCATTCCTGCGCCCACCAAGTGTAACTGTGAGGGCTTACAGTGTTGTAGCACCAGCACCACCACCACCACCAAATGCCCAATTTTTCCTAACACTGTTCAACACTGGCATGTAATTACAATTCCTGATATAATAGTTCACAGCAGGGCGTTCCAGCGCCCACCAAGAGTAGCTGTGAGGGCTTACAGTGTTGTGGCAACACCAACATCTAATGGGGCAAATTTCTGCTGAGTATATACGGCAGGCCCCTACTTTCAAACATCCAACTTAGAAGTGACTCCTACTTGCAAACGGAAGGAGAAAACAGGAAGTGAGAGGAAATCTACCCCTAGGAAGGAAAATTCGATCCTGTTAGATTTAATTTGGGAAAAAGGTATCTCCTCTCTACTGATGCTTTATCACCAATCCTTGTTTCAATAAAAAACACACTTTTCCAAAAACATTTGTCATTGGGACGGAAAGTGAGGTGAAATGTTCTGAACAGGTGCACAGACAGCAAAACAAATATTACAGGGGCAAATTTACCTGTTCAAAATTACAAACAGATTCTACTTAAGAACAAACCTACAGTCCCTGTCTTGTTTGCACCGCCTGTATACTGCTGTTCAGAGTATATAGGGTTGTAGGTATAGGGTTTTATTTTGGGTGCGGGGTTCCCCTTAATATCCATACAAGACCCAAAGGGGCTGGTAATGGGCTGGGGTGGGGGGGGGGGGGTGGGATGGGGTAACCATGCCATTTTTCTCAAAGATTTTCATCCATATTGCCAGGACAAGACATGACATTAAAGCCGCAAGCAGTTTTAAATGGCTTATTTTTTTCCTTTACAAATGTCATTTTTTGCAGGGACAGTTCTAAACAGGGGAAACACATGCCACTTCACAGGCATACTTTAGACACCCCCAGGTACCATATTTAAAGGAATATTTCACTTTTTTTTTCACTTTATGCATTAAAATGACTGCTCCAGAAAAAACGTCAGTTTTTAAAACTTCTTTTTGCATTGATACATGTCCCCTGGGGCAGGACCCGGGTCCCCAAACCTGTTTTATGACAATAACATGCATATTGGCCGTTATAATTAGCACTTTAGATTTCGAACGTTCGCGTCCATTGTAACTAATAGGGTTCTAACGTTTGCGCGAACTTTCGGTCCGTTCGCAGGTTCTGGTGCAAACCGAACCCGGGGGGTGTTCGGCTCATCCCTACTCTTCAGCAACAGTCCAGGATCCTTCTTGTTCAAGGCCTGTAACACCAACTGGCCCAATGGGTCCTGCTCTTGGTCTCTCTTCAAATCTTTCTTTGACAGTTGGCCTTCTCCTCTCACTTGTGTCAATCCATAGCAACGTCTTGGTATCCCAGATGGGTGGACTCCAATGTACTCGGCAGCCACTCCTCCTTTCATCTTCTGGTCCAGGCCCAGACACAAGGCTTGCACTCCTCCTGCCGTCACATAAGCCCATCCCTCTGGGTCCTCCTCTCTTCCATGAGGCCTGCGGGACAATGCATTCGCATCTCGGTTCCCAACTCTGGGCTGGTACTTCAGACTAAACCGAAATCCTGCCAAAGCTGCTAACCAAATGTGTCCTGTGGCATCCAGTTTTGCCGAGGTTAGGATTTAAGTTAAGGGATTGTTGTCCATCTTGACAATGAACTCAGCTCCATACAAATAGTCTCTCAACTTGTCCACCACGGTCCATTTCAGTGTCAAAAATTCCAATTTGTGGACAGGGTAATTA
>CM053026.1:244053429-244167201 GCA_028564925.1 Lithobates sylvaticus
TGAAACCATCATTTAAAAACTGCATTTTGTATTTGCTCGGGTTATCTGTGTGTAATGATACAATTTGTTTGATGATCTGAGTAATTTAAGTGTGACAAATATGCAAGAAAAAAAAAGGGGGCAAGTACTTTTTCACACAACTGTAGATGTTTATGTAGTGGGTATTGATATATAATGCTAGCTGTCTTTTGGTTGACAACCTGTCCATTGATAGCCATAAGAACTAATGCATTTTTGGATTAGGACATTCTTCTTTATATGTATATGTTTTCTTTTTTCTAAAAGCCAGTAAGAGTTATGCACATACTCTTTGTTATCAGGAACTACATATATTATATATTTTTTATTAATCGGTTAGTGTGTGGTTACACACTTTTCTGTGTTGCCTTTCCCGTTTTGCTGGTTGAGTTTATTTGAGTGCTTATTGATTTTTATATGTATCAATAGGTGAGCCGCTGATAACAAGCAGTTTTTTAGATGTTTATGTAACAATGTTTATAGAACAATCTTTGAACGAATATATCCACATATACGCCATGAACTTGTTTATGTTATGTTTTGATTAATTGTTTCATTTTATCTATGGTTAAAGAGCCGATTGGCTCTAAATTTATTATTTTATTTT
Source organism: Lithobates sylvaticus (assembly GCA_028564925.1). Classification (NCBI taxonomy): domain Eukaryota; kingdom Metazoa; phylum Chordata; class Amphibia; order Anura; family Ranidae; genus Lithobates; species Lithobates sylvaticus. The sequence goes on from CM053026.1 coordinate 244,054,055, forward strand.
TTGACAACATCTAAACGGACACACATAATAGTCTTTAATCAACTGAGTGACTAATTGGTCGTTGTCAATGCCCTATTGATTTACTTGTATACAGGTGTGAAACACGTCAGTTTATCCTTGTAGTTCACCTCTGTTTGCTGTATGGTTTATGGTTATTTTACCAATAAATGAGATTGCATAGGAGTGCGGCCATCCAGCCTTTTTTTCCTCTTCCTATGAGTTGCTCACCGCTCCCTACTTTTTAATTTGTTTAACCACTTCAGCCCCGGACCATTTGGCAGCCAAAGGACCAGAGGTCTTTTTTCAATTTCGCACTGCACTACTTTAACTGGTAATTGCGCGGTCATGCAATTTTGTAACCAAACGAAATTTGCGTCCTTTTCTTCCCACAAATAGAGCTTTCTTTTGATGGTATTTGATTGCCTCTGTGATTTTTATTTTTTGCGATATAAACGGAAAAAGAGCGAAAATTTTGAAAAAAAAAGAGATTTTCTACTTTTTGTTATAAAAAAAATCTAATAAACTCAATTTTAGTCAAACATTTGGGCCAAAATGTATTCAGCCACATGTCTTTAGTAAAAAAAATGCCAATAAGCGTATATTTATTGGTTTGCGCAAAAGTTATAGCGTCTACAAACTAGAGTACATTTTCTGGAATTTACACCGCTTTTAATTTATGACTGCCTATTTCATTTCTTGAGGTGCTAAAATGGCAGAGAAGTACAAAACCCCCCCAAATGACCCCATTTTGGAAAGTAGACACCCCAAGCTATTTGCTGAGAGGCATGTTGAGCCCATTGAATATTTTTTTTTTTAGTCCCAAGTGATTGAATAAAGACAAAAATAAAAAAGATTTTTTTTTTTTTCAAAAAGTTGTCACTAAATGATATATTGCTCACACATGCCATAGTTATATGTGGAATTGCACCCCAAAATACATTTTGCTGCTTCTCCTGAGTATGGGGATACCACATGTGTGGGACTTTTTGGGAGCCTAGCCGCGTACGGGGCCCCGAAACCCAAGCACCGCCTTCAGGATTTCTAAGGGTGCAAATTTTTGATTTCACTCCTCACTACCTATCACAGTTTCGAAGGCCATAAAATGCCAAAATAGCACAAAACCCCCCCAAATGACCCCATTTTGGAAAGTAGACACCCCAAGCTATTTGTTGAGAGGCATGGTGAGTATTTTACAGCTCTCATTTGTTTTTGAAAATGAAGAAAGTAAAGAAAAAAAAAATTTTTTTTTTTTTTTTTTCAATTTTCAAAACTTTGTGACAAAAAGCGACATCTGCAAAATACTCACAATACCTCTCAGCAAATAGCTTGGGGTGTCTACTTTCCAAAATGGGGTCATTTTGGGGGGTTTTATGCCATCTGGGCATTCCATGGCCTCCGAAACTGTGATTGGCAGTGAGAAGTGAAATAAAAAAATTACACCCTTAGAAAGCCTGAAGGCGGTGCTTGGTTTTTGGGGTTCCGTACGCAGCTAGGCTCCCAAAAAGTCCCACACATGTGGTATCCCCGTACTCAGGAGAAGCAACAGAATGTATTTTGGGGTGTATTTCTACATATGCCCATGACATGTTTGAGCAATATATCATTTAGTGACAACTTTTTGTGTAAAAAAAATATATATATTTTTTTTTTTTCATTATTCAATCTCTTGGGACAAAAAAAAAAAATATTTAATGGGCTCAAAATTGCTCTCATCAAATAGCTTGGGTGTCTACTTTCCAAAATGGGGTCATTTGGGGGGGGTTTGAACTGTCCTGGCATTTTATGCACAACATTTAGAAGCCTATGTCACACGTCACCCACTCTTCTAACCACTTGTAGACAAAGCCCTTTCTGACACTTTTTGTTTACATGAAAACATATTTTTTTTTTTGCAAGAAAATTACGTTGAACCCCCAAACACTATATATAATGTTAAAGCAAAGGCCCTACAGATTAAAATGGTGGGTGTTGCATTTTTTTTTCCACACAGTATTTGCGCAGCGATTTTTCAAACGCATTTTTTGTGGAAAAAATACACTTTTTTTTATTTTAATGCACTAAAACACACTATATTGCTCAAATTTTTGATGAAATAAAAAATATGATCTTAGGCCGAGTACATGGATACCAAACACGACATGCTTTAAAATTGCGCACAAACACGCAGTGGAGATAAACTACATACATTTTTAAAAGCCTTTAAAAGCCTTTACATGATACCACATTAGATTCACGGAGGAGGTCTACTGCTAAAATTACTGCCCTCGATCTGACCTTCGCGGTGATACCTCACATGCATGGTGCAATTGCTGTTTACATATGACGCCAGACCAACGCTTGTGTACGCCTTTGCGCAAGAGAAGGGGGGGCAGGGGTGCATTTTTTTTTTTTTTTTGGTTTTTTTTTTATTTATTTAGCTTTTTTATTTTATTTTTAAACTGTTCCTTCCATTTTTTTTCTTTGTTATGATTTTTATTGTTATCTCAGGGAATGTAAATATCCCCTATGATAGCAATAGGCAGTGACAGGTACTCTTTTTTTGAAAAAATTGGGGTCTATTAGACCCTAGATCTTTCCTCTGCCCTCAAAGCATCTGACCACACCAAGATTGGTGTGATAAAATGCTTTCCCAATTTCCCAATGGCGCGGTTTATATCCGGGAGGGGGGACATTCCCTCCCACTGCTTGTAAAAGCAGTCTAGAGGCTAATTACCCGCTAGAATTGCTTTTACATGAAAGCCGATCACTGGCTGAAAAGAATGATACCAAGATGATACCTAAACCTGCAGGCATCATTCTGGTATAACCATTCAAAGTCCAGCAACATACTGGACATATATTGTAATCTTTTTTTTTTCATGCAGCCTCTTGGCTGAACGAAAAAAAGAGATTGATTGGTGGGTATGCCCACCATTAGAATACCTCCCTTCATCCACCCACTTCTAATGATGGGCATACATGCACCATTTATATATGCCGATGCATGGGGGCATCCTCCCGCAAAAGTTATGCCGTGTACACACGGTCGGAATTTCGACCGTATGTACGTGGCATTAGGAGCCAATCGCTCCTCCCCCCCCCCCTGCTGCCCCCATGCTTCGGCATATATGCTCTTTTTTTTAACTGTGGTGGTGAAATCACCTCCTACAGTGTTGGAGTCGCGTCTTTATGTATCGTGGGAGCAAACGCTGTTGCTGTCAAGATAAATAAATCCGCGTTGCAACTGAATGGCGCACCTGAAAACAAAAAAATGCTTAACACTAAAACACAGTAAACAAAATTACATACCTGAAAAGCAAGCATGATAAAACATGATAAAACATAATAAAACATTGCAGAATAGAATGGAGTAAAAAAAGAGCAACAATAGAGAGAGAATAGAGTGAGAGAGAGAACAATAAAACGACAACTATTTTATTTTTTTTTTTATTTTTTTGAGATTCACAGGTAAAAAAGCTCCTGACTGAAGCGACTGAATCAAAACGCTACCACAAAAAAACTGTTAGCGATCGCAGGGATCAGGCCTGACTCTGCGAACGCTGCAGTTATGTGTGCTTAGTGTTTTGTAAGTGACAGTGATCGATCGATACTGCACTTGGGTGGGCTGGGCTGGGCGGAGGGGGAAAACGCAGGTGCTAGCAGGTATCTGGGCTGATCCCGCTAACAATGCGGTTTTTTTTGGAACCCTAAACTGCTGGGACGCTAGTATAGATCTGATCAGATCAGATATTGATCTGTTCAGATACTGTGCCACTAAGGGAGGTGTATGCTTTGTGCGTGGGTGTTTGCGGTACTGGCACTAACCTGGGGCGACGCAGACCTTATTTGACCCTAAAACCTAATTGATATCACCCGCCGGGCGATCAGGGGGTTAAACCGTTATTGGGTAATAAATGGCGGGTGCCCTGACAGTATAAAAAACAAGCTAACTAACCAGCGTCACCCGTAACAGTAATACAAAAAAAAACTGGTTACCTAGCGACACTAATGCAGCGATCAGAAAAACGATCGCTTAGTGACACTGGCAAAAGGGGGTGAAAGGGTTAACTAGGGGCAATCAGGGGGTTAAACCTTTATTAGGTAATATATGGGGGTACCTGACGCTATATAAAAACCTGACGGGGAACCTAAATAACGAAATAACTAACTGGCTAACCAGCGTCACCAGTGACAGTTATACAGTGATCACTGGTGAAAGGGTTAACTCTAGGGCAATCAGGGGGTTAAAACCTTTATTTAGGTTGTAATATGGGGGTACCTGACCTATAAACCTATTTATGAACCTATATAAACATGGCGGTTACCTAAAAAAAAAAAAATGGTTACCTAGCGACACTAATGCAGCGATCAGAAAAACGATCGCTTAGTGACACTGGCAAAAGGGGGTGAAAGGGTTAACTAGGGGCAATCAGGGGGTTAAAAACCTTTATTAGGTAATATATGGGGGTACCTGACGCTATATAAAAACCTGACGGGGAACCTAAATAACGAAATAACTAACTGGCTAACCAGCGTCACCAGTGACAGTTATACAGTGATCACTGGTGAAAGGGTTAACTCTAGGGGCAATCAAGGGGTTAAAACCTTTATTTAGGTTGTAATATGGGGGTACCTGACCTATAAAACTATTTATGAACCTATATAAACATGGCGGTTACCTAAAAAAAAAAAATGGTTACCTAGCGACAGCAGTGACACTAATACAGCGATCAGAAAAACGATCGCTTAGTGACACTGGCAAAAGGGGGTGAAAGGGTTACCTGGGGGGCAATCAAGGGGTTAAACCTTTATTAGGGGGGGGTAGGGGGCTACCTTGGACCTAAAACTAACTGCCCTGACAGTTATTACAGTCACACTGACACTAAATGCAGTGAGCCGTAAAAAAATGATCACTGCAATTAGTGACACTGTGACTGGGGGGGGGGAGGGGGTGATCTGGGGGGTGATCAGGGGGTGACAGGGGGGGTGTTTTGTGTGCCTAACTGTACTGGTGTCAGTGTAGTGTTGTGCACTAACCTTTAGATGTTCGCCGCTCGGCGTCTCCGGTCACATAGACCGGCGCACCGAGCGTGACATCACTTCCGCCTTCCTGTCTATACAATAGACAGGAAGGGGAAGTTTTTCATTGGCCAGGAGCGATCGCGAGGGGGTGGCCAGAAACCACTGGCCGTCCCCTCGTCCCGGATCGCTCCTGAAGCGATCCCGACCGTCCCCGCCGGCGGAGGGGGGTCCGATCGGACCCCCCAACCGCCGGAAGAATGTCACGTACAGGTACGTGATTCTGCCTGTACGTGCCATTCTGCCGACGTATATATACAGGGGGCGGTCGGCAAGTGGTTAATCACTTGCTTACTGGGCACTTAATCCCCCCTGGTGTCTAGACCAATTTTCAGCTTTCAGCGCTGATGCACTTTGAATGACAATTGTGCGGTCATGCTACACTGTACCCAAATTAGATTTGTATCATTTTTTCCCACAAATATAGCTTTCTTTTGGTGGTATTTGAACACCTCTGCATTTTTTTTATATTTTGTTATAAAATTTGGCATACAGGTAATTTTTCTCCTTCATTGATGTATGCTGATGAGGCGGCACTGATGGGCACCGATAGGTGGCATTCATGGGCACTGATAGGTGGCAGTGATGGGCACTGATGGGGGGCAATAATGGGCACTGATCGGTTACACTGATAGGCAGCACTGCCAAGTGGCACTGATTGGCACCACTGGTGGGCATTGATAGGTGGTACATTTGTTGGCATTTATAGGTGGCACTCATGGGCATTGATAGGTGGCACTGGTGGGCACTGTGGGCACTGGCAGGTGGCAATGGCAGGTGGCACTGGCAGGGGATACTGGTGGGCACAGATGAGGCATAATTGCCTCTTCGGGACCGATTTACCTTGCACATAAGCTGGCGATCGAGCTTTTGTTTACATCATGTGATCAGCTGTCATTGGCTGAACTTTGGCTGTTCGGCCGTTCTCCGAACAACCTAATTATCGGGACGTTCGACCGCTTGTTTGGCCCACCGAATGACCACAATGCACTGTGCCGCAGCACAGCGCATTGAAAGCCATGATTATCTGAAGCAATGAAAGTTTCGCCCAATCAGGGCACAGAACACTGTCAGAGCCATGACTGGATGCTTTCATGATGACTGTATCCAATCCTGGCTCATTGCTCTTAATCCTGCCCCATACTATAAAAGTATTCTTTCCATAGTGGCCATTTGTAGTGTGATAGCTGCTCGAAAAGAGCTAGAACAGGGCTCTGTTCAGTGCTATTAGACAGTTAGTGTGCTATAATGTGATAATCTGATTCTTTTGTCAGTGTAGAATATGAGTTTAGTGTGCATCTAGGAAAAGTTCAGTGTGAGTGTAGTGCGACTATTCATCTTTACATTAGTGTGAATGTAGGGATAGTTCAGTCAGTATGAGTGTAGTGACCGTTTAACACAGTATATTTTATTGCGTTACTGCAAGCTTAATGCTGTATATTTCGATGCGTTACGTGCCATTTAACGCAGTACATTTCTGTGCATTAGTGCACGCTTAACGCAGTATATTTCAGTTGCGTTACTGCAAGTTGTACAGTTCAGTGCATTACCACAAGTTTAATGCCATATATTTCAGTGCATTACGTGCCGTTTAGTTCAGTACATTTCTCTTATTCTCTAATTGTTATTGCACGCTTGAAGTGGAGGGCCACCCTGAAAAAAAAAACTTAATAAAAATGTTAATAAAAATTTAAAAGAGAAAAAAAAAATTGTTTTTTTTACTTACCAGAAATGGCTGTTGCTAGGCAGATCGTCCTAATCTGCCTCTTCCTGTTCCACGGAGTTGTTCGGTCTTCTGCTCCTAGCGCCGTCTTCTAGTGAATGGGGCGCAGTGTGTTATGGGAACTGTGTGTCCCACAACACAACGCGCTCCCCATTTACAAAGCACTGCACGACTCGTGCATGCGCAGTAGGAAACGGGCAGTGAAGCCAGCAAGGCTACGCTGCCTGTTTCCCTTAGTTGGAACGGCGGCGCCGGGAACCAAGACCCGAGGGACGGTCAGTCTCATGCGGCCGACATCGCAGGCACCCAGGACAGGTAAGTCTGCTTATTAAAAGTCAGCAGCTACAGTGTTTGTAGCTGCTGACTTTTAATATTTTTTTTTCCCGGCTGGCCCTCCCCTTTAACGCAGTATATTTCAGTTGCGTTACTGCAAGTTTAACGCCATATAGTTCTGTGCATTACTGCAAGTTTAATGGCATATATTTCATTGCGTTACTGCAAGTTTAACTCCATATAGTTCATTGCATTACTGCAAGTTTAACTCCATATAGTTCTGTGCGTTACTGCACGTTTGACGCAGTATATTATAGTGTATCCGTGGAGTGTGTCTGTGTAGTGAATACTCAAATTAAAGTGCAACAAACACCACTTCCCATTGATTAAAGTGCATCCATGTACACATTTACACATCTTTATTACATTTTGTTTATAAGCACCCCCCCCCCATCATGTCTGGGAGGACAGCAAGGAGAGGCAGACGTTCCCATGGCATTGTAAGCAAACAGCGTATATGTGTTCACAGGCAAATGTGGACGTGCTCAGTCCTCAGACAGGGCATCATTTCCTCTGTTTAGTGATGTTGCCCGAGATATCCAGCCACAACATGCATAGAAGGTGGTGGACTGGCTTACTAAACCATCCTCATCCTCCTCATCCTCTGTCACCCGAGCAGAGACTAGTGCACAGTCCCCTGCAGCTGCCAGAGTGGCTTAACCTGCCTCCTGCAGAAATATGGAATGACAGATCCTCTTTACAGTGAGATATGGGGTCAATAAGACCCCACATTTCACCTCTAGGCTGGAAAGCCTGAAATAAAAAAAAAAAACTATCCTGGCTTTGATCGTAGCAATGAGTCGGTAGAAGCACCGGAGGGCGGCGGGAGGGGGGGATGTCCCTTCTCGCCTCCCGTAAGAATGATTAAGCAGCGGAACAGCCGTTATGATTGTTCTTATGGTGTAGGGAATCGCCGGCTGAAAAAGCTGATATCTGAATGATGCCTGTAGCTGCAGGCATCTTTCAGATATCCCCGCACAAAGTCAAGGACGTCATATGACGGCCAGCAGGTGGGAAGTGGTTAAAACGCATTTATTTTTATTTTTTTAACACAACGTTGTCCATTTATACAATATTTCTAACATATAGCATGTACATACCAAAAATGACCCCCCAAAAAAAATTCTCCTACTCCTCCTGAGTACGGTGATACCACATGTGTGAGACTTCCACAGTCTGGCCACATACCAAGGCCGAATACAGCCGAGTATGGCTGAGCATGGCTGGGTACGGCTGGGTATCGCTGAGTGTTGCAGAGAATGGCTGAGTATTGCAGGGTATTGCAGAGTATGGCTAAGTATTACAGGGAATTGCAGAGTATCGCAGGGTATCGCAGAGTATTGCAGACTATTGCAGGGTATTGTGGAGTATCGCAGGGTATTGCATGGTATTGCAGGGCATTGCAGAGTATTGCAGGGTATTGCATGGTATCACAGGGTATTGCATGTTATCGCAGGGTATGGCAGGGTATGGCAGGGTATTGCAGAGTATCGCAGGGTATTGCAGAGTATCGCAGGGTATGGCAGGGTATTGCAGAATATGGCAGGGTATGGCAGGGTATTGCAGAGTATTGCTGGGTATTGCAGGGTATTGATTGGTATTGCAGAGTATTGCTGGGTATGGCAGGGTATTGCAGAGCATCGCAGGGTATGGCAGGGTATTGCAGAGTATTGCTGGGTATTACAGAGTATTGATGGGTATTGCAGAGTATTGCCGGGTATTGCAGGGTATTGCTGGGTATTGCAGAGTATGGCTGGGTATTGCAGGGTATTACTGGGTATTGCAGAGTATTGCTGGGTATTGCAGAGTATTGCTGGGTATTGCTGGGTATTGCAGAGTATTGCAGATTATTGCAGGGTATGGCTGGGTATTTCAGGGTATGGCTGTGTATTGCAGAGTATTGCTGGGTTTTGCAGGGTATGGAGGGATGGCTGAGCATGGATGGATGGATCGGTGGTGACTGCACAGAGCAGGGCTGTGGGTACTACAGATCCTGGCCACAGCGCTGCTGCCACCGATCTCTCCCCTCTCACAATGTACCGATCGGTACACAGAGAGGAGAGAGGAACCGGCGTCATGAAATTTTGGTTTGTTTACAAGTGAAATGCTCCGTCATTTGATGGAGCGATCACGTGGTAAAAAAAAGACCATTCTTATGCTTTTCCTATGGGACTCATAGGTATAATAATTTAGTTTGCTTGTCAAACTGTGACTCCGCTAAAGTCTGGTAATAGAAGACTGTTGGTAAAAACTGATAATACCTATCCATAACATTTACACCCTTTTTCTAAGGGCTTCTAGGAGATAAGAGGTTGTTGTATTCTCTGTGTCACGACTCCCCATGGGTTTTCTCCAGCTGCTATGAACAACAGTACTGTCATTAGACTCTCTCTCTCAATTAATTCTCTCCATTTGGTGCCTGATCTTCTTGTGGCTTTTCTTTATGTAGAAACAAACATACCTATTGCAGCCTTAGAATCCTTTTAGTGCCACTCCAGACCTAAGGTATAATGTGCTGCCCACTGGAACTTAGGAATCCGGCTGCTGACGTCCTTTCACTCATCCAAAAGTGTCGACATGTGTGTATTAAATGTGGGAGGCCGCATCTATGTTAGAAACCATGAAATCAGACCAAAACAGAAGTGTAGTAAAATCACACTTGTTTAATAATAAAAGTAAATAAAACAAACGTAGTCAAAACATAGCTAGAGTTCAGGAACTGGAAAGGATAGTCAGACAAGCCAAACGTCAGGGAGCCAGAGATGAGTGTAGTAAAACAGCAAGCAGGATCTGGAGCCCGAAGGGATGTCAGCCAAGCAAGTCTTTTAACAGGAATGCAGGAGAGCGTCTCTGTGATGTTGACTAAGGCAAAGGCAGAGCTCCTCTGGACTGGATGGCTTAAGTAGGCAGGACTGATGAGCAGGATATCAACAACAGCTGAGCAACTGTGGAGAGATAGGAGCTGGCAATTAGCCAATAGCTGAGAGAAGGAAAGGCCCAGCCCTGACAGTCTATGACTAAGCCCTGGTGGGTGGGGCAAAATGCCCAGGGCACATGGCCAGAAGAGCGGCGCTGGCTGAGGTGATTACCTACACTTATATGCACCAGGCTGGGTGAGCGACATCCTGCATTTTCTACACACTTTTCAACAAATAAACCTATCTTTACAAAATGATGTGTATAAATAATTCAAAGAGTTAAATGATTAGGAAATAAAAAAAGCAATTTCCTTCAAATAAATGTTTATAAAAATTTAAGAAAATACAGAACTTAGGTCACAATACTGTATTAACTGGAAAAAGATCCTTAGAGCACCATACAACAATTTTAAAAACAAAACCCAGCTCCAGCCAAAACAGTGTGGGAGAGGTTAGAGTTGCGAAAGGTTAAAATCTGCTGTCTGGTCTCTATTAAAGTTTGTTCCCTTTTAATTTTACTTCACTACCTGTCTCTGTCTATCTAGCACAGGAATTAAGAAAAAATCAGAATGAGACACAAATGGCAATAATCCAATTTTTTTTCAGTGGAGTGGGACTTTTTGTTGAATTGCTGTCTGTATCTTCTTTGGAATACACTAGCAGTAATTAGTAATATTCAGCTTTACTTGTTTTGTGAGACATCAGTTCCTCTCAATTCCTGCCCAAGTCATGTCCATCTTGTATGCCAGTGTTTTTACAGGCATCACCAGGACAGTTAGTGGGGGGAACTCCCCCCATGAAGACACAGGTAGTATACAAATGGCAATCAATATAACCACTTGTATAGCAAATTTTAACTTTAGTCCAACAGTATGTTACAGTATGAAGGTTTATCTGAAATCTCCATTAACATATAAAAATAATATTGTAATTAGGAATATACTTTAGCTAGATGGGAATATATTTAAACCATTGAGTGTGTTTCTCTATTATACCACTCCTATCTTTACTAATTGGTGTTACTGTAAATAATGTTCTACATCAAAGGCATTATTGGAAAGTAGACAGTCCAAAGTATTTAGGCATGGGTTTTTGAAGTTTTTTGAAGTTGTAATTCTTTTTTTGTCACAATATTTTGGAAAATATAGAAATTAAATAAAATGTGTTTGCTTTTTTTTTAACAAAGTTGTAATTTTAACAAGTTATTTTTCAAACATTGCATAGGCATACTTACAATTACACCCCAAAACACATTCTGTTACTCCTCCTTATGGGCATACCACATTTGTGAGACTTTTTTTTACAGCCTGGATGCAAAGAGGGGCTCAAAATCCAAGGAGCAGCTATTTTCTGAAAGGCATAATAAGTGTTTTAAAAAATGCACTTTTTGCACAAGCCTTTGGAAAATGCAGGCATGAAAATTAAAATGTATTTTTTATACAAAGTTATCAATTTGTGTGATATTTCTTACACACAGATATACTTACAATTACACCCCAAAACACATTCTTCTACTACTTGTGTTGTAATAACACATGTGTGAAACTTTTCTCACAGCCTACCCACTTAGAGAGGCCCAGAATCCAAGTAGCAGCTTTAGGTTTTCTAGGAGCATAAATTACACATCTAATTTTCTGACTGCCTATCACATTTTTTGGAGGGCCTGATGCTAAGTACAGTGAAAATATCCACAAACACACCAAGGTATTTTTAAGAGGCATGGTGAGACTTTGGAAGACTTCATTTTTTTGCCACAAGTTTTTGGAAAATACAGAAAGAAAATTTAAATCATTTATTTTACGCAGTTTTCAATTTATTAAGATATTTTTCACACACAGCATGGACATACTTAAAATTACAACCCAAAATACATTCTACTTCTCCTCCTGAGTATGGGAATACCACATATTTAAGACTTGTTCAGTGTCTGGACTAATTATGCACCAGACATTGTATCTTGAGTATCACACAGTGAACTAATTGTGTGAAAATCAATGTATTATGGTTACCTCTGTACAAGTGGTTAGGGAATATAGCTTAGTGTATTGTTACCTACAGCAGTTCCCGTTCCTATATGTCAAGCAAGCCAAGCCCAGTGGTACATGGCTGCTTTCAGGAATACCATGTTCAGTGGTCAGAAAGTACAGGAGGCTGAAGAAAGTAAGAACAAAAGACTTCCTGTGGCTCCAGGAGTGCAGTTGTCTGCAGGGGATGGCTGCGACTAGTGTCTTGGAGGAAAATAGTCAGTCGGATGTGCAGATGGGTCAGTTCAGGTGGCAGGCAGAGGCATGGTCAGTAAACAGGCAAAGAATTGGTCCAGGCAGCAGACATAAATGTAATCAATAAACAGGCCAGAGTCAGTACAGGTGACAGGCAGATGCAACACTGCTTTGGTGTGATCATGGTCAGTATCACTACTGGCTTACACTAGTCTGGTGACACTGGAGACTAGTGTGGCAGCAATTAGGAACACTGCTGCAGTCAGATTAAAATTCAACCAGTTCAGCAGGGACCCCATACATTTCAATCCATGCCTTGGCACTGTGGTTGTATAGAAGTCAATATACTGATCAACTTCTGTACAAATGTCCTGTATGATTTTTCCCACTTGATCTGCATTGCAGGCTCAATATATTCTAATGGCAGAAAAATCTGATGCACCACTGTGACTAGTGCAATAGTGATTAAGGACACTGACTGACAGCACTGGTCTGGTGACATTATACTGCTGTGGCGGTGATCAGAGACAATAGCTGGCTGCACTGATATACAATGATATCAGCGCAGCCATCCATTGTACATGGTCACTACAATTTTACACTGAACAAGCCCTGATGACAGTATGTATATATATATATATATAATATATATATATATATATATATATATATAACAGACCAGTTAGCCTAACATCAATAGAATACAAGCTCTTGGAAGGGATGATAAGGGACTATATACCAGATTTTAGCAATGAAAATTGTATAATTACTAGACATGTGCACACTGAAATATTCAGTTTCGGAATTTCGTTTTTGTCCGAAAAATGTATTTATTTAGTTCCTCTCGAAAATCGGTTTTATTTTTTTTTCTTTCGTTAAAAAATGCATTCGTCCGATCCAAAATAATTAAGGTCGAATCTGTCATTGAAGGCTTAAGGTGTCTGTTGAATGTTCTAATGCCCCGTACACACGGTCGGATTTTCCGACGGAAAATGTCCTATCGGACAATGTTGTCGGAAATTCCGACCGTGTGTAGACTCCATCGGACTTTTTCCGTCGGATTTTCCGACGGACAAAGTTTTATCTCCTGCTCTCAAATTTTCCGACAACAAAGTCCGATCGGACTTTTTCCGATCGTGTGTAGCGAATTCCGACGGACAAAGTGCCACGCATGCTCAGATCAAATTACAAGACCAAAGCTATTGGCTACTAGCCTCTACGTAGTTCCGTCGTACGCAATGAACGTCACCACGTTCAGAATTATCGGATTTTCCGACAACTTTGTCCGACCGTGTGTATGCAACACCAGTGTCCGACAAAATCCGTCTGGGAAAAAATCCGACGGATTATGTGGTCGGAATTTCCATCCGTGTGTATGGGGCATAAGAAGATTTGACCGAGCAGCTTAACTGTACGACGCTGCAATCGTACATTTCCGGTCGAATGTTCCGCTTACAAGCTATGAATAGAGTTAGAATTCTAATGTTGTATGACTAGTAATAATTATATTTATTAATTATTAAACTAGTCAACCAACATTAGAATTCTTCTATAGCCTGTGGGCGGAGCATTTGACCATAAATGTCCGCTCGTGGTGACTGCTTCGTCGAATCTTCATGTCAAATCTTTTCTGTCTATGTAGAATAATCTTGGACTAATAGAGTTAGGTTAGGCACATTTGACCTTTTTTGCTATTGTCTCTATAATGTCAAATCTTTTCTCTCTATGTCAAATCTTTTCTCTCTATGTAGAATAATCTACATAGACTATTGTCAGCGTCATTTCGAATCTCCTATCTATATCGAACTGTTGCAATGAAAACGAAAATAAAGCATTTGTTTAGGTTGGATGTTTCGGTTTTCGGATTCTGCATGTTAGTTATCGTTTGTTAAAACGATAACGAAAATACCCGAAATTCGGACGAAAATGCATTTGAACGAAAACAAATGCACATGTCTAATAATTATCAGTAATCAGCATGGATTCATGAAGAATCGTTCTTGCCAAACCAATCTATTAATGTGTATCTGGATTTTGCAAAGGCATTTGATACAGTTCCTCACAAACGTTTACTGTACAAGTTAAGGTCTGTCGGCATGGACCAGAGGGTGAGTACCTGGATTTAAAACTGGCTACAAGGGTGAATTCAGAGGTTAGTGATAAATGGGGAGTACTCGGAATGGTCCAATGTGGAAAGTGGGGTCCCTCAGGGTTCTGTCCTTGGACCAATCCTATTTAATTTATTCATAAATGATCTGAAGGATGGGATAAACATCTCAATCTCAGTACTTATGGACGATACTAAGCTAAGCAGGGCAATAGCGTCTCTGCAGGATGTGCAAACCTTGCAAGAAGATCTGAACAAATTAATGGGGTGTGCAACTAAATGGCAAATGAGGTTTAATGTAGAAAAAAATTTAATAATGCATTTAGGTGGCAAAAACATGAATGCAATCTACTCACTAGGGGGAGAACCTCTGGGGGAATCTAGGATGATAAAGGACCTGGGGGTCCTAGTAGATGACAGGCCGCTGCAGCAAAGTCAATAGAATATTTACATGCATTAAAAAGGGAATCAACGCCAGAGATAAAACGATAATCCTCCCACTCTACAAGACTCTGGTCCGGCCGCACCTGGAGTAGTCCAGTTCCGGGCTCCTGTCCTCAGGAAGGATGTGCTGGAAATGGAGAGAGTACAGAGAAGGGCAACAAAGCTAATAAAGGGACTGGAGGACCTTAGTTATGAGGAAAGATTACAAGCACTGAACTTATTCTCTCTGGAGAAGAGACGCTTGAAAGGGGATATGATTTCAATGTAAAAATACCATACTGGTGATCCCACAATAGGGATAAAACTTTTCTGCGAAACAGCATTTAAAAAGACTTGTGGCCATTCACTAAAATTAGAGGAAAAATGATTTAACCAGAAACTGCATAGAGGGCTCTTTACGGTAAGAGCGGTAAGAATATGGAATTCCCTTCCACAAGCAGTGGTTTCAGCAGGGAGCATAGATAATTAAAAAAAAAAAAAACTATTAGATAGGCACCTAAACGGCCACAACATACAGGGATATACAATGCAATATTGGCATAAAAGAGCACATCCACAGGTTGGAATTAATGAACTTGTGTCTTTTTTCAATATATATATATATATATATATATATATATATATATATATATTTTACATATGCCCCCAGAGCACAACAGTGCTGCAGTGTAACCACAGTGACACTGTACTGCTCTGGGCAGTGATTGGGATTCTTTTCCCTCAACATTGTGGGGAACCTTGCCAGGAGGCATCCCCCTGACAGAGCACCAAGTATAGTACCCCTATTCATTCACAAAAAAATGTACCTAGAAATAAATTAAAAAAACGTCTAAAGTCCTTTAACCACTTACAGACAAGAAAATTTTCCCCCTTAATGACCAGGCCATTTTTTGCGACACTTTAACTGACAATTGCGCGGTCATGCAACCCTGTACCCAAACAAAATTGATGTCTTTTTTTTCCCACAAATAGAGCTTTCTTTTGGTGGGATTTTATCACCTCTGCAGTTTTTATACAAGGATTCTATCATCCACATCCAAGAGTGTATAGGGATGAATTTTGGCTAATGGATATATAATTTTGACATGACAACTCTGAATGTCAGTATACTGTACCAAACAATAACTGCATATGATTATATAAAGTAACTGTTTGTCCAAGATCATGACACCTGGGTCATTATGTTTTACTTTTGATTTTTTTGGAGCCAGGTAGTTTTTTGTCTGTATGAAGGTGGCTACATTAACAGCACATACTCCTTTTACAAACCAACAACAAGCGTGGGAAGTACTATATGCTAATGTTAGCATTGTGTATTTTGAATGTGGTAGGAATGTTTTGTTCAAGGATGTCAGGGTCTTACTTTAGTGCTATTTGTTTATTTCCTTCTAAACAGTGCTAAATAATGTGTTCATAAAGCAGCCTAAAGACCTGGTCCTGTAAAGATGTGGCAAGTTCTTCAAGCTGGAATAAGAGCACGGGGTTAGGCTGTCTTCAGGCCTTCTCTCTGGGTCTCCATTATTAACATCACCCATAACTTCCTTTTATGCTGAGCAGGTACAAACAGAAAAGGCTTTTTAGGCTGCCTATCCACTTTGTGAATGTCAATTTAAATGTCACTTTTCACTGGTCAAAAACAACTGTACAAGGAGCATATGGAAAGGCATGCATGGGATACCTTAAACTGCCATTTTGCCCTTTCTGTGTGTCCCTATCCCTTTAAGGAACTGTGGGCTCCCTCCAAGCAAGCCTTCACTTAATCTTCCCAATTGCTATTAATATGCTCTAATTTGTGAGACTCTCAAAATTATAGAGTTAGGAGCACAGTCAACTGGGGTGCCTTGTCATGACCACTGCGGCTTATACATATGTTTGCAAATGTGTGCGATTAACCCCTTGTTACTTGTTACTGTTAGACAGGGTCCATTCGTTTTTTTTGTAGGTTAGCTGGTTAGTGATCTGGAATTTTTGCTTCATTTTGATGCATTTTTGATGCATTCCCTTCCATGTGCTCCTTGCTTCAAAGGCTAGCTATAGATTAGAGTGGTTGCTATTTGTTTGCACATAATGTATAACTGTCCATGTCCATTGCAGCTCCAACATTCTCTCCCCGCTGACCTAAAAAACAGCTTGTAATCTTCTGTGGACAGACTTGACAAAGGGGACAGGGCCCCTGAAATTTATAGTGCCCACCAACATTCTCTGGTGTTTGCTTGCTGTCTTTGTGAAGGAGGCTGTGAGACTGTGATGCAGTAATCTCCTTTTGGGTGGGTCTGGCTCCATGCATCTGGCTCAGTGAGTAGCGGGTGATCCTGGTAAGCTGCTGTATGTTCACCCTTCCACTGCTAAGCTGTCACACCAAATTGTAAATGTAAGTGTGGATATATGTTCGCTAGAAAAAAGTTACACAAGTGTTTTAACTCTTTTCTCTTGCATGTCAAATAAGATCATCCCAAGGTCTGTTTATACCAGGAGCTGGGGATTACATTCTTTTCTCATGCTTCCATGACTGATATCCATGGCCCACTTTGTGTCAAATGGTTTTTGTCACAGTTCCCTAAGAATTTAGAATCATTTCACCATCTTTTGACCAACACTTCATGTTATACGTTTTTGAGACTTATACTCTAGTTTGTGCAGCCTATATTGTTTAGCGCCAAGTTATGTGTGCTCATGAGCACATGATTGTGTTTATTTAAAACAGAAAATGAAAACAAATGTAGCACCTCATATGCTTAGATGTGCCTTGTGATTATTTACTGATCCTTCTCCTTCTTCATTTTTTCCCACAGATTTGTTATCAGGTGATTAAACGAGCTGTTAACCGTGAAAGATCCTGTGAAGTACTGCATGTGTAGGAGTCAATCATCCTTCATAGCCTAGAGTCACACAGATCCAGTCCAGCACAGCCACACTGTCCTTAGGTCACCAAGCACAGTGGGAGTTCTGTTTCAGCTGCATGTAAGTCTTATCTTCCCTATGTTACACAGAAGAGCATGTATTTATTTGCTCTGCATTTATTTAAAAAAAAGTGTTTTGTTGCTCAAAGTTTTGCACTCCCCTTTCTTTTTGTTTTATGTCTATTAGATGTATTGTCTTGGACTTGTGATCATGGGGTAGCTGCAGGATATCTTGTGCATAAAAAATTCACATAAAACTTTTGTGCACATAAAATTCATGCGCATGTAATATTTATTTTGAGCTTTGATGGGGTTTAGTTTGAAAGATACTTTCTATGGATCTGAATCTGGAGCTAATGCCTTTATAAAGGAAGGGTTTAGTAAGAGATCAGACGGAAATTGTGGAGAGAGACAACAGTGATGTATCTTAGATTTATACACTGTAGAGGCTTGATAGAAATTAGTAGTTTGAAGAGACAGTACTAGTAGATCCTAGTAATTTTCATATAGTATAGATAGTTTAACTATATATATATATATATTTTTTTTTCTAGTCTGATTTAAAAGGCACAACATTATAGAGATTTGAAATCCTAGTGAGAGACAGTAAAGCACACTTCAAAATAGTAAATAGTATGAAAAAACTATACCACTACATTTTAATGATGGAAATATAACTTTTTATTACTTTGATGGGCATAGACATTAAGAGGATGCATGTCATACCTGGTATGCAAAATATATAAAATGTGAAACCCTGGGTACAGAGCAGAGGAAATATTGAAGGCTTCTAAATGAAATTTATTTTAATTGTCCACACTGTCGACAGGGATTGGGAGTTTTATTGAAGCTTATACAAGATATGGTTTAATAGTAAAGCAGGAATTTGGTTTTATTTTTGCTACAGTGTCCTACAGGAAAAAAAAAAATATCAAGAATGGCTTGTATTGGGAAAGAGGTGTGGTTTATTTTAGTCATATTTTATTACAAAAGACTGTTTGGTAGGAAAGCGTACCTTTCAATAAAGCATGTTGTCCCATGTCTCAAGCTGATCCCACTATCTCAGGATTGCTCAGACTGTATTGGAAAGTCTTTTGCATTTCTAGAAATATGACTTATGCCAGCATGGGACAAAGCATTGCACCTGCATGAGATCAGGATCCTTTTGTTGGATCAGTGCCCATTCCTCCCAGTTGTAGATTTCGACTAATTCTGACTAGGGATGAGCCGAACACCCCTGATTCGGTTTGCAGCAGAACATGCGAACAGGCAAAAGTTTGTTCGAACACGCGAACACCATGTATCAATGCAAAAAATAAGTTTTAAAAACAGAAGTTTTTTCGGGAGCAGTGATTTTAATAATGCTTAAAGTGAAACAATAAAAGTGAAATATTCCTTTAAATTTCTTACCTGGGGGGTGTCTATAGTATGCCTGTAAAGTGGCGCTTTTTTCCCGTGTTTAGAACAGTCCCTGCACAAAATTAAATTTCTAAAGGAAACTCGCGGCTATAATGAATTGTCGGGTCTCTGCAATATAGATAAAAGTCATTAAAAAAAACGGCATGGGGGTTTGCCCAAAAATCCATACCAGGCCCTTTGGGTCTGGTAGAATATTAAGGGGAACCCTGAATCAAAATAAAAAAAATAAAAAATTGCGGGGGGTCCCCCCAAAATCCGTACCAGGCCCTTCAGGTCTGGTATGGATTTTAAGGGGCACCCCACGCCAAAATAAAAAAAACGGCACGGGTTCCTGCCAAAAATCCATACCAGAGCCTTATCCGAGCACGCAACCTGGCAGGTCGCAGGAAAAGAGGGGGGATGAGAGAGAGCCCCCCCCCTCCTGAACCGTACCAGGCCACATGCCCTCAACATGGGGAATGCCTGATTGTCCCTATGTTGATGGGACAAGGTCCTCATCCCAACAACCCTTGTCCGGTGGTTGTGGGGGTCTGAACACCGTTAAAGTCTATGGGACACGAACGTGCTTCCCCGTGGCATCAGAGGGGGCAGGGACAAAAAATTAAAAGGTTTTTTGGTTTTTTTTTTTAAAGTCTATGGGACACGAACGTGCTAATTTAAGGGTTAATATGCAAGTTATTTTCATTAAAAAGTGTTTTGGGGACCTGGGTCCTTTGCTCTAGGGGACATGTATTTTTTTTCCTCAATGCAAAAAATAAGTTTTAAAAACAGAAGTTTTTTCGAGTCAAACTTACGTACCACTCGGGAGCAGTGATTTTAATAATGCTTTTGGGTGGAAGGTGGAGGGGAGGGACCTGAGATTGGGTGAGACTGGGCCTGGCCACCTCCTGACTGACACTTACCCATGCCTCCTCCTGTCTGCCACATTCCAGAGCCTCGTCCTTGCTGAGGTCTTTCTGTGTATGAAAAAGGGACGTCGTTTTAGTTTTTGGTTCATCAATCACACACAATTTTCAGCTCATGACTGTTGCTGACTCCAGCATTTTTCATTCTTGTCACAATCATTTTTGGCCCCTACTGTCTATTGATATGTCAAACACTTTTTGTTAAATCATTCATTTGTTAGCAATAATAACATCTAGTTAACAATAATTTCCCCACAAAAAATATGTCGAAAAATACTATACCTGGCTCCAATTGGGCTCCTCAATTTCTTCCTGGATGGAAGGCCCAGGTTGGTCCTCGGAAGCCTCAGCTGGGTTTGAGGGAAGGGTGGATGGAAGGGTTGAGGGAAGGGTGGATAGAAGGGGGGCTGGAAGAAATGAAAGTGATTCCCTGCCCTGTCTCTTTTGTTGCAGTGGGAGAGGAACATGGTGGAGACACAGCAGGTGCATAATAGTAGCGATTGAGGAAACGCTGGTCAGACCTGAAATTGAGGGAGCATGATCAATTGAGGAAACGCTGGTCAGACCTGAAATTGAGGGAGCATGATCAATACAGAAAGATCAGGAGAGTTCTTCTAAAAAGTAAGTAGTTGTCATGTGTTCCTATTATTATTATTACTTTCATGCTGCATTACTTGCATTGCTTGCATTGATGCTGTGCTTTTCTTTACTGTTGGACAGTTTAAAATGGCTACTTTCATGTTTGTGGGCACAGTAATCGGTCGTAGTAAACATTGTTTGTTTGCCAACTAAATACAATGTTTTTGTCAGATACAGGGTTAACTACATTTGGTCATGATACTTTGTATTAAAATAAGTTTAGGACATTGTTGTCTAGATGTGTTTGAAACTAGAAGGAATTGCAAACTTTATTCAGTTTAATGTAAGGAGAGGACACTCAGCAATGTTTCATATTCCTCTTTCTGGCCACAAATATCTGTGTGCTAAGTATACCTTGTTCCATTCTCATAGGGGAGAAAGGACTCATAGGGGAGAAAAAACTAGGGATGTCTGAGCACACCAGGGACCCCACACCTCCTGAAGAAGGGGAACAGAGGTCACCACAAGCTGAGGATGTGGAGGAAGGAGAGGTGGTTGAAATTGTCACCACAACAGGTGAGTGTCTGACAACACAGATTCAGGTAATAGATGTATGCCTGCATATTTATAATACATGGTGTGGATTATTTTTTTTTAGGTGATGTGCATGTTGTGGAAGAACAATCTCGTCATTTCACCAGTGACCGTGCCCAAAGGCTAATCCAGGACATAATGTTTTGTAGTCAAGATTTAGACTTTATAAAGAAAAAAAGAAATGAGATTGAACAAAAACTGAAGAACATGATTGATGTACTATGAAGAATATAAATACCCCAAAAATTCCACTATTTTAGATTTTTGCTGACAATTTTTTTATTCATTTTAAAAGCCAAATTTTGAAGATGCACACGGTGTGTCAACATGTGCTATCTATCTATCAGGGGATATCAATGTACCCATTTTGTGGCTACAACCCCTTCCTCACAACTCAAGTAGGTGAGAGGAAGTGGTTGCACCCCAAAACACATCCATTGATCCCCCATGATGGGAGATAGCATATGTTGACATTAGGCATGAGATCAGGAGGGAAATCCCGAGTTTTGCCCAATTTGTGTGCCGCTTCAAAATTTGCCCATCTGTTGAAGGCAAGATCAACACATTTTGGACACTATAATGTCTAATATTGCCTTAAGTTTTTCAATGTTGAACTTTGTAAGTTCCTGATTTGTGTATGTTATGTTTTGAAACATGCCTGTTTATGTACCCTAAAAAAAAAATCATGGCAAACTAGGAAACCCAGATTTTAGGTTTTTAAAGAAAAAATGTTTTACAACGCACATGGGCATGTGCACGAAGTAAAAAGTTTTATACTCAACAATGTGTGGCTTCTTATTTCAATGATCAATACCAGTTTTTACTGGTTCTAGTGTTTACAGTGACAATGGGGGTTATTTAATAATGGAAAAACCACTTGGCACTACAAGTGCACTAGGAGAACCTAGGAGAGGAGGGAGGAGAAAATAAACAAGCAGTAAATGAAAATCAAGATTTTATCTGATAAAATAGAACATTTATAACAAATTTGCTGGTATAGCAATGGCCCCCCTACCCATAAAATATTCAACATATTTTTCATGCACTTCACGGGTGCTTTGGGGGGGAAAGCTAGGACGGCCTGCTTCCAGGGCCATCAGTGTTTCATTAAGTCCAGCCTCAGGCCCAACTGAGGCAACATAACTTGGATTATTTTGTTTTAAAAAGTTGTGCAGTATGCAGCAAGATAACACAATGTGGTTAAGTTTGTACTCCGCCATATTTATGGCAGTTAGAAATAGGCGGTAATTGAAAATCCTCTTCTCCGGGGTAAGGGGGCTTCGGGGGAAATGCCCTCAACATGTGATCACCCAGACCGAATTCCTCATCTGCGACAAACACAAATGGCAGTTCCTCAATGTTCTCTTCCGCAGGTGGCAATCCCAAGCCACCACTCTGGATATGTCGACAGAACTCAGTCCGGGCAAATTGTTAAGTGACTAGGCTAGGTGTGTATGGGCCCAGGATAGCATGCTGGGGAGGTTAGTGAAGGCAAATATGCATGAAGGACAAAAAAGGAAGTTTAAAAAATTCCAGCATGCATTAGGATAAAGGGGACATTCACAGCATATTACAATCATGGTAATTAGGGAATGATGATAGAAATACAATACATTAGCAAACATTAAATACATATAATGTGATGTTAACCACTTCAATGCAGGGCATTTATACAACCTTCCTTCCCAGACCAATTTTTATCTATCAGCGCTCTCACACTTTGAATGCCAATTACTCAGTCATGCAACACTGTACCCAAAAAACATTTTTTTTCATACAAATAGAGCTTTCTTTTGGTGGTATTTAATCACCACTGGGTTTTTTATTTTTTGCGACATAAGTGAAAAAAGTTCGAAAAAAAAAACACTTTTTTTTTAGTTTCTATGATAACATTTTGCAAATAAGTCATTTTTGTTCATAAATGTGGGCCAACATTTATACAGCTACATCTCTTTGGTAAAAATAACCCAAATTAGTGGATATTATTTAGTCTCTTTGGAAGTTATAGAGTCTACAATCTATGGTACAAATAATTGAAAATTGATCACATCTGATCACACCTGATGCACTGACGGCCTATCTCATTTCTTGAGGCTCTGAAATGTCAGGAAAGTACAAATACCCCCCAAATGATCCCTTTTTGAAAAGTAGACAGTCCAAGGTATTTAGTAAGAAGCATGGTGAGTTTTTAGAAGTTGTAATTTTTTCCCACAATTCTTGGGAAAAAGAAGAATGTTTTTTATTTTTTTACAAAATTTTCATACTAACAAGTTATTTCTCACACACAGCATAATGCATACTTCCAATTACACCCCAAAATACATTCTGCAACTCCTCCCGAGTATGGCGATACCACATGTGTGTGACTTTTACACAGCCTGGCCACACAGAGAGGTCCAACATGCAGGGAGCACCATCTGGGGTTCTAGGAGCATAAATGACACCTCTAATTTCCTAACAACCTATTACATTTGTGAAGGCCCTGGAGCACGAGGACAATGGAATTACCCACAAAATTACCCCATTTTGGAAAGCAAACACCCCAACGTGTATTATATGAGGCATGGGCTGCAAATAGGTACTCGGGTACTCTGATGGGCAGGAGACAGGTACTCGGTTACTCCGATGGGCTAGTGACAGGTATTCGGGTATTCAGATGAACTGTGACAGGTACTCAGATGGACTGTGACAGGCACTCAGGTACTCGGGTACTCAGCTGGGCTTGGACGGGTACTCAGATGAACTGTGACAGGTACTCAGGTACTCAGATGGACTTTGACAGGTACTCAGGTACTCAGATGGGCTGTGACAGGTACTCGGGTACTCAGATGGGCTGTGACAGGTACTCGGGTACTCAGATGTACTGTGACAGGTACTCAGGTACTCAGATGGACTGTGACAGGTACTCAGGTGTTCAGGTACTCAGATGGGCTGTGACAGGTACTCGGGTACTCAGATGGGCCGTGACAGGTACTCAGGTACTCAGATGGACTGTGACAGGTACTCAGGTGTTCAGGTACTCAGATAGGCTGTGACAGGTACTCGGGTACTCAGGTGGGCCGTGACAGGTACTCGGGTACTCAGATGGGCTGTGACAGGTACTCGGGTACTCAGATGGGCTGTGACAGATACTCAGATGGACTGTGACAGGTACTCGGGTATTCAATTTCATTGGCTCTTTACTGCAATTGGGGTTGGGCTGTATCAGGGTGACAAGCCTCGTCCCCGATCGCCGCTCTGCACAAGCCCTAGGGGCGTGCACGAGCGCCGTTCATATAGACAGTACATGTGACCGACTGTAATTGGACACGGCCGGTCACATGTATCAGGGGTTGATCGGGGATGCCAATCACACGGATCGGGGATGGGCTGTGTCCAAAGAGCGGCGAAATACCGAGGACGTCATATGACACCCACCCAGGATGGGAGATCCCATCCGTGGGCGTCATTTGACTATGGCCCGGTATTGAAGTGGTTAAAGGAGAAAACATACCCTAATATAGTCCTTCTGCAAGATCTGTATAATGGCAGAACAGGTCTCTGGAATAATGATCCCCAGAGCCTGGGGGGAGATGGAACTTGAGGTCCTGCAGACTTCTCCCAGTCGCCAAGTACTGCATCGTGACGACTAGTCTCTGCTCGTGAGTGATGGCTTGCCGCATTCAGGTGTCCTGCCTGCTAATATAAGGGGACAGCAAAGCCAACAAATGGTGAAAAATGGGGTCTGTCATCCGGAGAAAATTCCTGAAATCATCAGGTTATTCTCCTGGATCTCCCGCAGCAAAGGCATGTGAGAGAATTGGTCATGCTGGAGCAACCAATTCTTTGTCCATGAACTCCTCCTCGCCCTGTTCATGGACTGGGCTTGTGTCAAAGCCAGAAGCCCAACACCAAACCCCCACACAGAACGAACTCTATGACGAGTACGTACCCGTAACATGGCTTCGGCTGGTCAGAACGAACTAGACAGAAAGCACTGAAAAACAGCAAGGCCTGAAAGAACGATCTGAAAATCAGAAACGAGCAGAAAAGAACGCACTGAAAATCAAATACGGTACTGTAAATAGCACGCACTGACAAACAAATGTGAACTGACTACATGCACTGAAAACCAGATACGAACCCACAAGTCACAAACTGAAGAGCAGCAACGATCTGAAAAGCACGAGGCTGAAAAGCGTGAATCGTCTCTCACCAAACTTCTACTAACACGAGATAAACACGAGATTAGCAGAAGGAGCCCAAAGGGTGGCGCACTTGCTATTGAACTTCCCTTTTATAGTCCTGTCGTACGTGTTGTACATCACCGCGTTCTTGGCGGTCGGAATTTGGTGTGACCGTGTGTAAGCAAGACAAGCTTGAGAGGAATTCCGTCAGAAAAATATCCAAGGCTTTTCCGATGAGAATTCTGATCGTGTGTACGCGGCATAAGGCTACTTTCACACTACTTTCGACTGCAAAGCGACTGTAAAGCGCCTCTCCTGTCACTAGTGTGAAAGCCTGAGGGCTTTCACACTAGAATGGTGCACTTGCAGGGCATCTTTAAGGCGCTTTAGGAGTGGTGTCGACAAAGTGCCGCGGCAATGGTGCTTTGTGGGCGCTATTAACCCTCTATTTGGCTGCTAGCGGGTATTAAAAGCGCCTCGCTAGCAGCCGAAAAGCCCCTCTAAAACGACGGTAAAGCACCGCTAAAACTAAAGCAAATTTTGTATTTATTTTTTTGCTAATTTGATGTGCAGTTACTGTTTTTTTTTTTTTTTACAGATATTTTGTAACAGCTAGAACATGTCTCCAGAACACTTCCTGAACAAATCAAATGCAAATAAAAAACCCTTGCAAGATAAAGTGGCCATTGTGACTGGGTCAACATATGGGTATGTTAAAGAAATTTAAAAAATATCCATTTAGTTATGTTGCCTAGTTTCTGTGATTATGTGCATACACCTCAATCATTGTAGTAGTATGGAAATATACATATCTAGATCTGAGAGATCTTACACAAAAGAGGTAGTTCCATCTGCAATACACATTTATTAATAGGGTTACAGAATATATACAAATTACACACAGACTGTATTTACAACACAATGTACAGCGTAGGTCCCCTGGCTTACATGATATTTACAAATTAACCACAACCACCATATTTACCATACAATATAAGATGCAAGTATAGTGTTAGATTACCTGTTAACTTCAGGTCGGCCCATAGTGACTGCTCTCTGTCCCCACACCAAAGAGAGAGTTAGCGTGGTCACAAAGCATTATATCCCCCCCCCCTTTCCGTACTGTGGCTAATATAATTCTCCCTAATTGGGCACTGTACATAGTAAATGTATATTGGGCACAGCCTGATTGGATGAGTCAAAGAAGGCTGTTGTTAACTACCCAGGTGAGATGTTATCAGGGAAAGGCCAAGCTTTGAAGTTGAACTAATTACTGTAACACCAACATAATACTCAATAATTTAAATATATTTCCTTCTAACTGAAATATATTTCTAATTGCAATATTATTTACAGCTGTTAATAGAGATTTCACATAAACCCATTATGTAACAGTTAGTTATGATTACAAGAGTGGCCTCCTCTTCATGTGAGCAGTCCCCCGGAAGCTGCTTTACTTTGCTGCTTGGCAAGTCGCAGCTCTCTGATGTCATCACATACAATGCAGGACCTGAAGTCCTGTATTGTAAGAAAGGTCGAAGAGGGCCCACCCACAAACCCACAATGTCAGATTGTAGAGGAAAGTGCCAGCTGCTAGGGGAGGGGGAAATCAGGTAAGTATTTTGTATTCATGTTGGGAATCCCATTGCATTGTTACATTCAAAAGCAGCCTGGAGTTGGGCTTTAAAGTAGTTCTAAAGGCTGGATATTTTTTACCTTAATGCATTCTCTGTATCAGCTCCCCCCCCCCACGCCCCTCTTATACTTACCTGAGCCTGATCTTGATCCAGTGCTGTGCACAAGAGCAGTAGCTCTCTCCACTCTCTCCCACCTCATTGGCTCAGAGACAGCAGTCAAAGCCATTGGCTCCTGCTACTGCCAATCACAGCCAGTGAAGAGGAAGTCGGAGGGCAGGGCCAAGCAGCGCTCTGTTTGTCAATGGACACACAGAAAGCGGCTCTTGAGCAAGCCCATACAAATGCCCCCATAGCAAGCAGCTTGCAGGGGAGAGGAAACAGGGGTGCCAGCGTTGAACCAGAGAAGAGGAGGATCAGGGCTGCTCTGTGCAAAGCCATTGAACAGAGCAGGTGTGTATGACATGTTTGTTAAAAAAAATCACTTTAACATTTAATAATAACCTGCATGATGGTATTAGTTTACTTTTGTATGAGCTTTAATATACACTATAGAGACATATTCATAAAACAAAGAATATGACATTCACTAATCCTTCACTGCAGGTGAACATTCCTGGTGCAGGCTGGGGCCGCCAGGGTGAAGATGAGCTGGCTGACCTTGCTCTTTTGTGTCCCTGCACGGACATGTCATCCGCCTGCTCTGCTCATTGTGGCCCGCGACCGATCACCAAGTCGGTTAAGTGGCCCTCGCTCTTCAAAAGGTTGGGCACCCCTGATCTAGTACGTCACTATGTTCGTAATTGTTGGCCAACATTTGTGTGACCGTGTGTATGCAAGACAAGCTTGAGCCAACACCCTTCGGACAAAAGTCCACGGTTTTGTTGGCCAACAATCCGATTGTGTGTACGTGGTATAAGGCCTCGTACACACAATATGAAAATCAGAAGGGAAAAGTCTAAAGATGAGCGGTCTGCAGATTTTCGTAACGTTAGTACGGTGCTTTCGACAGCCGATTTGACTTTTTCATCTGACGAAAGCTGGATGTGCAGGCTATAAAATATTTGTTGAATGTGAACTCAACATCTAATTTTCAGATGGTCAGCACAGAAATCCATCACACAAAAGTCGAAAGTACAAACACGCAATCAAGGAACCAAGTAACGAGCCGGAAGAGTCCGGTCTTGTAAACTACCGTTCATAATCTAGGATTAACATTCGTGACACGGCTGCTGATGAAATGTCGAAATTCAGCGAACATTCTCATCTTTTTTAATGGGATAATAATGAAGCTGCTTTGCTGGTGATACTGATGTAGTTACGCCAAACATATTTTAAAAGGCATTTGTTTTGTATGATCTGAAAATCGCGGATCAACACTCACCAAACTTCTACTAACATGAAATTAGCAGAAGGGGCCCAAAGGGTGGCACTTGAGAAATTTACCTACTCTTTATAAACTCATAGTACGTCACTACGTTTGTGTTTGTCAAGCAACAATTTGTGGATAGTTAGTATGCTAGACAAAAGCCTGCACACGCGTTATGGCGAAAATCAGACGCTTGGTCGTCCAACAATCAAACCGTGTGTACGAGGCCTAAAGCCCCATACACACGGTCGGATTTTCCGATGGATTCTGTCCTATCGGACAATGTTGTCGGAAATTCCGACCGTGTGTAGGCACCATCGGACAGTTTCCATCGGATTGTCCGACGGACAAAGTCCTATCTCCTGCTGTATAGATTTTCCGACAACAAAGTCCGATCACACCAAATCCGATCGTGTGTAGCGTAGTCCGACGGACAAAGTGCTACGCATGCTCAGAAGAAATTCTGTGACGGAAGCGCTCGGTCAGGTAAAACTACCTTTCCTAATCGACACAGCACATTCGTCACGCTGCAATGTTAAAATGTCTTTAATGCAGCGCATTCTCTTGTTCTTTACAATGCAAGAAGAATGACATGTTTTAGCTGCTCCTATACACCCGCACTTCTCCCAAACTTAGTTCTTTATTAGTTTTCAGGATTTCTAGACTACATGTTTATTTTTACTCAGATCGTAAAAGAATCTTTGTTATATTTTTTGGATGATTTGTCATTTTTGTATTTTTTTTGGAATACATATTTTAAGGAGGAGCAGAGATAGGGATAGGGGACTATAGCGGTAAACAGTAATAATGATACTTGCAACTTTTTGAATGAAAGAGTTTTTTAACAAAATAGTTTATTCATAATTGATTTGAAAAGTAAAATCGATATTACATACATTGAACATACAGTACAAAAGAAAAATACAGTGGAGTGGGTCCAGCAGTCATGTCCATTCCCTTGCAATTAGTGGGGACGCATGGGGTTTGGAGATGACAGGAGGACCATAGGGGTACACAATGAAAAAGAGGTGGGTTAAAAAGGGTCTACAAAAATTTAATAGATCCTGGGTACAAAGGGGCTGATTGGAGAGAGCTGACCGACATGTTTCGCCATACAATGGCTTCTTCAGGGTCAAATGAAAAGTTTTGTACCATAAAAGGGGAGAGTCTAAGAAGATATGAGAAAACAAAACGAAATTAGTTATACAGCACAATGGATACATCTAGTTTATCATGAGCAAAACATACAACTCCATGTCGCCGCAAGGCCATACACCAATCCCATGTACAAAACTGCACCGTGCTAGTCCCAATAGGCTCCCAGTAGGGGCCAAAGAAACATACCCCTGAATTGCTGCAACGACCGCTAAATTCGCAGGTGTGGTCAGATATACTTGGGTCCCAAGAGGCAGGGAACTGTCGAGGGCCTAAAGGGAGCCTGGTAAAATAAATTAAGATAGGAGTAAAAATAGATATAAAATGGCAAAAAGAATTAATTTGCCATACCTGGCTAACATAGCCTAGAGTTATAAAGACTTACCACTATATCAAAAATGTTGCCTGCACACCTCCCTGATGCTCCACCGCCATCTGGTAATCATCAGCTCTGTTTCCATCTCTTTGTCTTGGATCTAATGGTTTCCCATTTCCTCCATAGGCTTTAGCACATTTGCTTTGACTAATGTTGCGTATTACCCCTTCCGTCCACTGGAGGGCTCTTTTTGGTCTGGATCCATCCACATGCGCGCGCGATGAGCGGCGCGCGCATCTTCCGGCCGCTGAGCACTATGGGAAATGTAGGCACACGCGCTGGCGCTTCTGCGCATGCGCGAACGGCCCATTTTGCCCGCCGCCTCATCATGTTTCATCATGATCAGGTGTGGAGGACCTTTATAGCCTGCCTCTCCCTCACCATTTCAGGTGTTGGACATTGGAGCGCCATTTTTGCTGAGACTATCATTAATGCAGGTTTGTCTTTTTTCCTTCCAGCTTATGCCCCTATTTTGCTAGCCTGTCTGAGACTTTATTTATGTACATTGCACATTCTCTACTTGCAGCTACTGGTCTTTTCTTTCTGACCAACTTTAAAGTGCTGATAACTAGTCTGGCTTCAGACCCCCACTGTGCAGTTCTAATCAACTATACCTGTGCCTAGTAGGTGAGCTTCCTTCATTTTTTCTTGTCTCCTATGCAATGCTCAATTCACCCACTCCATTCTAATTCATTGTTATTCTGTTGTTGTATCAGCGGTGCTTTCTCTCAAGATCTTCATAGGATCACCTATGCATGGCGCTCCATATATAATTTTCATTTTTGATATAGTGGTAAGTCTTTATAACTCTAGGCTATGTTAGCCAGGTATGGCAAATTAATTCTTTTTGCCATTTTATATCTATTTTTACTCCTATCTTAATTTATTTTACCAGGCTCCCTTTAGGCCCTCGACAGTTCCCTGCCTCTTGGGACCCAAGTATATCTGACCACACCTGCGAATTTAGCGGTCGTTGCAGCAATTCAGGGGTATGTTTCTTTGGCCCCTACTGGGAGCCTATTGGGACTAGCACGGTGCAGTTTTGTACATGGGATTGGTGTATGGCCTTGCGGCGACATGGAGTTGTATGTTTTGCTCATGATAAACTAGATGTATCCATTGTGCTGTATAACTAATTTCGTTTTGTTTTCTCATATCTTCTTAGACTCTCCCCTTTTATGGTACAAAACTTTTCATTTGACCCTGAAGAAGCCATTGTATGGCGAAACATGTCGGTCAGCTCTCTCCAATCAGCCCCTTTGTACCCAGGATCTATTAAATTTTTGTAGACCCTTTTTAACCCACCTCTTTTTCATTGTGTACCCCTATGGTCCTCCTGTCATCTCCAAACCCCATGCGTCCCCACTAATTGCAAGGGAATGGACATGACTGCTGGACCCACTCCACTGTATTTTTCTTTTGTACTGTATGTTCAATGTATGTAATATCGATTTTACTTTTCAAATCAATTATGAATAAACTATTTTGTTAAAAAACTCTTTCATTCAAAAAGTTGCAAGTATCATTATTACTGTTTACCGCTATAGTCCCCTATCCCTATCTCTGCTCTACCATCTACCACTTAACCCGGAACGAGGTATAACTTAACCAGAGCTATCCAAGCCTCCTTCTTCACATATTTTAAGGATTTTTTTTTTTTTTTTTTGAGGGGGGTTGTGTGTCTCAACTTAGCAAAACAACATTATTAACATTTGTATTTGTTGCTTAAATTTACTAGGAGTTTGTTTGTTGTTGGTTCCCCTTGTTAATTATACTTTATGATTAGTGAAATGTACCTGCCTACTCACAAATAAACTGTCATTGTAGAAAAGTAAAACACATAGGCAATGATTATTTCAAATCAAAAATACCTTTATTTAGGTCTCAGCAACAAACCAAAGAGGAACGCAGCGATGGAGAAACTTGGGGAATTTGCAAAGCCTTGGACCCCCACGGCAACCATCATTTTTGAAGCGTCTAAAATTGGGGGCCTGAGGAGTACGTATCTAAATAATAAGGGAGTGCTATTTGGTCCTGAAGTCCAA
The DNA here is from genome assembly GCA_028564925.1 of Lithobates sylvaticus. Classification (NCBI taxonomy): domain Eukaryota; kingdom Metazoa; phylum Chordata; class Amphibia; order Anura; family Ranidae; genus Lithobates; species Lithobates sylvaticus. The sequence goes on from CM053026.1 coordinate 244,085,999, forward strand.
AACATCCGGAACTGCAGCAGATGCCATCTAGGTCCCCAGGCTCTGGTCCTACGAGAGGCTCCATCTTCTCTCAGACCAGACTGAATCCAGGTCGTCACTCTCAGGTCTTCTTTCCACGCTTCCTTGCACGCTGTGGCTGTGGTGCTGGTGGGGTGGCAGAATGAGGAGGAGGAGGCGGAGCATGGTCACTATGGCAAACATGTGTGAGTGGGGTCATCCCCCCAGCCATCCCCTTATTTAGGACTTTGAGGATGACATCCTCACACATGTTGCGTTGCCCCACCTCCATACCTATCATTTTTGTGACAACCAAGGAGGCAAAGGTCTCCTCGTCGGTGGGTGTGGCATGTAGGGAGGCTGAAGCCTCTCTGATCATCCGGAGCGCTGACTCTCCCGCCTCCCCCCCCTTCTCGCCCTTTTGTAGGGAAGGCGGAGGGGAGGGATTTGGGAGTCAGTCAGGCTCCTAGGCCTACCCCCCTCTTGGCTGCCACTACCCACCTCTTGGCTGCCACTAACCCCTTCCTCCTCCTGACTGCCACATTCCACAGCCTCCTCCTGGCTGAGGTCTTCCTGTGTATGAAAAAGGGACATAGTTTGAGTTATTTGTTCATCAAACACACACAATTTTCATCTAGTGACTGTTGCAAAATGGTTACAAATAGAAAACCATACAATTCTCAGCCCTGCAGTTTATATTCTTGCCCCAAATGTCTCCAACACTACTGTCAGTTGATATGTCAAACACGTTAGGAACTAAGCAATTGGGGATCCTGAATTAACTGAACATCATTTATTTTTCACAAAATTGGTTCCCAAACTACTATACCTGGCTCAAGCTGGTCTCCTCCACCTCTTCCAGACTGGAAGGCCCAGGTTGCTCCTCGGAAGCCTCATCAGGGGTGGCCTGCGCGCAAGGAAGCATGGAAGGAGGAGGCGAGAGTGACTCCGTGACATCAGTCTGGTCTTTGAGAAAATGGAGGCTGTCATAGTACCAGAGCTTGGGGGCATAGACCTCATCTGCTGCAGCTCCAGATTCTTGGGACTTCAGGACCTTCTTGCGCTCCCTGATATACGCACTCCTCAGGCTGCCAATTTTCTTTCTTAACTTACCAACAGTTGCCGTGGGGAACCTTGGCTTTACAAATTCCACAAGTTTCAGCAGGGCTGCGTACCTCTTTGCTTTGTGGCCGTAATGGGGGTGTTTGGCCTGCCATAAAAGGGGAATTTCCCTGTATTTATCAATGAACAGGGGGAGAAAACTCACGTCGTGAATCTCTGCAAGACACAACACCACACAAAACACTATAAATAATGTCAGGCAAAACTCTCCTAATCTTCTCCATAAAGAAGCCTCAAGGTCTAATCTGTCTAGGCTAGTTATGTACCAACGTCAAATTGTACCTTCGTTATAGCGATCGTCTCGTGCGTGAGCTTTCTCTCCCCTCGTCTCACAGATCGTGGCTACGACACAGGCGTGTGACGTTTTATATACAGTGCGCATGCGTCAAACTCCGCCCGCCCCTGACGATCTTTCTCGTCTATTCCCCACCCCTTCTCTTTACGGCGCAGTGGGGAGAGCACATGGCGGGGACACAGCAGGTGCGCCCAAAATATTGCAGCAACGAGGAGGAGGACAAGGAAAGGCCGGAGGCAGAAACGTCCCGATCCCGGAGCCTGAAATTCAAGGCCTCCAATATGTCATTTGGAGAAATGTTGGAGATGGTGGACATATTAAAGAGGAGCGACTATGATGGGAAGTATGGGCCTTACCTCAACCCCAATGTCCGCAAGGCCAAGATCATGTCTAAAGTTGTGAGGAGGCTGTACAATTATTTTGGGGTACAACGATCCAAGGAGCAACTGAGGAAACGCTGGTCAGACCTGAAACTGAGGGAGCCCGATCAGTACAGAAAGATCAAGCGAGTTCTTCAAGAAAGTAAGTAGTTGTGTTTTGTGTTTGATTTTTCGCTTGCATACTGCTCCATGTGTTTGTATTTTTACAAAGTTGTACATTCTAAAATGGCCACTTTCAGGTTCGTCTGTGCATTCGATCGTACTCAACCTCGATCTTTCTTCCACTGTCATGTTCGTGTGTGTGTCCATTCGATCGTACTCAACCTTGATCGTTCGGCCACTTATAATACGATGTTTGTTGTTTTTTTTGGGGAAAGGAAGTTTGTTCTCACTAGGAATGTCATCAAGAATGTAAAGCCAATTTATTCTATGTAAAGGAGAGGTCACCCAGTAGCTGATTACCCATCTGGACTCTAGAGCACTAGTGCTGGGACACCCAAACCCACTTTTTATTATGCTTTTCCACACATGTGCTCCAGTGGATACTAGAGGGGTTCTCCATCAGACAAACTTCTACCAAAAAGCTAGTAAGTTTAGCACCTTTACAAAGTGACTACATTCATGTTGTTGTCATTTGTAACTGGCCAAACAAAAATATTGTCCCTCACTTTCAAGCAATGTTTGACATTTCCTATTTCTGCCCTCAATAGATTGTGTTGCTAAATCTTCCTTTTGTACCTTCTCATAGGGGAGCGAAAACTCGTGACGTCTGAGGAAACCACAAAACCAACACCTCCCAAAGAAGGGGAAAGACAAGAAGCAGAGGAGGAGGAGGAAGGAGAGATCATAGAAATTGGAGAACTTGTCACCACAACAGGTGAGTGTGGGAGAACACAGCTACTGGTAAGCTAATCAATGTATGCCTGCCTCATTTCCAAAACACATTTGTGTTTTTTTGGTTGTTTTTAGGTGACGTGGATGTTGTGGAAGAAGAATCGCACTTTACCACAAAGAGTGCCCACGTACTCATCGGGGAGATAATGGTCTGCAATCGAGATCTAGATGGCATAAAACAAAACATCAATGATCAACAAAAATTGAAGAACATCATTGATGTTTTAGGAAAAATCTGAAAACGCACCAAGTAATTAACACACATTCGTGGCTGTTTCTGAACACATTTGCAACTTAAGAACTGTGTGAAATTTGGAACATGCACACATTGTGTCCACATGTGCTAGCTCCCTTCATGGTGGATGAATGACAACGTTTTTTTGGGGGTGCAACCACTTTACGAACTACTAAAGTGGTTGTGGTGAAGGGGTTGCACCCCCAAAAAACGTCCATTCATCCCCATGATGGAAAATGGCACTTTTGAAGATTCTAGGCATGTGTTTTACCATCTAATGACCATTTTCAGACCCAAATTGTGTGCATGTTCTAAATTTCCACTTTCCAGGGGTGACCCCCCATGTGATGAAGGCAAGATCAAACACACTTTGAACATATAGTCATGTCTGATCTTGTCTTCACTTTAGAAAGTTGAACTTTCCTAGTTCCTATGTTCTGTTTTGCTCCATGCCTGGTTTTACCAAATGCAGAATGTTTGTAAACAATGTTGCCAAGAACCAAGATCTTGTCAGTTTTGGCAAGAAGTTTGTAAATGCACTTGTGAATGTGTTGCAAGTAAACTTTTTGAATTTTCTAAATGTGTGGCTTCCTTATTTAAAAACAAAAAAGCATTATGTATGTCAAATGTAAAGGATTTGGGGGGCAATGGGTGTTATTTACTAAAGGCAAGTCCAGTTTGCACTGCAAGTTTCTTTTCCAGGGCACTTTTGCACTGCACTTGTAGAGCATAGTAGATTTGACTTATGTAAATGACACCCACAGTGATTTGTTTGAAAACACGTAGCACACCATTTTTGGTAATACACACATTTCTGTCATGGTGATGAAAAGGAGTATTTTGGGTGTCAGTTATGCACTACAAACCTTCTCTAGACCAAAGATTAGGTATCAAACACACAACATGAGAAGAATCTTTTTGGGAAGAAGAGACTGTTACCTCCTTTTGCCCAGAAAGTGCATTCCCACTGTTGAAGCTAAAGGGCAAAAATGTATATCTCAAAGAAGCTAGAATATGGAAATGACCAGAAAACATAGGTTTGTTCAAAAAATATATTTATTTAAAAATGCCTCTCACACATCGTCAGGCAGAGCAATGGCCCCCCTACCCACAAAGTACTCCATATATTGCTCGCGGACCGCGCGGGCATTTAGAGGGGGCAAGCCTGGACGTGCCGCTTGAAGGGCTGTGAGGTCGGCATTGGAAGGGCCCTCAACATCTGGCCCAACGGTCACCACATAGTTGGTGTTGTGTCTTTTCAAAAAGTTGTGCAATATGCAACAGGCAAGAACTATGTGGTTGAGTTTGTATTCCGCCAAGTTAATAGCCGTCAAAAACAGGCGGAAGCGGCTGGCCAGGATCCCGAAGGTGTTCTCCACCACTCTGCGGGCTCTCGACAGCCTGTAATTGAAGACCCTCTGGTCTGGGGTGAGGGTCCTCATCGGGAAGGGCCTCATCAGATGGGGAGTCAACGCAAACGCTTCATATGCGACAAAGACGAAGGGGAGTCCTTCAGCATTCTCCTCTGGAGGTGGCAAGCACAGACTGCCACTTTGGAGACGCCAGTAGAACTCCGTGTGCGCAATGGCACCACCATCCGAGATCCGGCCGTTCATCCCCACGTCCACATACAAAAACTCGTATGTCGCCGACACCACCGCCAACATCACTACACTATTAAACCCCTTGGAATTATAATAGTAGGACCCCGAGTTGGGGGGTGGGACGATGCGGACGTGTTTCCCATCAATTGCACCTCCGCAGTTAGGAAAGTCCCAACGGGTGGCAAAGTGGGAGGCCACAGTCTGCCATTCCTGTGGCGTGGAAGGGAACTGTGGAGTGAAACAAGAAAAAAAAATTAGTCACTTTGCACATAAACATTGCAAGCAGATTAGACACTAAACATCTTGGAACAAGATCAGACTTTTACATTTAAAGCTGGAAAGTATTTGCAACGCAAAGTAGAGGGTCCCCCTAGCAGATGACTCACCCCCCATCAATCGCCCCACTTCTGATGGGCCATTGACAATAACTAGGGGTTTGGGGGGGGGGGTTTGGACAGGTAACCCTCTGCACCTCATTGATTGCCAAATGGCTCAATAATGTGTGCTAGTTTGGGCAGACCCTCCTTAACACTATTGGCAGCCCACAGGAAAGATAAAATAACATTCAAAATCCCCCCACCCCCCCCCCCCAAAAAAAAAGGAACGCACATTTGGACATTCTGAAATTACCTAGCAAGCTAATAGGAGGGAAAGAACACAAAAAAAGAGGAAATGGAAAGTATTGAGCCAGCCCCGTGCACTACATGCTTTGCTGAATTCATCCCTAAAGATGCCCACTATAAAGAGGTAGGTATATAGTGTCTATTGACCTTTGGAAAGCCAGCAGATAGAGGATTGGTACCATCTGACAGAACAGTTGGGGGAGGGGGAGGGGGTTCAGAATGAATTTGGCACCCCCCCCCCCAACAAAAAGGGAAAAAAAAGGGGCTCTACATGAAGTAAACCACACAGCAAACATTTGTGCATATTTTCGGGGGTGTTTGGGGGAAAACAATACTATGCAGCAGACAAAATACATTGCTTAAGTGACTAGGCCATAGGTGTCTATTGGGGCAGAAGAGCATGCTGGGGAGGTAAGTGAAGGGAAAAATGCATGAAGGAGAAAAGGGGCACAGCATATTAGAGCATATTGCAATCATGGTAATTCGGGAAGGAGGTCAAAAATACAAGACATTAGCAAACAGAGCATACATAGAAGGGAATAGTAAAGTAGAAATGTTACCTTAATATAGTCCTCCTGCAGGACCTGGATGATGGCAGAACAGGTCTCTGGAATAATGATTCCCAGGGCCTGGGGAGAGATACCTGAAGAGAACTTCAAATCCTGAAGACTTCTCCCTGTCGCCAAGTACCTCAACGTAGCAACAAGCCTCTGCTCCGGAGTGATGGCTTGTCTCATGCAGTTATCCTGCCGGCTGATAAAAGGGGTCAGCAAAGCCAAAAGACGGTGAAAAACGGGGTCCGTCATCTGGAGAAAGTTCCTGAAATCATCAGGATTATTCTCCCGGATCTCACGAAGCAAAGGCATGTGCGAGAACTGATCACGCTGAAGCAACCAATTCTTGGTCCACATACTCCTCGTCACTCTGTCCATGGACGGGTCTTGGCCTTGGTCTTGGTCACCGAGTTCACATACCAGCTAAAGAAGTAACCATCCTGTGCTCTCATGCCTAATGCAGTCAGTTTTTGATAGGAAAGCGAAGGGACTGGCAGGAACACCAGAGATTTCAAACAAAGGAAGCAATATAAAGAGAACATGACACCTTTTCATACAAGTACATGATACAAAAGACAAATATCAGGAATATGAAATGTTGGGTTTACGTACCTTTTAAGCTTGGTTCTAGACCATCCAATCCTGGATTTCTACTTTAATATAGGGGCTATAGAAATAATTAGCATTGGTAAAGATTGCTGAATTTAAACATAATTCGTAAAAACAAAATGTACTGATAATTTCTCTGTATCATTTGCTAGGTTTTCCACGTCAATGTAATATCAACTTTCCTTTTGATAAAACTTGTTGTACCTCACATCCAGAAACAAGGGTAACATTTTTTTCTATCTTTTTTTTAATAATTCCACATGAAAACCAGTGGTTCACATATTTATTTCATTACTAAAATGTATACATGGTAACTATTAAATACAACTGATTATCATATGATTATTATAAGTGTCCAGTAATAGCCTCTTCCTTCATAACATTAACTATATTTTTTCAAATAATCTGTTTAAAAGAAATTAGCTTGTTATATTTTATTCAGTGCATGATTGCTTGGTCTGCCATTTTTAATTATTTTGTGATATGAGTAATTTTTTTTTAACCAATTGCAAATATTTTTAACCAGTAACAAAAATATAGTTACATTTATAGTATACATTTTTTTAGGGTTTATACATTTGTATGTGGTGTTGCACATAATATTCTGTTTTATTTAAATTAGGCGTGGATCAATAATAATCTGCTCTTCATTCTCTGGATACATACCTCATCCAGTAAGTTAATTAACCAATATGCTAAAAATTAAGTGCATTTCACTGTAATTGTACTTAGAAAGGAATGATTTATAACTTTGTATACCAAAACATATGCAAGAGAGTGCACGTTCAAGGAAAACGTAAAAAAAAAAATGGGATTTATTTCTTGTATAGGACTGAATGATCAACTTTAAAGCAGAACATTACAAATAACAACTTGATAAAAAATAATGTTCTTTGGCAAGGGACATACATTCCACATTAATAATTAGAAATATGCCGAACACCCTCTGGTTTGGTTCGCACCAGAACTCCCGAACAGAGAAAAAATTCTGACCTGAACGTGAACCCTATTAATGTCTATGGGAGCCGAACTTGAAAAGTCAAAAGTCCCTATTTTGAAGGCTTATATGCAAGTTATTGGCCATAAAAAGGGGTATGGGGATCCAGGTACTTCCCTGGAGACATGTATCAATGCAAATTTTTTTAACCACTTCAATACCAGACACTTTCTGCCCTTCCAGCCCAAGCCAATATTCAGCTTTCATTGCTGTCGCTGTTTAAATGACAATTGCTCGGTTGCTCTTCACTGTACCCAAACAAAATTTTTATAATTTTGTTCCCACACATAGGGCTTTCTTTTGGTGGCACTTGATCACCTCTGGGGTTTTAATTTTTTGCTAAACAAATTAAAAAAGGCCGAAAATTCTGAAAGAAAAAAGTTTTTCTTTGTTTCTGTGATAAAATTTTGTAAATAAGTACGTTTTCTCCTTCACCGATGAGGCTGCACTGACAAGGCGGTACTCATGGATCCTGATGAGGTCGCACCAATGAGGTGGCACTGATGATGGGCACTGATGGGCACTGATAGGTGGCAGTGATGGGCATTCATAGGCAGCACTGATTGACACTGAAAGGCTGCACTGATGAGTACTTATGAGTGGCACTGATGGACACTGATGAGTGGCACTGATGGACACTGATAGATGGAACTGATGGGCATCACTGCTATGGAGGCACTGGCAGGTATTGCTGATGGGCACTGATTGGCATCATATGTGGGCACACATTGGCATTGCTGGTGGCATCCCTGGTGGTCCTGGGTGGACATCCTCAGAGGGGCTGTGCTGATAATCAATCAGCGCAGACCCCCCTGTCAGGAGAGCAGCCGAACAGCTCTCCTCTACTTGCGTCTGTCAGAAATTAGTGAGGAAAAGCCGATACACAGCCCTTCCTGTTTACATTGTGATCAGCTGTGATTGGAGACAGCTGATCACATGGTAAAGAGTCTCAGTCAAAGACTCTTTATCTAGATTGGAGTTGCGGTGTGTCAGATAGGGACAAGAGCCTCTTCCTGACAACCCTGGGCAGTGGCTGTACCATTTTGCTAAAGCCCAGAGCTCCTAAATAGCAGTAAATTATTAGGCTGCCAGCAGATTGTTGTCTAGTGGCTCTGATTTTCAGCACAATGCCAAAAAATGCCAAAAATGGAGAGCAACTGAACATGTGCAGAGCAGTTTCAGGTTGGGTTCACAAATGGTTTCTGTGCAGAGTCCGGTGCAATTTCCATTCAGCGGTTCAGGTGTGATTCAGGTGTGAATTTGTCACTTAAATCGCACCTGAACCAAACTGAAAAAAACACACAGGACCCTTTTTTAATTCACACTGCAACCAGCCCACATATATGTGACCTGGCTCCATTGAAAGCCGGTCTGGTTCACATGTTATGTGAATTAGATGCAGTTCAAAATGTATCCGATTCCCATATTTGTGAACTGAGCCTTAGACAGTGTATTACTGGATTTTAAACTGTATAATAACGTATTTTTATGTTATGGGCACTTAAACCCCCCTCGTGACCAGACCAATGTTCAGCTTTCGGTGCTCTCACCCTTTGAATGACAATTATTCAGTCATGCAACACTGTACCCAAATTTATTTTTTGTCCTTTTTTTCCAACAAATAGAGATTTCTTTTGGTGGTATTTGATCACCTCTGGGTTTTTTATTTTTTGCACTATAAATGAAAAAAGACCGACAATTTTGAAAAAAAACAAATTTTACTGCTACCTATCTTTGGTAAAAATAACCCAAATTAGTGGATATTATTTGGTCTTTATGAAAGTTAGAGTCTACAAGCTGTGGTGCAAATCATAAAAAATTGATCACATCTGATGTACTGGTGGCCTATCTCATTTCTTGCGACCCGAACAAACCAGGAAAGTATAAATAATGACCCCTTTTTTGAAAGTAGATATTACAAGGTATTTAGTAAGATGCATGGTGAGGTTTTTGATGTTGTCATTTTTTCCCACAATTCTTTGCAAAATTAAGATTTCTATTTTTATTTTTCCACAAAATTGTCATTGTAATAGGTTATTTCTCTCACATGGCATGTGTATACCACAAATGACACCCCCAAAAAAATTCTGCTACTCCTCCTGAGTATTACAATACCACATGTGTGGGACTTTTTCACAGCCTGGCCACATAGAGAGGCCCAACATGCAGGGGGTGGCATCAGGTGTTTTAGGAGCATAAATTAAACATCTAACTTGTTGACTACCTATTACACTTTTGAAGGCCCTTAAGCACCAGGACAATGACACGTGACATGACTGATGTGGCACTGATGATAGATGGCACTAATACGTGGCACTGATGACAGATGGCACTGATATGTGGAACTGATAACACGTGACACTGATAACAGATGGCACGTGACACTGACAGGTGGCACTGATGACAGATGGCACTGATACGTGGCACTGATGACAAATGGCACTAATATGTGGCACTGATAACACGTGACACTGATGTGGCACTGATGACAGATGGCACTATGTGGCACTGATGACACGTGGCACTGATGTGGCACTGATGACAGATGGCACTTATACGTGGCACTGATGACAGATGGCACTTATACGTGGTACTGATGACAGATGGCACTGACAGGTGGCACTGGGGACAGATGGCACTGATGACAGGTGGCACTGGGGACAGATGGCACTGACGGGTGACAGTGGGGACAGGTAACAGTGGGGACAGATGGCAGTGGGGACAGATGGGCACTTTATTTTAATTTTTTTTTCACTAACCGCTGCATCCGTTTATCTCTCCTTCCTCACACGCTGTCTCTGTGTGAGGAGGGAGAGCCGGCGATGAGAGATGATCTCATATGTTTACATATGAGATCATCTCTCATTGGACACGCCGATCTTTGACTGGCTGTGTCCAAGGGACACGGCCAGCACAGAACTTCCCTGATGCACGCCTGCTGGAGCGCGCATTGCGGAAGTAATCAGGAGGACGTCCAGTGGTTAAAAGTGGTTGTAAAGGCTGAAGGTTTTTTACCTTCGTGCATTCTATGCATAAAGGTAAAAAATATTCAGTGTGCAGCTTCCCCCTCGGCTCTCCTTTTTACTCACCTGAGCTTGATCCCAATTCAGCGATGTGCACAAAATCAGTAGCTCTCCTAGGCCTCTTTCTCCTCATTGGCTTAGACACAGCAGCTAGAGCCAATGGCTCCTGCTTCTGTCAATCACAGCCAGTGAGGAAGGAGCGGGGGGGTCGGGAAAAGCAGCTGTGTGTCCAGGGCCGGATTAACATAGGGGCTATTGGAGCTGCAGTTCCAAGCCCCTTACCCTAAGATAGGCCCCTTTAAAAAAAAAAAATCACAAAAAAAAACGATTGACTTTGAGGGTCATGGCTCGGCAACCAGGGGTCACATAGAGCCCACATTTAGGGGGTATGTACCTGAAGGTCTACCCGACTACTGGTCAAAATTGGGGCTCCTATCACATATGGTCCTGGAGATACAGGGCTCCTTGCGCAGCCTGTCAGAAGCTACATACAGAGCGGCCAGTTTAAATACAAGCTGACACTCTATTTGCAGCAGACTGAGAGGATGAGCTCACAGTGCCTCATACATCGTATCCCTACCCATTCACCTGGGAAAAAGTGTCAATAAAAAAACACACTAGACAGGTTTTTAAAGTAATTTATTAGTCAGCTCCGGGGGTCTTCTTCTGACTTTGGGGGTCTCTTCCAACTTCTCCGTGCGCTCCGGCTTCTTTTTCCGCTCTCCAGCCTCTTCTCCCGTTCTCCGGTTCTTCTCCGCGCTCTCCGGTATCTTCTCCCGGTCTCCGGTTGTTCTGCTGGGCTCCTCCGCCATCTTCTTCCAGCTCTTTGACTAGCATTGGCCCGGTCTCCTCCTTCATTGTCTTCTTCCCTCTTCTGTTCTTCTGATGTTGACACAACGCTCTCTCCCGCTGTAATGCTGTGCACACGGACCATGTACACAGCATTACAGCGGGAGAGAGTGTCGTCGGAAGAACAGAAGAGGGAAGAAGAAGGGCGCCCCCTTCCCCAAAGCACCCCCCCCCACGTTGAGGGCATGCGGCCTGGTACGGTTCAGGAGGGGGGCACTCGCTCGTCCCCACCCCCTTTCCTGACCGGCCAGGCTGCGTGCTCGGAATAAGGGTCTGGTATGGACTTTGGGGCGTTTTTCGGCGTAGGGGGTTCCTCTTAAAATTCAAACCAGACCTAAGGGACATTGTCGCCTCTCTCTCGCGCTTGCTGCAATTGGAAAATGTATCCTGTAGCCGAGAACCAGCATGATAGGATCGCGCTGGAAACGTTCTCGTGGGCAGGGGCTGTAGCTGCCCTTGCATCGTATTTGGTCCATCGGACCAGCATACAGACGAACAGGCTTCCAGATAGGAACTGGGTTCGGCAGAGTTCCGGCAAGAAAATTTAAAAAATTTCTAAAGTCCGTCGGATTTTTGGACAGCAAAGGTCATATGAAGCCCACACACGATTGAATTGTCCGACGGATTCGTTCCGTCTGACTTTTGCTGTCAAAAAGTCCGGTCGTATGTATGTGGCATAAGAATTAAGAGTGCATAATAGATTTTATTTTTTTTAAATAGAGTTTGGTATCACTTCTACTTTATTTGCTAATTCTAAGCTCTGAGGGAAATTCCCTTGCAAAGTGCAACTACCCTTGCAAGTAAACAGTCTATTTCCCTCTAATAAATCAACTCCACACAGGAATTTTATCAAACTTGTGGACCCCTACCAAATTGGCTGTGTTACTATATTCTCAGAATCCCTGCCATGACTTCTAAAACTACTACTCTCAGAATCCCTCCCAGGAATTGCAGAATTCCTGTTAAACTTTCAGAACTCCTTCCAGGATTCCCAGAACCACTGTCAGGGCTTCCAACAGGACCTACATAATCACTGCCAGGACTTTGATTAATAATCGCAGAATCCGTGTCAGAACTTTCAGATTTCCCTGAAATAACACTGAGCATATTCTATAACTAGAAAGGGTATTTAAGCAGCAGATTCTAAAATGGCTGGTGCTGTGTCTTCTCTCAAGCTTCTTGTCACAAGGAGCTATAAGCCCAGCTTCACATTGCTGCAGGTTAGAAATTGTGGAAGCTCAGCTGAACTCACATGATTTCAACCTGGCAATGCAGTCCAATTTCAGGAGTGATTTGACAGACATCTATGCGGGTTCCTGCGCAGATGTCTATTGAAATCGCACCCAAAGTCACCAAAAGTAGTACAGGAACTACTTTTGGGAATTGGTGGGGCGCTGCAAAGTCGGCGTCGCACAAATTCGGACGGTGCTATTGCCGGCAATAGCTGCCGATTTGGCATGCGATTTGACATGTCGGACCAATGTGAACCTAGGCTTATACTTACCTGTGGGTTTGCCGGAATGTTGTTGACCCACATTACCCTTACTTCTCCCTTGACTGCTGCCCAACTTGACCCCTGCTTTGACCTTTTGCCTGGACATAGACTGCTCTCTTGCTTGCTGCCTGCTTCAATCATTTGCCTGGACATTGGTTGCACTCCTGCCTACTCCCTGCCTTGACATCAGCTTGAACATGGACAACTCTCTAGCCTGTCATCTGCTTAGACCTCTGGTGTAAAATTACTTGGTGTCTCCATTAGTATGCGTTCCCCATTGCAGTACCACACTCCTTATATGCTTTTTTCTAAGTTGCAAAATTGACCTTAAAAAGGTAAAAAAAAAATAACAAGATTTGGCTTTCATAGATTTCAATGGGGATATGTGGATCAGGGTATGTGGATCATCAATTGTTCCCCAAACTTGCAGCAAATCAAACTTTGGTTGGTTCACTCATCACTACTGACAAGCAATAACAAAATAAAACAGTTACAGTGTTCATTCAGACTGAATGGTAAAAAAATTTAAAATTTGCAATTAAAAAAAAATATATATTTTCCTGACAGAGTCCGTGGCAGTCTACATGTGGGTTAACCCCACCTCCTCTCCAATGCTATAGGACCCCATTCCCATAAATTTGTTTTTTTGTCCTCCTCTATGGACCTACATCGTGTGCACTCACGTTTGCTCGTAAGGCATCCAGTCGGGATGACTCCTGAGTCCGGCATACCAATTATGCGGTGCAAGCCCAGGGCCCAGCCATAGGCGGGCGAGTGGCTTTCAGGCACAGGATACCCCGGTGGTGCAGTGGAGGCTGCCTACGTATGCCCAGGATGGATGTCTAGCAAGTGCAACCAGCTGGCAAGGTCTGGCATCGTTATCCTACATGGCAGCTGTTTTTGTTTTTTTATGTCACTGTTTTGTCTCTCTACCCTGACTAGCCTTTCGGCCTCTCATGGTGCCCGGAATGCTCCTGTGTTCCAGGACGGCACATACTTCCATGTGTCTGCGCATGCGCGAGGCCTCTGTGACATCAATGCTTGGTTCACGCATTTGCAGCTCAGCGGAGCACCCAGCGTCCACACAGGCACCGTTCGGCCACTCTGTACAGCGCAGGCAGGCACGGGGAGGGGGGAGGTGGTGATGTCATTCGGGTGGAGATTTCAAAAATCTGTCAGCCCCTGTCAGTTTGGGAAACTCCTGCGGGCTGTGAGCGGCAGCTTCCCTGAGCCCAGGATCACATAGTACAAGGTAAGCCTCAGCCTAGGACCTCATTACCGAATGACCTTCTTAAAGGGGAAAAAAATATTTTTTTGCTTTTCTCCCAGGCTTATCCTAGATTATCTGAGTGCTGCCCTAAGGCTGTATGATTCCTTCTTTTTTGGATTGACATGCCGTCGAACGTGCCATGCCAGCCAGCCCTCACGCACAAGGTATGTGCATACGAGTGGGAGGGGCTGAGATTAGAAAAAAATGCATCAACACCAGACTTCGAATTTCCTCTTTTCCTTTTTCTTCCAGCCCCTCCAGGTCAGACCGCCAAATCGGGGTCCGAGACGACAGAGACTTGCCAGGCCGCAACATCACCACTCATCATCCAGGTCCAAACGTGACTCTCAGTCCAGGAATCAGGATACAACCCAAAAGCGAATCCAGTCCACCACTCTACCTGGCTCCCTGGTTGACGAGGCCCATCCCAGCCTTATGACGCATCCCCCGGGTCTTCAGACAGTGAGTTGGAGGGAGACGAATTTGTCAGAAGCTTCGACTTCACTCTTGTTTCTCCACTGATGAAAGCAGTCAAAGATGCCCTTAAGTGGGAAGATCCTTCCACTCCCTCGGCTAAGCAAAGGAAGTTCTTTAAACACCTGGGAAAGAAACGTTCCAATTTTCCACTCCTTTCAGAATTGAAAGATATCATTGATGAGGAGTGGGGCAAGGTAGATAAGAAGACTTCTATGTCAAGCAAAACCTCCAGATTATACCCCTTCAAGCGGAGAGGAAGTGAAACATCTGGAAACACTCCCTTCGTAGACGCAGCACTGATGCGACTGGCCAAACATGTCACTCTTCCCCTAGAGGATGCTGTATCCTTCGAGGACGGGCTTGAAAGGAGAATAGACAAAGACTTCAAGAGAATTTACCGTCTAGCCAGTATGGCTTGCAAACCCGCCTTGGCCCTTGTGGCCATGTCCAAGGCTATGGAAGCCTGGACAGAAAATGTGGATTCCGTGCTCAAGGGTGTTTCAGAAGAACTGTCCAGGGTCTCATCAGTCCAGGAATTGAAGCTGGCAGTGGTCTTCCTGGGGGTGGCTTCTATCGAAATGATCCGCCTGTTGGCCCAGACTATGCTATCCTCAGTCACGGCTAAGTGGACACTATGATTGCGCCTTTGGCTTGCTGATCCAGCATCTAAGCATGCCTGGTGTAGGATCCCCTTTGAAGGGCCCTCGTTGTTTGGTAACAGGCTGGATAGCGCCATAGCACAGACCATGGGTAGGAAGTCCGGCTTCTTGCCCAAGGATAGGCGTCTGCTTGGCCAGAAGAGGCCCCAGCAGAGAAGACACAGTACGGAGCATTTAAGAGAAGCACGCTCTTATAGGCTGGCTGGGATTTCAGAAGGAATTGGAATAGAGGCCAAATATCCTTCCAAACGCTCGCTAAAAGCCGGGCATCCAGTGGACTTGACCCGGCTAAGTCGCTTTGAAATTGTGCCCGCCCAGGTGGGTCGGGTGGGGGTGTGTCTTCTTCTCTTCCAGCACGTCTGGGTTTAGGTTTATTTATATCCTGCTACCACGATCAGAAGAAATGAAGCAGGTGTTACTGTCCTATGTGGATTCACTGATAGCATAGGGAGGCTGTCCCAAAAGGCAAAGAGTTCCGGGGGTATACTCCCCTCTCTTCTTTCTTATTTTTTTGGCATTGCATGCTATTATTTATGTTTCAATATTTTTTATTGAAGAAATTGCAGGTTACAAATAATAACACATTAAACCAGACTGCAATACATACTTGAAATACATCATTAACAATAGTGTATAGACATAGTGTAAAGGGTAATATGAAGTCAAAGAAAAAAAAAAACAGAAACAGAAACCAAGATGTCACCTATAGAAATTCTCCAGAATACTTAGCTCCATGTAGAACTTTTAGGACTGGAAATAGGGCATATGGTCATGGTTGATGAAATTTAGTCGGGGTATCCCTAGCTTGATGGATTAAATCTTCCATCTCAGCTATTTTCCCTATTCTACGGAGCCATTCAGATGTACTGGGGGGATGTAGACCGCCAGTGAGTGGGGATACAAAGTTTTGCCGCATTTTTGAGGTGCAGGGTAAGAGATTTTTTATAGGCCGATTGTGGTATGGATGTATGGTGTAGGAGATATTGAGCTGGCGTGAAATCTGCGGTATATGTTGTAATCTGTGAGGTAAGACGGTGAACTTTGTTACAGTAAGGTTGGATTAGGGGACATTCCCACCAGATGTGGATTAAAGAGCCGTGAGAGGTGTTGCATTTCCAGCAAAGTGGAGGGACACTGGGGTGGAATTTGCGAATTCTATCTGGGGTTCTATACCACTTGGAGTATATTTTGTACCCGTTTTCTTGTGCAGACACATTTAGAGATCCTTTATGAATGTGAGTATATATGCTGTGCCAGTCCTCCTGTGTAAGGTCTGTGGATAGTTCTCTCTCCCATTTTTGGCATCTTCTGTGGTCGGTGTCTCGAGGAACATTAAAGAGTACATATCTGAGATAACGTGTCTTTGAGGGTCGTGTCTGGTGCAAAGGGCTTCGAATGGTGTATGGTCCTTAAACCATTGAGATTGAGAATTAGAGCTCTGTAAAAAATGTTGTATTTGGAGATACTTAAAGAAGGGGATGTCTGCATCAGGGAATCGGTTTGGGATGTCTTGGAAGGACACCAATTTCCTTTTTATCAAAGAAGGACTCTGCTCTGATGGAACTTGATGTTGATCTGTCATTGTTGTAATGGAACGTGATACCCGGGGGAAATTCTGGGTTCTGATTGAGGGGGGTCAGTGGACCGGATGAGGAGGCAATATTCAGTTTTTTACAAACTGTGCAAAAAACTTGTATCGTGGGGCCTGTCAGGGGATGTGATCTGTTTTCCTGTGGTGTTTTGTGTGGGTTTATCCATGACAGGTGATAAATAGGCAGGGAGGAGAACACCTCCTTGATGCCTATCCATGCTTTGGTCTTGGAATGTAAGTGCCAATCTATAATTCTAGCTAAGTGACATGACCAATAATATTTTTGTATGTCAGGGAGGCCAATTCCTCATTTCAACTTTGGGGTTGCTAATTTTCTCCAACTTACATGTGATTGTTTGTCAGCCCAAATAAAGGTTAGGCATAGCCTTTTATAGGTAAAAAAGAATGTTGGCAGCAGTTTAATCAGGATTGTTTGTAGTAAATAAAGAAGTCTGGGGAGGATGTTCATTTTTAAAATTGCCGCCTTCCCAAACCATATAAAAGTGCCTCTGTTCCAATCTTGGAGGTCTTTCTGTATTGTTTTCAATATGGGGGCAAAGTTCTTAGGATAAAGGTCAATTAGTTTAGATGGTAGCTGAATCCCTAGGTAGGTTATGGCGTGAGCGTCCCAACCAAATGGGAAGTTGGCTTTGCATAAGGTCACTGTGGAACCAGGTAGGGGTATGTTAAGTGCCTTGGATTTGGTGAAGTTTATTTGAAGATTGGACAGCTCTTTGAAGAGGGAGAAGTATTTTAATAGGTTGGGAAGTGTGGTAATGAGGTCCGTAAGGAATAGGAGGATGTCGTCGGCGTACGCTGCAATTTTGTATTTTTTATTTGCTATTTCGACTCCTTTGATGTCCTAGTTGGACCTTATCCTGTGGAGTATGGGTTCCATTGAGAGTATAAATATGAGGAGAGACAATGGACACCCCTGTCTGGTTCCATCCGACATGGAAAAAGCGTCCGACAGACAACTGTTAACCCATATTTTTGCAGTTGGGGACGAGTAGAGGTTTAGAATGTATTGAAGAATGCGTTCTTTAAATCCCATTTTATGTAAGACTTCCATCATGTAGTCCCAGGCCACTCTGTCGGAAAGGAAGAAACCCGGAGTCTTGGAGGACGATAGCCAATGATGGATACTAATTGCCTTCAGGGTATTATCCCTGGCTTCTCGGATGAATCCCACTTGGTCTAAAGAAATCAGTGAGGGGAGTAGAGGGAGTATACGATTTGCTAAGATTTTTGCGTAGAGTTTCATATCTACATTTATAAGAAAAATAGGTCTATAGTTGGAGATTACTGTCAAGTACCTTACAGCGGGAGTCCGAATGCTGGGGGGTGGCCTCGTGCACGGTTCCGGTCCCAACACCCCTGGTAGTGGGGACAGGGAGTGCTGGGGCAACGAAAGGGTGCAGGTGCCTGCGGCTTGAAGACTGGAGCTTGGAGATACCGGTCCCTCTGGGAGGCAGGTGTGGATGCTGATCACCAGAACTATATCCAGCGGTGGCCAGGCAGGTGGGTATGGAAACTGCAACGTCAGGACAGGCAGGAGTCGGCAACTGGCTGGCAACAGGGTACATAAGCAGAAGGCAAGTTCGTGGTCAAGGGCAGGCAGAGGTTGACAACGGGCAGACGGTGAGGTACAGAATCAAGAAGCAGAGCCGTAGTAGAAAGTCCAAGCCGAGGTCGATATAACAGCAGGTAGGCAACAGGTAGGGATGATCCAGGAGAATAGTCAAAGGAAGCCGGGGTTGTCAGGAGCAAGGTAACAGGTAGTAAGCAATCAGGCACTCAGGGAACAGACTGAAGACGATCCAGCACTGGCATCATGCAAAGGCCTTGTTTATATATGGCGCTATGTGCCAGGATTGGTGGAGGTGAACGTACGTGCGCGAGTGCGCATACACGTTCGCATTGGCGTGTGAGTGTGCGCGCACACATTCGCATTGGAGTGCGAGGGCGTGCACACGTTAGTGCGGGTGCGCGGGTACGCACGCACGTTCCGGAGCTCGTTTGGTTCCGTTGGGGACACCGCGCATGGATTGACATCAGCAGAGTGGGGATTAGCCACTGCTGCACGAAGAGGGGCATCAGTACAGTAAGTTCTCTGACAATTACACTGGCATCTTTACCCGGTTTCGGTAGCACCACAATGTGGGCTTCGAGGAGATCCCTACATTTGTCAGGTTGGGTGTATAGTGAGTTGAAAGTTTTTAGGAACTGTGTAATTAGAGTCTCTACGAAGGTTTTATAGTAGCTGAGGGGTAGGCCATCCAAGCCGGGGCTTTTGTCTGGTTTAATTTGTTTAAGGGCTTCAACGGTTTCTTCCCGTGTGAGAGGTTTGTCTAAATCGTTAGCCCTGACGGCAGTGATAGGGTGTGGGACAAATTGTGTCAGAAAGTCGTCTAACAGTTTTTTTCCTGCCACCGTTTGGGTCAGTCAGCGGGTGGGTATTTAGATTATATAGTTTGGAATAAAATTGTTTAAACTGGTTTGCTATACCGTTCAATGATTCTGTTTTGTTCCCTTGGGGGTCCGAGATATAGTGGATGGTAGAGTTTGCCCGTTTGGTTTGGAGGGCTCTAGCAAGCATTTTACTAGATTTGTTCCCAAATTCGCAAAAAATTCTTTGCGACAGGATGAATTTGCGTCTGGTTGATTTCCCTATTTCCTCTAGGAGATCTTCTTCCCTGGCTTTCAATAGCTCTTGGAGTGTTTGGTCTGCTAGTTATTGCTTGTGCTGCCTTTCCAGAGAGTGAACTCTTTCTGATAGTTTTGAGATAAGTGCTTGTCTGGCTTTGCACTATTGAGATTAATTCTAATGACGCACTTATGGGCCGCCCAGAGGGTCAACGGATTGGTATCGGAGGATGCTTTTTCTCAAAAGTAATGCAACAAGCAATTGTTAAGTCTCTTCGTGTGTACAGGGTCTGTGAGGAGAGAGTTGTCTAATCGCCAGGTAGTATGTATCATGCAGGATTCTGGGAACACAATGGTGATGGAGATGGGATGATGGTCTGATAGAACCATTGGGTCTATTGTAGCAGTCAGGAGTGAGTCTAAATCAGGTTGAGACAAAAAAAAGTAGTCTATCCTTGTATATTTGTGGTGAGGGGGAGAATAAAATGTGAAGTCTTTAGTATTTGGGTGCAGTGTGCGCCATGTGTCATGTAGAGCTAGGTTGGAGAGTCGTGTTTGGATTGCACGGAGTGCACGATAGGTGATAGAGGAGGCACCTGAAGATGCGTCCAGAGAGGGGTTTAGGGCTAAGTTGAAGTCACCCCAACAACCAGCAAACCCTTGGCAAATGTGGTGAGGCTTTGTAGGGTGTCGCGAAAAAAGGGAACTTGCTGTTTGTTGGGAGCGTAGAGGTAGGCCAATGTAATAGGCTTGTTGTGTAATTTGCCCTTTAGAAAAATGTATTGTGCATTGGTATCAATCACTGTGTCACGGATCTGTATGGGGCAATTTTTGGAGATTAGGATGGAAACTCCCTTGGATTTGGAATCTTTATTGGTTTTATTGGTTTTAATTGGTTATTAATCTCAATCGACTTAAAAGATGCCTATTTCCACGTGCCTGTAGCAGAAGAGTTCCGCAAATACCTCCGGCTCAGGGTCGGGCAAGAACATCTACAGTTCTCCTGCCTCCCTTTCCGACTGACAAGTCTTTTCGAAAGTTCTTCTGGCCGTGCTGGCCCTCATCAGAACAAAAGGGATACGGTTGTACCACTATCACAACGACCTCCTGCTATGTGAAGAGGCAAGGGGGCACCCGGAGCTTCACCTTGCTCCAAGAAGTCGAGCCCATCATGTTCTGGGCTCAGAAAAACCTGGCCAATATCTCAGCAGTCTTCACCCCCGGACTTCCCGTCTCGCACACAGTATGACAACGAGTGGTCCCTTCATGTGGAGACGTTCGAGTGGATCCTGTCCTTGGGAGTCGATCCCAAAGTAGATCTATTTGCATCCCCCTGCAACTTCAAGATAAGTATTATACTCAGGGCAGTTGCAGCCAGGCCTTCGGAATAGATGCCCTGACAGATCGGTGGAGCTTCAACAGGGCATATGACTTTCCCCCATTCCCGATCATCCTCAGATTTTTGCAGAGGCTCCAAGCGGAAGTGGTCGAGGTGTTCCCCTCCTGACCCAGCTCAGCTTCCAGGACCTGGTTCCTCTTCCTCTCAGACCGGACCTTCTTTCTCGTGGGGCAGTCCTGCACCCTTGCGCGGCGTTACTGAGACTGACGGTCTGGTTCTTGAGTGGAAGTGGCTGGAAACTCTCGGGTGCGCGTCAAGAGTGATTTCCACCCTCATGAGCTTGAGAAAGTCAAGCACAAATAAGGTCTATGGGAGAATATGGGCCAAGTTTGTTGAATTCTCATTCTCTAGGGGTAGATCGTTCAGAGATCCAGGAATCCAAGATATCCTTGGCTTCCTTCAATCCGTCCTAGATCTGTCTCTATTCATCAGCTCTCTCAGGATCCAAGTCTCAGCCCTGTCAGACTTCTCCGGAACATCATGGGCCATTCATCCTCTAATCCGGCTGTTCTTCTGTGGGGCGGCAAGACTGGAGCCAAAAAGAGGGACAAAATTCTCAAAATGGGATCTTTTCCTTGTTC
Organism: Lithobates sylvaticus; assembly: GCA_028564925.1. NCBI lineage: Eukaryota > Metazoa > Chordata > Amphibia > Anura > Ranidae > Lithobates > Lithobates sylvaticus. The sequence goes on from CM053026.1 coordinate 244,107,299, forward strand.
TCGACCCACTGACTGGACTCAGTAGCAAAGGATCCTCTCCGATTTCTATCAAAGACCTTTCTGCAAAAGTCACCTTCCTAGTAGCCATCACTTCAGTCAAAAGGGTTTCTGAGATCGGGTCCTTGGGTCATGAAGAACCATTCCTGACTTTCTTCCTGGACCGGGTGGTCCTCATGCCTATGCTCGGCTCAAACCCAAAAGTTACTTCAGTGTTCCATGAGAACCAAGAAATTGTCCTACCTACATTCAGGGCCCCATGGTCCACTGAAGCTCACCCTCTGGATGTAGGGGAAATACTGAAGGAATACCTGCAAGTTACTTCCTCCTTTAAACGTTCTATCTGTTTATCCTGCACTCCGGGAATAACAAAGGAAAGCAAGCTTCGACCAGAACGATCATGGCCTGGATCGTCCAATCCATCCGGCAGGCTTATAGGGCTAAGGGCTTAGCTCCTTCTGAGGTGCTGACAGCACATTACACCAGAGGTATGGCGGCTTTGTGGGCAGCAGCCCGGCATGTGGCTCCAGATGTCATCTACAAATCGGCCTTGTGGGCCTCCATTAATACCTTTATGTCACATTATTGCAGAGCCTGCTTCTCTATTTTCTGTGAACTTTGGTTTAAGAATCCTGTCGGTTGTTGGTACAAATTAAATTTATTTTTGATCAGCATACCCACCCATGTGGTTTGGCTAGTTATTTCAAACACGTAGACTGCCATGGAGTCTGGCAGGAAAACAGAAATTGTATTATTAAATACTTACCGTAATGTTCCTTTCCTGATAGACTCCATGGCAGACGAAGTTCCCACCCATTGGTCAAGAGTAGGGATGGGCCCGGTGTTCGATTCGAACCCATGTTCGAATCGAACATCGGGCGTTCGCCCGTTCGGCGAGCCCAGAACTATTTTGGCCGCTCGCATCAAATTCGTGTGATGCGAGCGGCCCGCAATGCATTGCGCCAGTCGCAGTGCAATGCTGGCTGATGATTGGCCAAGCATGCACTGTGACCCCGCATGCTTGGCCAATCACAGTGCCGGCAGCGAGGAGAGCCATAATTGGCTACAGGCAGGATACCTGTAGCCAATTATAGCTCAGGGGCTTTAGTACACGCCCCAGGGTATAAGAGGCCGCCGCCGCGGCGGCCTCGCATATTGTGTTTCAGTGTCAGCGTGTTAGTGTGTTGCTGACTGCTGACAATATGTGCTCTATTTCTGGGGATTTGTGTGTGCGTGCTGTTAGTACAGCATTGCAGTATCACATCTGGGGGGTGTCTATAGGTTGCCTGTGAAGGGGGGCAGGTTTCCTGTGCTTAGAACTGCCCCTGCAAAAAGTGTCATTTTTGCAGGAAAAAAGCTATTTAAAAGCACTCGCTAATGAATTGATGGCTGCCGTAACACAGAGAACTGTCATTCATTGATAAAAAACAAAAACAAAAAAGCGTGGGGGTCCCCCCAAATTCGATAACCAGGCCCTTCAGGTCTGGGATGGATATTAAGGGGGACCCCAGCCAAAAAAAAAAAAAAAATGGCGTAGGGTCCCCCTCAAAATCCATACCAGACCCTTGAGGTCTGGGATGGATTTTAAGGGGAATCCCAGCCAAAAAAAATGGCGTGGGGTCCCCCTCAAAATCTATACCAGACCCTTATCCGAGCACGCAACCTGGCAGGCCGCAGGAAAAGAGGGGGGACGAGAGCGCCCCCCTCCCGCCTGAACCGTACCAGGCCACATGCCCTCAACATTGGGAGGATGCTTTGGGGGTCTAAGACCCCCAAAGCACCTTGTCCCCATGTTGATGAGGACAAGGGCCTCTTCCCCACAACCCTGGCCATTGGTTGTGGGGGTCTGCGGGCGGGGGGCTTATCGGAATCTGGAAGCCCCCTTTAACAAGGGGACCCCCAGATCCCGCCCCCCCCCCCCCTGTGTGAAATGGTAAGGGGGTACCCCTACCATTTCACCAAAAAAGTGTCAAAAATTGTAAAAATGACAGGAGACGGTCTTTGACAATTCCTTTATTAAAATCTTCTTTCTTCTTTCTTCATCTTCTTACATCTTCTTCCATCTTCTTCTTCTTCCTCCGATCCGCTTCTTCTTGCGCTGGCCTTCTCGTCCTTCTCGTCCGGCATCTTCTTCCATGGCGTCGGCGTCGGTGTCTCTTCTTGGGCCACTCCTCGCAATGGGAGGCTCCCGCTATGTGAGGCTTCGCTGCCTCTGACAGGTCTTTTATAATGGAGGGCACCTGGTGACCCCGTCCCCTCTGAAGCACGGGGACATCATGGGGAATTCCCTATGGCTTTCCCCATGACGTCAGAGGGGGGCGGGGTCACCAGGTGCCCTCCGTTATAAAAGACCTGTCAGACGGAGCGAAGCCTCACACAGCAGAAGCCTCCCATTACGAGGAGCGGCCCGACAGAAGAACAGATGCCGACGCCATGGAAGAAGATGCTGGACGAGAAGGACGAGAAGACCAGCGCAACAAGAAGCGGATCGGAGGAAGAAGAAAATGGAAGAAGATGGAAGAAGATGACGGAAGGAGAAGATGAAGAAACCGAAGGATGAAGAAAGAAGAAAGAAGATTTTAATAAAGGAATTGTCAAAGACCGTCTCCTGTCATTTTTACAATTTTTGACACTTTTTTGGTGAAATGGTAGGGGTACTTTTGTACCCCCTTACCATTTCACACAGGGGGGGGGCGGGATCTGGGGGTCCCCTTGTTAAAGGGGCTTCCAGATTCCGATAAGCCCCCTGCCCGCAGACCCCCACAACCAATGGCCAGGGTTGTGGGGAAGAGGCCCTTGTCCTCATCAACATGGGGACAAGGTGCTTTGGGGGTCTTAGACCCCCAAAGCATCCTCCCAATGTTGAGGGCATGTGGCCTGGTACGGTTCAGGCGGGAGGGGGGGCCGCTCTCGTCCCCCCCTCTTTTCCTGCGGCCTGCCAGCTTGCGTGCTCGGATAAGAGTCTGGTATGGATTTTGAGGGGGACCCCTTTTTTTTTTTTTTTTTGGCTGGGGTCCCCCTTAATATCCATCCCAGACCTGAAGGGCCTGGTTATTGAATTTGGGGGGACCCCCACGCTTTTTTTTTATTTTTATTTTTTTTTATCAATGACTTTTTTTTTATGAATGACTTTCAATGAATGACTGTTCTCTGTATTACGGGAGCCGACAATACACATTAGCCGCGAGTGATTTTAAATAGCTTTCTTTTCTGCAAAAATTACACTTTTTGCAGAGACAGTTCTAAGCACAGGAAACATGCGCCCCTTTACATGCATACTATAGACACCCCCCAGGTACAAATTTAAAGGAATATTACACTTTTATTGTTTCAATTTAAGCATTATTAAAATCACTGCTCCTGAAAAAACTTCAGTTTTTAAAAGTTTTTTTTTTGCATTGATACATGTCCCCTGGGGCAGGACCCAGGTCCCCAAACACTTTTTATGACAATAACATGCATATTAGCCTTTAAAATTAGCACTTTTGATTTTGAACGTTCGCATCCATTATAACTAATAGGGTTCGAAAGCTCGCATGGACTTTAGGTCCGTTCGCGGGTTCTGGTGCGAGCCGAACGGGGGGGTGTTCGGCTCATCCCTAGTCAAGAGTTGGCTAGTTATGGAACGCAGTCTCTGGCTGTAAGCTCAAATTTATGGGAATGAGGTCCTATAGCATTGGAGAGGAGGTGGGGTTAACCCACACGTAGACTGCCATGGAGTCCATCAGGAAAGGAAAATGACGGTAAGTATTTGATAATAAATTTTACGTTATCTGTGGAAAGCCTAACTAACCCTGTGTGAAAGAGGGCTGAAAGTTTTAAGGTCTGAAAGACAAACACTGTAATTAGTTACAATGTGTAGACTCTCTTTCTCTGTCTCTCTCTCTCTGTATATAAATACATTCAGAAATAGATATTGATAAAGAATATGTAATATTTATTTTCTAGCATATTGGTCCATACTCAATAACTAAGACAACGTTACTTGGATTAACCAATATTTTGGCACAAGCTTTGCGTTTCATGAACATCAGAGTAAATAGCCTGGCACTGGGTTTAATCAATACCAGTTTCAGCAATGTGGTAAGTCCAAAATATTTCATAGTAATAATGTTATAATTTATACATTGGATAAACCAATTTGGGTAAACAGTAAAAGAGCAATTAAAGTGGTTGTATACCCTAATTTTTACCTACAGGTAAATATAAAAACTGTACGGTTTAGTAGATATTCCCTGTAAACCTGTACAGTAGATATTCCCTTTGCATGCAGCCGCTGAGTTCATGCACTCTGAATGCCCGGCTGAAGCTCCGGCAGATGCTGCCGGACCTTGCCAGCATGAAGACTTCTGCGCACATGCTATGACATCATCACGGCTCCGGCCACTCACAGCGCCAGAGCCGCGATCCCAGAAGAAACGCCAAAGGCAAGATGTCAGCTTCCTCGGCTTGGACCGGGCTGCAATAAGGGGGCTTCAATCTAAGGTTAGTGTTTCATAATGAGCTAGTATGTGGTGCATGCTAGCTGCCTTTGCCTTGCAGCATGGGCGTCTGCAGGTAGGGGCAAGGGGGGTCAAGTGCCCCCCCCCTGGAATCAGGGATCGGATCTTAAAATTAGCACAGTTGTGTCTCTGTCGAGGTGCCGCACCCAGGTGCCACCCACCAGTGGGGTGACACCATTAAGGTGCTGTCAAGTGTAGTGTGACTTTGGGCTCTTTTCCCTGCTCAGTCCAGCAGAGAACTTGGCGGTGCTGTGACGGAAGAATGGCGAGCTGCGGGCTATCAGAGGTTTCCCCCGCTCGCCCCACCCATTCTTCTGTCAGGGAGAAGAGACGGCGGCTCTCACCAGGTTCTCCACCAAGCTTCCTGCCCTGCTCCGTTCCTTTCCTATTGGCCATAACTGAGGGCCAATCAAAGGCGACTAGGAGAGGCAAGCTTCATGGGACAGGTAGTTCCAAAAAATTGGCAGCTCCATTTTCCACAGGGAGGAGGCTACAGCTCGATCAAGAGAGAGATTGAGAGACTGCAGCCTGGAAAGAAGCTGAGGGAGGGAGTGCTACAGGACGAGGAGTGTGCTGGGCGGAAGCCAGAGAGAGAGCCTGCAAGGGCCACAAAAGAGAGTCATGCTGTCCAGCACCACCAGAGAAAGAGCCACACTGGCCAGCACCACCAGAGAGAGAAAGACTGAGCCACTACGAGGGTACAGACATGCTACACTACTGACCAGTGTCGCCCCCGGGGAACCCAGAGTGGACGATCGTCCAGCTGGAGTGATCACTGCTGTAGTTTCGCTGGGTCTGGTAAGAGAGCCTATTGGCCATTACCCATTACTTATCCTAGGGACTGTAATACGTCTGCAGACTCTGACCATAATAATGTGATAATGACATTGTCGAAAAGGGGAGGTGCATGGGTGACCCTAAAATTATGCCCCCCCTGAAAAAAGTTCTGCGGACGCCCATGCCTTGCAGGGTTTTTTTTTTCTTTTTTTAGATGTGCGGGTATACAACCGCTTTAATGTTTGTTTAAAGGATGTTACTCAGAAAAGATTAAGCCATTCCTAGCTCACAAGTGCTCATTTCTCTGGGGTCTGTTTCTTCCACACACAATTCAGCAAAACTCTGTTGCACACCTCTTCCAAAGGGTAAAAATAACTTTTTGTTCAGCACAAGCACAGACATTCCACCCAGAATCCTCACCTAACATAGTTCACCTCTCACTGGGGCTTAATCATAGAGCATTAATAGGGTAACTACTGCCATATCGTCCATGTGGCCACTATGGGGCCCGAGGCAAAGGGAGTCCTGGTGGGAAATAGAAGAGTGAGATGTTTGTCCTGCCCTGGAAGACCTTATTTAGCAGTTCTGCATCTGTGCATCTTCTATCCAGGCAGCAGCTACCGCATACGGGCAGTAGCAGAGATTGCTGCAGTAGGGAGAGGCTGCTGATGTGGACCTTTGAGGAAGAGAAGAGCTCATTCAAAATGGCCAGACAAGCAATAGCAGAGTTGGTTTCTGTAACAAAGAAGTTGTATAGTATCCGTTATACTCCTTATGGCTTGGTTCACACTCAAGCAGGTTATATGGCACATGTTTGCACATACCTGTGGGAAATGTGGGGAAAAAGTCCCAGACCCCTTTTTCAAAAATGCATCCACACAGAACTGCATAGTGCTGTGGCACCATTTGGTTTTGAATACAAGAAAATGCACCACGTTTTCTAAATTGTGGGGGTGCAATTAAAAATGAATGGCACCCCTGTTCATCTGCTAAACAGCAGCATGCTTTGCATGCAATTTGGGAACACGTGCAATTATGCACACATTCCCAACCTGCACAAGTGTAAACCTAGCCTACTGTGCTGTAGTGAATTGGTGGATGATGCAACCATACAATTATTCTAAAATAGGGACCTTTTCCAGCACACCCTGTTAGAGCTTATTAACATAAAGTAACAGGTATTACTGGCCAACATTTTGGGACCTTGCATGATCCATTTTCTTTGGCAGAGTGATGAGTTGCTGGAACGAGATGTGAGAGAACTTGGGTAGGTGTGTGCAGTACCGGGACAAGGTACTCCAGCGTCCACAAAAATGGCATACTGTGCCCCCACCATACCTGGGAGGAGGGGGCGGGGCTAGTAGTAAAATGTATTTAATGTTTGTGGTATGCACTGAAATAGTACCAGTTGTTGGTGTACACTGCAGCAAACTGAAGAGTTTAAAACTAAGACTGAGGAGGACGGTCAGTGGGATGAAGTAAGGATGGGCAGGTGGGCTCTGATGCATGCATAGAACTAGAGGGATCTAGGGGGGCCATGAGTGAGGAAGTTGAGCTGAAAGGGCCCATACAAATGCGTGGCTATCATTGCTGCAGCTCAGAAAAGTCATATGTGGAACATCACTTTTCAGAGGATGTTTGACAGTTGGTGAGGAGGCAATATGTCACCTCATTCATGCTGGTTTTAGCTCAGTGACCCAATGTGCTGCAGATAGGGATGGGCCCGGTGTTCGATTTGAACCCATGTTCGAATCAAACATCGGGCGTTCGAGCCCAGAACTATTTGGGCCGCTCGCATCAAATTCGTGTGATGCGAGCGGCCCGCAATGCACTGCGCCAGTCGCAGTGCATTGCTGGCTGATGATTGGCCAAGCATGCACTGTGACCCGCATGCTTGGCCAATCATAGAGCCAGCGGCGAAGAGAGCAATAATTGGCCACAGGCAGGATGCCTGTGGCCAATTATAGCTCAGGGGGTTTAGTACACGCCTCACATTATAAAAGGCTGCCGCGCCGGCGGCCTCGTATATTGTGTTCCAGTGTCAGTGTGCTGACTGCACAAAGTGTCATTTTTGCTGGAAAAAAGCTATTTAAAATTACTCGCAGCTAATGAATTGACGGCTCCCGTAACACAGAGAACAGTCATTCATTGAAAGTCATTGATAAAAAAAAAAAAAAAAAAAAAAGCGTGGGGGTCCCCCCAAATTCAATTACCAGGCCCTTCAGGTCTGCTATGGATTTTAAGGGGAACACCGGCCAAAAAAAAAAAAAAATGGCGTGGGGTCCCCCTCAAAATCCATACCAGACCCTTGAGGTCTGGGATAGATTTTAAGGGGAACCCCGGCCAAAAAAAAAAAAAATGGCGTGGGGTCCCCCTCAAAATCCATACCAGACCCTTATCCGAGCACGCAACAATGATTTTTTTTTTATCAATGACTTTCAATGAATGACTGTTCTCTGTATTACGGGAGCCATCAATTCATTAGCCGCGAGTGATTTTAAATAGTTTTTTTTCCTGCAAAAATGACACTTTGTGCAGGGACAGTTCTAAGCACAGGAAACATGCGCCCCTTCACAGGCATACTATAGACACCCCCCCAGGTACGAAATTTAAAGGAATATTACACTTTTATTGTTTCACTTTAAGCATTATTAAAATCACTGCTCCTGAAAAAACGGACGTTTTAAAAAAAAAAAATTGCATTGATACATGTCCCCTGGGGCAGGACCCAGGTCCCCAAACACTTTTTATGACAATAACATGCATATTAGCCTTTAACTACTTGCCTACCAGGCACGAACACCTCCTTCCTGACCAAGCCATTTTTCAGCTTTCAGCGCTGTCGCATTTTGAATGACAATTGCGCGGTCATGCAACGCTGTACCCAAATAAAATTTTTATCATTTTTCCCCCACAGATAGAGCTTTATTTTGGTGGTATTTGATCACCTCTGCGTTTTTTATTTCTTGCGCTATAAACAAAAGAAGAGCGACAAGTTTGAAAAAACATAATATTTTTTACTTTTTATTATAATAAATATCCAATTTATTTATTTTTTTTTAAACAAATTTTTTCCTCAGTTTAGGCCGATACGTATTCTTCTACATATTTTTGGTAAAAAAAAAATCGCAATAAGCGTATATTGATTGGTTTGCGCAAAAGTTATAGCGTCTACAAAATAGGGGATAGATTTATAGCATTTTTGTTATTTTTTTTTTACTAGTAATGGCGGCGATTTGCGATTTTTATCGTGACTGCGACATTGCGGCGGACATATCGGACACTTTTGACACATTTTTGGGACCATTCACATTTATACAGCGATCCGTGCTATAAAAATGCATTGATTACTGTATAAATGTGACTGGCAGGGAAGGGGTTAACACTAGGGGGCGCTGCAGGGGTTAATATGTACCCTATCTTGGTGATTCTAACTGTGGGGGGAGGGGACTGACTGGGGGAGGGGACCGATCGGTGTCCCTATGTACAAGGGACACACCATCGGTCTCCTCTCCTCTGACAGGACGTGGATCTGTGTGTTTACACACACAGATCCACGTCCTGCTCGATTACCGGGCAATCGCGGGTGCCTGTCGGTCATCGCGACCGCCGGGCACGCGCACTGGGGCCCCAGCTACGCGGCGGGCACCCCCCAGTGGCCGAAAAGCGAGCGCCGTCATATGACGGCAGCCCGCCACAAGAGCTGCACCGTCCCGCCGTTATTTGACAGTGGGCGGTCAGCTAGTGGTTAAAATTAGCACTTTTGATTTTGAACGTTCGCATTCATTGTAACTAATAGGGTTCTTATGTTCGCACGGACTTTAGGTCCGTTTGTGGGTTCTGGTGCGAACCGAACCCGGGGTGTTCGGCTCATCCCTAGCTGCAGATATGCGCATTGCAGCAGTTGCAGGGTAGCCCTGTTCCATTCAATTTTTGCTGTGGATGCAGAGCAAAGTGTTGTGGTCATGGCATGTGCACAAAACAGCTACATCTCCTTATTTAAGTCACTGGTTGTGGGTAGTAAAAACTTGGCTCAACTGCTTGCTTTTAGCACCCTTAGCCCATCCATGTGAACAAAACCAACAAGGGTCTTGTTTATACTTGTGGTTGTGGGGGGGGGGGGCTAAAAACGGGTGGCTAAGATGTGATTTTACTGCCTCTCAACTGGCAATTTTTGTAAATATTTTTATTCTATCTTTTCATGTGACAACACTGAAGAAATGACACTCTGCCACAATGTGAGTGAGTGTAGAGCTTGTATAACAGTGTAAATTTGCTGTCCCCTCAAAATAACTCAACACACAGCCATTAATGTCTAAACCGCTGGCAACAAAAGTGAGTACACCCCATAAGTCAAAATGTCCAAATTGGGCCCAATTAGCCATTTTCCCTCCCCGGTGTCATGTGACTCCTTAGTGTTACAAGGTCTCAGGTGTGAATGGGAAGCAGGTGTGTTAAATTTGGTGTTATCGCTCTCACTCTCTCATACTGGTCACTGGAAGTTCAACATGGCACCTCATGGCAAAGAACTCTGAGGGCCTGAAAAAAAGAATTGCCGCTCTACATAAAGATGGCCTAGGCTATAAGAAGTTTGTCAAGACTCTGAAACTGCAGCATGGTGGCCAAGGCCATAGAGAGGTTCAACAGGACAGGTTCCACTCAAAAAAAGATATAATAAAATATTTACAAAAATCTGAGGGGTGTACTCACTTTAGTGAGATACTGTATACAGCATATATTTATTTGCGTTTCTGTACTTATTTTTGTTTATTTAATGATATCTAATGATAGTTACAAGCAACATGTGAAAGGATTTATTTTACTAAACAGCTGCTTAACATTTACAGATAAAACAGACTCCAGAAATAAATTCAAAACTGATTCCTCTTGGTGTTTACAGGTATGTATATTTTTTATATAATAAAAAATTGTCTAGTAGAAAAGAAATCCCAACATTAGCTCTAGTGTGAAAGTGACCACTGTGATAAAACTAACCAGCTTACCAGGCAAGGTAGACCCTCAAATTATAGAGTGACCACAAAGTGTCTTATAGTTGTTATACCCAAGGACTTCCATTTACTCCCCTATTAATTTGGGACTGGATTTGAACCAAGGACCTCTGCTGTTTCAGGCAATGTCTCTTCTTGAGTCACCTGGAATTTTTGACAGTTCCCTGAAAAATTCCTTGGATGATCCTGCCTTGAACCTTGAACTCTTTGCTCCTCTTATGAACATCCTGATTTAAGCAATGTCTCTGCACTTTCTGTTTGCCAGGTTATTGAGCACTCTTCCCTGCTGACATCTATATTTGCTACCACTCGTAATCAGGGGAGGGCTGGCAGCTTTAGGCCTGGGGGGCAAGTCCAGTCAAGTGGCCCATAGAGCCAGTGGTGGCAAAGTGATGGATCAGGGAAAACAGTCTAAGGTTTTACATTATCACAAAGGTGGGGTAGGGGCAGGGAGGACAATGTGGCCCTCCAGGGCCCCTGGGGGACTCATACCACCATGGCCTCCAGGAACTAAAGTGCAAACAAGTCTCTGTATGAATCCCTCAGAGCTGAGAACCTGCCCCCCCCCCCCCCCTGCAACTAGTGAAGAACTACAAGTCCAAGCATTAAAGCCTGAGATCTAAGGATGTGACCCCCCCCCCCCAATTAGTTACGGAGTACAAGTCCTAGCATGAACCCCTGAGACCTAAGGATGTGACCCCCTTAGATCTCACGGATTCATGCTGTGACCTGTAGTTCTTCACTAGTGGGGGGGGGGGGGTGACACATCCTGAGCGCTGAGGGGGTTCATGCTGGGACCTGTAGTCCTTCATTTTGGGGGGTCACATCCTCAAAAGTGAAGGACTACAACAAGTCCCAGCATGAACCCCTGAGATCTAAGGATGTGGCCCCTTATATCCCACGGGTTCATGCTGTGACCTGTAGTCCTTCACTAGTAGGGGGGTGTGACACATCCTCAGCTGAGGGGTTCATGCTATGACCTGTAGTCCTTCACTAGTTGAAGGGCCGGGGAAACATATCCTTAGCTCTGAGGGGTTTAAGCTGGGACAGTGGGACCTGTAGTCCTTCAGTAGTTGGGGAGGGGGGGCACATTCTGAGCTCTGAGGGGTTCATGCTGGGACATGTAGTCCTTCACTTTTGGGGTGTCACATCCATAAAAGTTAGGACTGCAAGTCCCAGCATGACCCATGGCTGAGATCTAAGGAGGTAACCACCTCCTCTGCTGCCAGCTCATGCTCCCATGACACACATGCTGCACATTACACATATGTTCTAATTCATTCACTGCTCCTGACCTCACCTCAGGCAGGTTGACTCTGTAGAGGTGCTCCTGGCACAGTCAATGACAGTTCCCTTCCATCAGGCAGGCTCCGAGGTGCATGCCGATGAACAGGAGAAGATGGAGGGAGGAGGTGGGTGGAGCCAAACAGTAATAGGCGTGCAGGAGGCAGAAGATCATCCCCTTCTCTGAATGCTGCGGCCTCAGCCTCGCTTTCCTCCTTGGGATCATGACATGAATCGCTGGTTGCTAGATGCCAGGCGATCCTAGCTACCAGTGCAGATGATAGAGGCCAGCAGTGGAACAAATGGGTCTCGGCTGGCCAGGTCAATCTGTAAGTAAAGCTATGCCACAGAGAGAGAGAGACACGGCTCCACATTTCCCTACAGAGAGAGAGACCCCGGCTCCACATTGCCTGCACAGAGAGAGAGACACCGCTCCACATTTCCCTACACAGAGAGAGACCCGGCTCCACACTGCCTGCACAGAGAGAGACCCCGGCTCCACATTTCCCTACAGAGAGAGAGACCCCGGCTCCACACTGCCTGCACAGAGAGAGACCCCGGCTCCACATTTCCCTACAGAGAGAGAGACCCCGGCTCCACACTGCCTGCACAGAGAGAGACCCCGGCTCCACACTGCCTGCACAGAGAGAGACCCCGGCTCCACATTTCCCTACAGAGAGAGAGACCCCGGCTCCACACTGCCTGCACAGAGAGAGACCCCGGCTCCACATTTCCCTACAGAGAGAGAGACCCCGGCTCCACATTGCCTACACAGAGAGAGACCCCGCTCCACATTTCCCTGCACAGAGAGAGAGACCCCGGCTCCACATTTCCCTGCACAGAGAGAGACCCCGGCTCCACATTTCCCTACACAGAGAGAGACCCCGGCTCCACATTTCCCTACACAGAGAGAGACCCCGGCTCCACATTTCCCTACAGAGAGAGAGACCCCGGCTCCACATTGCCTGCACAGAGAGAGACCCCGCTCCACATTTCCCTACACAGAGAGAGACCCCGGCTCCACATTGCCCTACACAGAGAGAGACCCGGCTCCACATTTCCCTACACAGAGAGAGACCCCGGCTCCACATTTCCCTACACAGAGAGAGAGACCCCACAGAGAGAGAGACCCCGGCTCCACATTTCCCTACAGAGAGAGAGACCCCGGCTCCACATTTCCCTACACAGAGAGAGACCCCGGCTCCACATGTCCTGCACAGAGAGAGACCGCTCCACATCAACAGAGAGAGAGAGACCCCGGCTCCACATTGCCTGCACAGAGAGAGACCCCGCTCCACATTTCCCTACACAGAGAGAGACCCCGGCTCCACATTGCCTGCACAGAGAGAGACCCCGGCTCCACATTTCCCTACACAGAAAGAGACCCCACTCCACATTTCCCTACAGAGAGAGAGACTTCTCCAAATTGTCCGCACAGAGAGACCACTCCTCAAGAAAATCGCTTGATTCCTGTATCAACATAGTAAAGCCTTGTACACACCACTAGTTTTTTTTTTCTGCTCAACTCAGTGAGTTGAATGAAAAAAAAAACAGACAGCTCCGGTTGGAGCCGCTGTACTAAGGATCCGATGTTAGTACAGCAATCTCCCCTGCTGTTCTTTTGTGTTCTGACAGGGGGACTGCCCCCTGACAGTTCACTCCGGTCAGTGCTTGAAGCCAGTGATTGGAAAAAAAAAATGACAGGCTGGCAGTATTGAAGTCAATCGATAGATCAACTTCAGTACAGCCAGCTTGTCCATACATGGATAGAAATTCAGTTGGTTTATCAGAAATGGTGATCTGTTATAGTGGCTTACGTCCGTATGTCTCTGTGTTTAACAAAATCCTTGAATCTTCTGTAAAGTGCTCCACTTGGGTGTATAAATTCACTTTGAACTCCACCTTATTTCCATAGCCTCAGGGTATATAGCTCAGCCTCAGGGTGTATAGCTCACACCACCAAAACACCAACCCCCCCAGGCCAGCGGGACTAACAACTCCCACCCCCTCGTGCTGCCAGCATGTCGGAACCTACCCGATCCAGGCCTGGGGCTGTGGTGTCCTCTCCTTCATTTGTGCAGGCAGTGGCTCTGATGTCTGCCTCCTCTCTGTTGTTCCAAAGCGCTAGGCATCCAATAGGATTGCCTTATGCTTTGGTCAATCGGGAAACTGCTTTCACCACTTGCCTGCCTCCTGATTGGCGAGGAGTTAGTGTGAAAATAGCGAAACTTCACTCGCTATGGTCACACAATTGGGTGGGATCAGGGCGCACTCTGTCCCCCGAGTCCACCCTATTTTGAAACCTAATAAAACCTTTGGCTCTAGTCAGGTGCTTAAAAAAAAAAAAAAAAAAACATTGGAATCCATGCACCTGGCATCCTGAAAAAGTTTGGGTGCATGGATGGGTGGCGGTGGCAGGGATTTGGGGGGCAGTGCCCATGCGCCCACAATGCACGGGCTGCCACATTTGTATCATTGCCCCACACAGCAGATCTGGGGGTCTGTGACAAGTAACCTGTGACCGACCATGTTGCTGCTTCCAGGAAAGGGTCATTACCTTACTCAGCTGCAGTGTCTTCCCAGCAGGGAAAAGGGAATAATTCTTCCCTCTCAGGCTCCCTCCAACTCGTACTCACCGCTTCATGATGCCCTCTCATCTCCCTCGATGTTCTTTGCAGCCTCCTGGTGTTCTCTCCTCTCCCCCTGTGCATGCTGCTGGTTACCATCAACTCCCAGGCAATCACCATTTGGCCACTGGTACTTGGGACTACATGTCCCATGATCCTCTCCTGCTCTGTCTCCTCCCTCTCATAGACTATGGCCACGGCCAATGAACAAAGGGAGAGAGCAGAAGGCAGTGTCTGTGTAAAGAGGAGAGGGAGGGGGAGGAAATCCCCCGCAGCTGAAGGCTTTCCCTTCACCTAGCCTGTCAGTGTCAGTGCTGCTGCCTTGTGGATCCTGTGGTAGCAGCGGCTAGTGGTATGTGGGGGGGGGGGGAGCAGACATAGACTATAAAGCTGCCACCTGATGGGGTTGTACTGCCCTATCAACGGCACTGCACATGCAATGTTCACTGCTGGCAGCACATCGGCCTTTTTCTGGGGAATCAGAGCGGCCCGGGGGGAAATTGCATCCCTGCCCCCCGGCCCTCCGAACCTCAGGTGACCCCACGTCATCCACTAGGATGACTGCCTATGTAGCTATCCCAATGGTCGTGGTAGTCCCCCTACTGCTATAGCAACTGGCCTTTGAGCCTGACCCCTGATTGTGACAATTAAACGTACTGACATCTCAATTTCCAGCGATTATGGATAGGGGCCAGGAAAGCTGTGCCTTTTAACTGAAATACCATTGGCTCCACAAACCATCCTCACAACAGATCAGTGGGGAATACTAACGCAGGTGACTATTTCTCATATAAGCATATGCAGAAAATTACCCATAGTGTAGTATATTATTTAAAAATGCATACTTTGTTTAGTAAAAAACTCACATGTATAACAGATGAAAAAAGTGCTTGCATCAAACCAACAAGATGTCCATAGCATCCAGCATGCTGACGTCATGCATCACAAGTCCCCCCAACGTGTTTTGTCACAAGCTAATATCATCAGGGGCATGATGAAAGGATGGCAGCATGTAAATATAAATACCAGATAAAATGGATTTTGGACTGCTTTCCACACACCGGAAATGGAAGAGGCATCAGTAATAACAAATTATGCACTCCAACTCCCAGAAGCCGAACAAGTCAGGACCAAGGAAAACAGAACATATATTAACCACTTGCCGACCAGCCGCCGTTCTGGTACGTCGGCTCTTTTAAGAGCCACAGCAGGCGAGTGCGTACGCTGCATGACGGGGGACCCAATGCGTCCATTTTGTTTGGGTACGGCATCACACAACCGTGCAATTGTCAGTTAAAGCTACGCAGTGCCGTATTGCAAAAAATGGCCTGGTCATTAACCTGTAGCTGACCGCCCACTGTCAAATGACGGCGGAGCGGTGCAGCTCTTGTGGCGGGCCGCCGTCATATGACGGCGCTCGCTTTTTGGCCACTGGGGGGGCGCGCGCGTGCCCACCGCGTAGCTGGGGCCCCAGTGCGCGTGCCCGGCGGTCGCGATGACCGCCAGGCACCCGCGATTGCCCGGTAATCGAGCAGGACGTGGATCTGTGTGTGTAAACACACAGATCCACATCCTGTCAGAGGAGAGGAGACCGATGGTGTGTCCCTTGTACATAGGGACACCGATCAGTCCCCTCCCCCAGTCAGTCCCCTCCCCCCACAGTTAGAATCACCAAGATAGGGTACATATTAACCCCTGCAGCGCCCCCTAGTGTTAACCCCTTCCCTGCCAGTCACATTTATACAGTAATCAATGCATTTTTATAGCACGGATCGCTGTATAAATGTGAATGGTCCCAAAAATGTGTCAAAAGTGTCCGATATGTCCGCCGCAATGTCGCAGTCACGATAAAAACCGCAGATCGCCGCCATTACTAGTAAAAAAAAAATAATAAAAATGCTATAAATCTATCCCCTATTTTGTAGACGCTATAACTTTTGCGCAAACCAATTAAGAGACGCTTATTGCGATTT
Organism: Lithobates sylvaticus; assembly: GCA_028564925.1. Taxonomy (NCBI): domain Eukaryota; kingdom Metazoa; phylum Chordata; class Amphibia; order Anura; family Ranidae; genus Lithobates; species Lithobates sylvaticus. The sequence goes on from CM053026.1 coordinate 244,123,468, forward strand.
TTTTTTTTACCAAAAATATGTAGAAGAATATGTACCGGTCTAAACTGAGGAAAAAATTTGTTAAAAAAAAAAAAAAAAAATTGGATATTTATTATAATAAAAAGTAAAAAATATTGCGTTTTTTCAAACTTGTCCCTCTTAATTTGTTTATAGCGCAAGAAATAAAAACCGCAGAGGTGATCAAATACCACCAAAATAAAGCTCTATTTGTGGGGAAAAAATGATAAAAATATTATTTGGGTACATCCTTGCATGACCGCGCAATTGTCATTCAAATTGCGACAGCGCTGAAAGCTGAAAAATGGCTTGATCAGGAAGGGGGTGTTTGTGCCTGGTAGGCAAGTGGTTAAGGGGGAAAACCTTCCAGGGCTGAAGTGGTTAAAATTAAAAAACAAACTGTGTTCTGGATACTGGAGGAGCAAGGATGCACCCTCCAGGCAACCAAACACCATCTAGCCATCTGAAAGCAAATTCCTTAGGAACTTTTATAATCACTTGTTTAATATAGTGCCATCTTATGTATAACTTAAAAATGACATCCCAATATAAATAACTATATTAACCACTTAGACCGGAAGATTTCCCCCCTTAATGACCAGGCCATTTTTTTGCGATATGGCACTGGGTCGCTTTAACTGACAATTGCGTGGTCGTGCGCCGCTGTACCCAAACACAATTGACGTCCTTTTTTTTTCCCCACAAATAGAGCTTTCTTTTAGTGGTATTTGATCACCTGTGCATTTTTTTTTTTTTTGCGCTATAAACATAAAAAGACAGACAATTTTGAAAAAAAAATATATATTTTTTACTTTTTGCTATAATAAATATCCCCAAAAAAATTCTTCATCAGTTTAGGCCAATATATATTCTTCTACATATTTTTAGTAAAAAGGAAAATCGCAATAAACGCATATTGATTGGTTTGCGCAAAAGTTATAGCTTCTCCAAAATAGGGGATAGATTTATGTAATTTTTATTATTTTTAATTTTTTTTTACTAGTAATGGAGGCGATCTGCAATTTTTAGCGGGATTGCGTCAGACAGATCAAACACTTTTGACAGTTTTTAGGACCAATGACATTTATACAGCAATCAGTGCCATAAAAATGCACTGATTACTGTGTAAATGTCACTGACAGGGAAGGAGTTAACACTAGGGGGCAATCAAGGGGTTAAATTTGATCTCTGGGAGGTGCTGTGGGGGGGGGGGTGGGATCGACTGGAGGAGGAGAGAGATCACTGTTCCTAATCACCAGGAACAGCAGATCTCTCTCTCCTCCCCTATCAGAATGGGGATCTATGTGTTTACATTGACAGATCCCCATTCTGGCTCTCTTTCTCGCAAAAGGTGGACATCGCGGCCTCCGGCCATGTGCATCGGGTCCCCCGTCATGCAGCGGGCATGCATGCGCGCCTGTTAAGGATCTTAAAAGATCAGACGTACACGTACGGCAATTTGCGGGAACAAGCCAACCTGCCGCAGTATAATGACGACAGCTGTTCGGCAAGTGGTTAAACATACCCAGCAAGTACAATAAAATATGTAAATACCCAGCAAGTACAATAAAATATGTAAAAAATTATGTTACAAGAAAGAGGCAATTAATAGTCATAAAAAATTAAAAACAATAATATAAAAATACTTTTGATAATATTAACCATTATTTATGAAACAGCTCACATGCCACTCTATGTTCGACCCAAAAGGGGTGAATGTTTTGAGGTTATATATGCAGTGAGTCTCGAATTTCGAGATGTCTCACCTGATATAGCTCCCCCTCTAATCTGGGAGCAAGAAATAGGGTACCTTTAGGACTTTTTTTCATGACATGGCGTGCATGCTTTGAAACGCTATGTCCAGGAAACCCATGCCTAAGCTATATTTTCCTTTTAGTCTGTATAATTTTGCTTCTTGCCATAGATGAGGGATTCATTTTTGGGGACAAAATTTTGCCCTCCCCATAAAATATTAACATTTTTAGCATATGTAAGCCAATCAGCTTAAAATAAATTGAAAAGAGACAATTTTCCTCCAATTAATTGAATATTTAAAGCATACACAGGATGGCCAACTTAACTTTAAAGTACTTTACATGCAGATTGTGATTCTTGCAGTATTTCAGAATAACTTTGGTGAGGAAATCTCATTATTGTCAATGTTCCCTGCCAGCATTACATAGTGTTTTTAAATTCTGTTTCTAATAATAACAATTTAAATCTATGACACTCACAAAAACTCAAATGATAAAATTATTACCATGTTGCTTTTTTTCTTTAACCATTTCAGCCCCAGGTCTAATCTGAAACTTCTCACATATATGTAAAATTTGCATTTTTGTATTGCTAGAAAGTTACTTTGAACCGCAAAACACTATATATTTGTTTAAGCAGAGACCCTATAGAAAAAAAATTGTAGGTGTTATGTCAGACCGTATTTGCGGTTTTTAGGAAAAAATACACTTTTGTGAGTTTTAACGCGATGACCGCCAGCAATAAGCAATCGCGGGCATGAGAAGCAGAATAGGGACGTGTGTGTGTGTAAACAAATCCCTGTTCTGTGAGGAGAGAAGATGCAGATTGTGAGTTCCTAATAGCTAGGAACCACAATCTATCTCCTATAGTCAGTCCCCTCCCCCTACAGTTAGAACACACAGTTAACCCCTTGATCGCCCCTAGTGTCAACCCCTTCCCTGCCAGTGACATATATACAGTAATCATAAATGATACAAGGCCTGGTGTCATCCCAACATCACCTCCATCCCTATTTCAATACATATACACACACACATATATATACACATCAATACATATATACATGGGGTTCGCCCTGGGACTTTGAGTGAGGTGAATATGGTTAGTCAAAAAAAACATATCATGGAAGTCCAAAAAAATTGATTACAATTGTTGCGCATCTGAAATGAAACAGCAATAAATGCAGGCTGATAAAATATGCATACAATGTGAACATGGGGAAATCCACATACATGATAAACAGTGTATACAAACATCAGAGTAATGTGCAAGCATCAGTAGTAGAGACCGTGCTCGCTCTTCAGTGTATGTTGCATCAAATGGACAGGAAGGTGAGTAATCATCGGGGTCAAACTATGGAACCCCATACTCACCAATGGGCTGGGCCAGGCAACCAGTCACTGAATCCACCGGTGGCGTAGCAAAAGGTAACCCCAATGGGGGAACAACCGAAGCCCCTACTTTGCTTTGGTAGATACAAGTGCAAGTGTCCCTAGAGGTCTCCCCTTGTCCATGATCATGAACTGTAAAGATGGTAAAAGAGTATATGTGTATATCAGAAGCAAAAGGTGAACCCCAATGGGTATAAAAAAAAATGTTGAACAACCGGAGAGAGAAGTGTGTGTAAACAAATCCCTGTTCTGTGAGGAGAGAAGATGCAGATTGTGAGTTCCTAATAGCTAGGAACCACAATCTGTCATCTCCTATAGTCAGTCCCCTCCCCCTACAGTTAGAACACACAGTTAACCCCTTGATCGCCCCTAGTGTCAACCCCTTCCCTGCCAGTGACATATATACAGTAATCATAAATGATACAAGGCCTGGTGTCATCCCAACATCACCTCCATCCCTATTTCAATACATATACACACACATATATATATATATATATATATATATATACACACATCAATACATATATACATGGGGTTCGCCCTGGGACTTTGAGTGAGGTGAATATGGTTAGTCAAAAAAAACATATCATGGAAGTCCAAAAAAATTGATTTATTACAATTGTTGCGCATCTGAAATGAAACAGCAATAAATGCAGGCTGATAAAATATGCATACAATGTGAACATGGGGAAATCCACATACACGATAAACAGTGTATACAAACATCAGAGTAATGTGCAAGCATCAGTAGTAGAGACCGTGCTCGCTCTTCAGTGTATGTTGCATCAAATGGACAGGAAGGTGAGTAATCATCGGGGTCAAACTATGGAACCCCATACTCACCAATGGGCTGGGCCAGGCAACCAGTCACTGAATCCACCGGTGGCGGCAGCAACAAACATCCAGCACGGGAGCTGAGGAGGCGTAGCAAAAGGTAACCCCAATGGGGGAACAACCGAAGCCCCTACTTGGCTTTGGTAGATACAAGTGCAAGTGTCCCTAGAGGTCTCCCCTTGTCCATGATCATGAACTGTAAAGATGGTAAAAGAGTATATGTGTATATCAGAAAGACCCTGCGGATAGAGGTGTACTTCCTGCAGTGTTTCATATACATATAAATGTATAGGGACCAGCATGAAGTAAGTGCTGGTATATGCTGGGACACTAGAAGAGCGTGAAAATAAAACATTACAGAGTATAAAAAAAAATGTTGGGCCAGTGGTGTGCAAGTGCACATTGAGTGGAATAGAGTGGGGGTTGAAGGAAAAGGCAAACACATGTGCTGAAATATCAACTAAGCTCAAAAGCAACACAAATCATCTAGGTGTAGATTTGTTGAAGTGAACATGCGCGAGGACCGACCATTTTGCCTGACATTCTTTGAACCATTAAAAGTAAATGGAAATTAAATAATACACTGCCTCACAAGAATTATTTTGCCTTTGTGGCTGTGTGTGGTGAAGAGTTTAAGGATGAGCTTGGACATGCTATTTGGATACCGTATTTATTGGCGTATAACACGCACCTTCACTTTAAGAGGGAAGTTTCAGGAAAAAATACAATTTTAAATAAAGAACTCTAAAGTAAAATAAGGGTCAGTGCCCATCAAGCAACCTAATCAGTGCCCATCTGCAGCCTCACTATTGCCATTAAGGCAGCCTCACCATTGCCATGAATGCAGCCTCTGACTGCAACGTCACCATTGCCATGATTGCATCCTCACCATTGCCATGATTGCATCCTCACCATTGCCATGAATGCAATCTCTGAATGCAGCATCACCATTGACATTAATGCAGCCTCACCATTGCCATGAATGCAGCCTCTAAATGCAGCCTCTTCATTGCCATCAGTTCAGCCTGATCGATGCCCATCTGCAGCCTCTGAGGGGACAGGAAGGGGGCAGGACAAGCACCAAAAGATTACATACAGGAGAATTTCCTGTTCACTCAGCGGCCTCTTTAATACAAAGTCCTGCCTCCTATGATAGAGAGAACAGTCGTCCAATGCCAACCCAGGAGACGAGACTTCCTATTACAGAGGCTGCACAGTAAACAGGAGATTCTCTTGTATGTAATCTGATGGCACTCATCCCGCCACCAACCCTGTCCCCTCCGAGGAATGATAAATACAGTATATATCTTTTGTGGCCCCCAACAAATTTGTTGGGGGCCACAAAAGATCTATATATACACAAATTACCAGTGGGGCCGTATGAAACCAGACCATGGGCTGCAATTGGCCCGCGGCCGGACTTTGGACATGCCTGGCCTAGTGGAAGTGCAGCTGGTATGTGTAAGCTCATTATGTGAGTGAGAAAGGCTGCCATGTCAGGCTCCAATTATACCCCCAAGGGGGGGGAGGGACCAAATTCTCCGCCCCCAACGTATGTGCGAACAAGGCGGCATACGAGCACTAAAGACACTATATTATACAGTAATCAGTGCATTTTTAAACCAGTGATTGCTGTATAATTGTCAATCGTCCCAAAAATGTGTCAAAAGTATCCGATGGGCCTGCCATAATGTCGCAGTCACGATAATAATCGCAGATTGCCGCCATTACTAGTAAAAAAAAAATAATAATAAAAATGACATAAATCTATCCTCTATTTTTTAGACACTATAACTTTTGTGCAAACCAATCAATATACGCTTATTGTGATTTTTATTGCCAAAAATATGTAGAAGAATACATATCAGCCTAAACTGAGAAAAAAAATTGTTTTTTTTAAAAAAAAAAAAAATTGGGGATATTTATTATAGCAAAAAGTACAAAATATTGTGTTTTTTTTTTTTTAAATTGTCACTGTTTTTTTGTTTATAGCACAAAAAATTTAAAACGCAGATATGATCAAATACCACCAAAAGAAAGCTCTATTTGTGGGAGAAAAAGGACGTCAATTTTGTTTGGGTACAGCGTCGCACAACCGCGCAATTGTCAGTTAAAACGACGCAGTGCCGTATCGCAAAAAATGGCCTGGTCATTGAGCAGCCAAATCTGGGGATGAAGTGGTTAAAAATCCTCATTGGTGATGCCTTATAAGCCTTTAAAGTTTACCAGTTTAGAGTTACACAGAAGGTCTGGTGCTTGAATTATTGCTCTCGCTATAACATTTGCGGCAATATCTCCCTTGCGTGCGAGACCTACGTATGCGTTCACCTTGGAGCACAAGCACAGGGGAATTGGGGTGTTTTTTTACACTGGCTCTTAGATTTTTTTGATCAACTTTATTGCCATAACAAGGGATAAACAACATCCTATATGATAGCATGGGCAGTGGCAGATCTCTCCTCTGCCCTTCAAAGCATCAGATCAAACCAAGATTGGTTTGATTCGATGTATTCACAGGCTGGTAACAGCCTGCTTATGCAAAATCGAGAGATGTAACACAATAATCGCGGCACCACATCCACAAAAAGCGCAAAAGAGCAAAAAACTGAGGTATTGGACTTTAACGGTAATCTCAGTTAGGAAAAGGAACTATCAGGGAAATTAGTAGACCAGACTGTGTGGACTGCACAGAGGAAACCCAAACACATATAAGTGAAATAATAAGTGTTTATTTAAATAAATGATAAAGAGTGAAGACAAATAGTGTACTACAAACCACAAAACTACAAACAAACAATATGTACAATAAATGGGCAATACCAGAATCATAAACGATAGCCAAGCCAGGGTCTTGCACGGGAGATCAGCAGATGAACAAGGGCAGGATGGGAGAGGGAACTAAGGATGGGAAAGGCAACAAAGGAGCAGGAACACAGGAACACCGGAATAGGAAGGGAAGGGTACAAGGTACAGGTTACAGGTCTCAGGATACAGGTCTCAGGTTCAGGGCACAAGGAAGAAAGATACCAAGGCAAGTGTGTGAGGGCTGGCCGGGTATTTATAATCTGCCAGTTATTGGCCTCATGTGACAGCTGAGCGGAGAAAGGGCTGTCTGCTCCACACTGCCAGGATCCATCCGCTGGTGGACGCCAGTACTGCGGCCCAAAGATGATATCCCAGCAGGGAAGGCCTCTCCTGACAGTTATAAACTGCCAGGAGACACCTGCTGGTGGACCACAGTACTGCACGCCAAATGATGGGTCTTACCAGCGGACGGATCCATTCCTGACAGGAACAGTAGTCAAATTTATAAAAGTATACAAAGTTTATTAAACAACATGATTAACATGACATAGTAAAACGTGTCAAAAAGCATGTGCAATCTATTATATGTAACATTCCCCTATAGGCTGGATGGCTGATATGATGTGTAAATATACAGTAAGACCTGTCTGGTTGGCCCATTACATAAGTATCTGATAATAGTGGGTCATTGGGTCAGACACAGGGATTAGTGTACCATCACCAGTAGGAATCGCTACTCATTTCGCCAAAGACTTCCTCAGGGGATCCTAATAGTATTAAATATGTAAAGACAAAAAAAAGCGCCTTGGAGCATGTAGTTCACAAGAACAGGGAAGAGAGAGAGGAGGCAGCACACATCCAAAAAATGGGAGAGGGTCAAGGGTCAGGGACAATGCAGCCAATCACTTTTACATTCAAAAAAAGTTACTGGGATGATGCCAATAGCTGCTAGCATCATCCTGATAAAACCCCTTCAACATAACAGTGTTTGGGTATGTAGCTGAGGCTTACAAAAGGTAAACAATTGTCTGCAGCATGTCTTGTGATTTACATACATTTTCCACACTGTGCAACCAGACAGGAACATGTAGTTTTTGATTAAGTACTTCTTCCTGATTTAGCATTTTATTCTTTATATGCCTCGTCTTGGCTCTCAGCATCCTCAGTGGATATTAAGTCAGCATCATAACCTCTGTACAGTGAGTATAAAATGACCCAGGACGTAATACAGTTGACACATAATAAAACCTTTTTTTTTTTTTTTAAATGGGGTTATTTCAGTGTATGTATTGTGTATAATATAAGATGTTGTGTTCTGAATTAATTCATTTATAGCTTACATCTTTAGTTAACATGTTTTACAAACCAGTTTTACAATATGTGTAGCAGATGCCCGCGACCCCGCCAAGCTGGCCTCCACAATGTACACAGACTCTGCAGCCAGGAGAGCGCACCTGTCAGCCCTGCGGGAAGATCCCCCCCCCTTCTCCTCATGGACACTGACTGTTAACGTGAGCGGCACTCGCACAGGCATCCACCCACTCTCTGCTTCCTCCCCTGTGCTCTTATTGGCAGGAGGAGAGGAGCCAATCAGAAGGAGTCAATTACAGCAGCCAGTCACTGTACTGAGCTGCAGAAAAAAGCTGCAATGGATTCTGGGACATGTAGTTCCCTCACATCACCTCCCTAACGGCCCCATAGCCTTTTATACGGCCAGCATGCTTTGAGGGCAGGAAAGGAGAGACTTCATTTTGATTTCCTGAGGAGAATTTAGACAGCATGAGGCAAAGGAAGAGATCAGACCTAAAGGGAGAGATGCTGTCTCTCAGGTGATTTCACCGTGCGATTTAGACCTTCGCCACCAGTCGGGACATCCAGCCTGAGAGAGTGGGATCCCAGGTGCACATCCAGGTGCACCTGCAGCGACGGTGAAGCATTTTAGTGTGAGGTAACCAGTCAGGTCGCCAGGGGAGCCTGCTGTTCCGGGACGTTTGTTTGGGACTTGAACGTAGAGTTGGGTGAGAGGGCTTTTGCTCATTTGGAGGAAACAGGGACAATTCACCACAGAAGAAGTTAAATGGACACTGTATGCAGACATCATTGCTGTTAGTCATTTTGCTGATGCTTGTAGTGCCACAGGGCTAAAGGATAAGGCCATCCATTTCCAAGGACATTGTATACAGACACCAGTGTCCTTTCACCTTGCTGAGAAAGATCCTGCCTTCTTCACTTGATAATCTGGGCAAGTTGTGTTGTTTGGCCCTGCTATTCAGGAGTTTAAGTGCACCAACGAAAGTGGATAGCTGAGGACACAAAGTTTTATCTGTTCTGAAGGACTGAAGCTACTAGTGCCATATGGACCCGCACACACATATTCAGGGCTCTGTATATGCAGTGGGTGTGTGGGAGAGATTATCTAGAAAGTTAAGCCATTACATGTTGATTTGAATAAAGTGTTTTAAAGTTGGGCCTGTGGTGTAAGGGGACAGAAGAGAGAGGCCTGACACAAAGAGGGTCATTCCTCTGCTCTCCTCGTGCCTGGACTCATAGAGCCAACCTGAGTAAAGGTAACCAAATTTGATACAGATTGCCATATTGTGATTTATTTGCCATGTAATAAGTGTGCCTCTGCTTTTGGGGTTATTCTTAGGTTTTGAATCTCCTGAAAGCAGCCTGAATTTAGTATTGAGCTGTACTGCTCTTAATCTCAGTTATTGCTCTTCAGTTGATTACATACATACTTAAATACTGTTACTGTTTGATATTCTTTTCCACAGAAATATTGCAGTACAGACAATTTCTGTGTTTTATTATAACATGTGTGTTTCTCATTGGCCATTGCACTTACATTATTGACAGGTGTGTCAGAGGGGGTTGAAACTGTTATTGGGGTTGATACTAGGCAGAGTAAGGAGCCATCCATACTTAACCACTTGCCGACCGCCCCATGTATATATACGTCGGCAGAATGGCACGTACAGGCAGAACCACGTACCTGTACGTGCCATTCTTCCGGCGGGTGGGGTGTCCGATCGGAACCCCCTCCGCCGGCGGGGACGGTCGGCATCGCTTCAGGAGCGATCCGGGACGAGGGGACGGCCAGTGGTTTCTGGCCACCCCCTCGCGATCGCTCCTGGCGAATGAAAAGCTTCCCCTTCCTGTCTATTGTATAGACAGGAAGGCGGAAGTGATGTCACGCTCGGTGCGCCGGTCTATGTGACCGGAGACGCCGAGCTGTGAACATGTAAAGGTTAGTGCACAACAGTACACTGACACCAGTACAGTTAGGCACATATTCCACCCCCCTGTCACCCCCTGATCACCCCCCAGATCACCCCCTCCCCCCCCAGTCACAGTGTCACTAATTGCAGTGATCATTTATTTACTGATCACTGCATTTAGTGTCAGTGTGACTGTAATAACTGTCAGGGCAGTTAGTTTTAGGTCCTAGGTAGCCCCCTACCCCCCCCTAATAAAGGTTTAACCCCGTGATTGCCCCTAGTTAACCCCTTCACCCCCTTTTGCCAGTGTCACTAAGCGATCGTTTTTCTGATCGCTGCATTGTGTCACTAGGTAACCATTTTTTTTTTTTTTTAACCGCCATGTTTTATATAGGTACATAAATAGTTTTATAGGTCAGGTACCCCCATATTACAACCTAAATAAAGGTTTTAACCCCCTGATTGCCCCTAGAGTTAACCCTTTCACCAGTAATCACCGTATAACTGTCACTGGTGACGCTGGTTAGCCAGTTAGTTATTTCGTTATTTAGGTTCCCCGTCAGGTTTTTATATAGCGTCAGGTACCCCCATATATTACCTAATAAAGGTTTAACCCCCTGATTGCCCCTAGTTAACCCTTTCACCCCCTTTTGCCAGTGTCACTAAGCGATCGTTTTTCTGATCGCTGCATTAGTGTCGCTAGGTAACCAGTTTTTTTTTAGGTTAACCGCCATGTTTATATAGGTTCATAAATAGGTTTATAGGTCAGGTACCCCCATATTACAACCTAAATAAAGGTTTTAACCCCCTGATTGCCCCTAGAGTTAACCCTTTCACCAGTGATCACCGTATAAAATGTCACTGGTGACGCTGGTTAGCCAGTTAGTTATTTCGTTATTTAGGTTCCCCGTCAGGTTTTTATATAGCGTCAGGTACCCCCATATATTACCTAATAAAGGTTTAACCCCCTGATTGTCCCTAGTTAACCCTTTCACCCCCTTTTGCCAGTGTCACTAAGCGATTGTTTTTCTGATCGCTGCATTAGTGTCACTGGTGCCGCTAGGTAGCCAGTTTTTTTTTGTATTACTGTTACGGGTGACGCTGGTTAGTTAGCTTGTTTTTTATACTGTCAGGGCACCCGCCATTTATTACCCAATAACGGTTTAACCCCCTGATCGCCCGGCGGGTGATATCAATTAGGTTTTAGGGTCAAATAAGGTCTGCGTCGCCCCAGGTTAGTGCCAGTACCGCAAACACCCACGCGCAAAGCATACACCTCCCTTAGTGGTATAGTATCTGAACAGATCAATATCTGATCTGATCAGATCTATACTAGCGTCCCAGCAGTTTAGGGTTCCAAAAAAACGCATTGTTAGCGGGATCAGCCCAGATACCTGCTAGCACCTGCGTTTTCCCCCTCCGCCCAGCCCACCCAAGTGCAGTATCGATCGATCACTGTCACTTACAAAACACTAAGCACACATAACTGCAGTGTTCGCAGAGTCAGGCCTGATCCCTGCGATCGCTAACATTTTTTTTTTGTGGTAGCGTTTTGATTCAGTCGCTAACAGTCAGGAGCTTTTTTACCTGTGAATCTCAAAAAAATAAAAAAAACAAAAATAGTTGTCGTTTTATTGTTCTCTCTCTCACTCTATTGTTGCTCTTTTTTTACTCCATTCTATTCTGCAATGTTTTATTATGTTTTATCATGCTTGCTTTTCAGGTATGTAATTTTGTTTACTGTGTTTTAGTGTTAAGCATTTTTTTGTTTTCAGGTGCGCCATTCAGTTGCAGCGCGGATTTATTTATCTTGACAGCAACAGCGTTTGCTCCCACGATACATAAAGCCCGCGACTCCAACGCTGTAGGAGGTGATTTCACCACCACAGTTAAAAAAAAGAGCATATGTGCCGAAGCATGGGGGCAGCAGGGGGGGCGGAGGAGCGATTGGCTCCTAATGCCACGTACATACGGTCGAAATTCCGACCGTGTGTACACGGCATAACTTTTGCGGGAGGATGCCCCCATGCATCGGCATATATAAATGGTGCATGTATGCCCATCATTAGAAGTGGGTGGATGAAGGGAGGTATTCTAATGGTGGGCATACCCACCAATCAATCTCTTTTTTTCGTTTAGCCAAGAGGCTGCATGAAAAAAAAAAAGATTACAATATATGTCCAGTATGTTGCTGGACTTTGAATGGTTATACCAGAATGATGCCTGCAAGTTTAGGTATCATCTTAGTATCATTCTTTTCAGCCAGTGATCGGCTTTCATGTAAAAGCAATTCTAGTGGGTAATTAGCCTCTAGACTGCTTTTACAAGCAGTGGGAGGGAATGTCCCCCCTCCCGGATATAAACCGCGCCATTGGGAAATTGGGAAAGCATTTTATCACACCAATCTTGGTGTGGTCAGATGCTTTGAGGGCAGAGGAAAGATCTAGGGTCTAATAGACCCCAATTTTTTCAAAAAAAGAGTACCTGTCACTGCCTATTGCTATCATAGGGGATATTTACATTCCCTGAGATAACAATAAAAATCATAACAAAGAAAAAAAATGGAAGGAACAGTTTAAAAATAGAATAAAAAAGCTAAATAAATAAAAAAAAAACTAAAAAAAAAAAAAAAAAAGCACCCCTGCCCCCCCTTCTCTTGCGCAAAGGCGTACACAAGCGTTGGTCTGGCGTCATATGTAAACAGCAATTGCACCATGCATGTGAGGTATCACCGTGAAGGTCAGATCGAGGGCAGTAATTTAATCTAATGTGGTATCATGTAAAGGCTTTTAAAGGCTTTTAAAAATGTATGTAGTTTGTCGCCACTGCGTGTTTGTGCGCAATTTTAAAGCATGTCGTGTTTGGTATCCATGTACTCGGCCTAAGATCATATTTTTTATTTCATCAAAAATTTGAGCAATATAGTGTGTTTTAGTGCATTAAAATAAAAAAAAGTGTATTTTTTCCACAAAAAATGCGTTTGAAAAATCGCTGCGCAAATACTGTGTGGAAAAAAAAAATGCAACACCCACCATTTTAATCTGTAGGGCCTTTGCTTTAACAATATATATAGTTTTTGGGGGTTCAACATAATTTTCTTGCAAAAAAAAAAAATATGTTTTCATGTAAACAAAAAGTGTCAGAAAGGGCTTTGTCTACAAGTGGTTAGAAGAGTGGGTGACGTGTGACATAGGCTTCTAAATGTTGTGCATAAAATGCCAGGACAGTTCAAACCCCCCCCCAAATGACCCCATTTTGGAAAGTAGACACCCTAAGCTATTTGCTGAGAGCAATGTTGAGCCCATTAAATATTTTTTTTTTTGTCCCAAGAGATTGAATAATGAAAAAAAAATATATATATATATTTTTTTACAAAAAGTTGTCACTAAATGATATATTGCTCAAACATGTCATGGGCATATGTGGAAATACACCCCAAAATACATTCTGTTGCTTCTCCTGAGTACGGGGATACCACATGTGTGGGACTTTTTGGGAGCCTAGCTGCGTACGGAACCCCAAAAACCAAGCACCGCCTTCAGGCTTTCTAAGGGAGTAATTTTTTTATTTCACTTCTCACTGCCAATCACAGTTTCGGAGGCCATGGAATGCCCAGATGGCATAAAACCCCCCAAAATGACCCCATTTTGGAAAGTAGACACCCCAAGCTATTTGCTGAGAGGTATTGTGAGTATTTTGCAGATGTCGCTTTTTGTCACAAAGTTTTGAAAATTGAAAAAAGAAAAAAAAAAATTTTTTTTTTCTTTACTTTCTTCATTTTCAAAAACAAATGAGAGCTGTAAAATACTCACCATGCCTCTCAACAAATAGCTTGGGGTGTCTACTTTCCAAAATGGGGTCATTTGGGGGGGTTTTGTGCTATTTTGGCATTTTATGGCCTTCGAAACGGTGATAGGTAGTGAGGAGTGAAATCAAAAATTTGCACCCTTAGAAATCCTGAAGGCGGTGCTTGGGTTTCGGGGCCCCGTACGCGGCTAGGCTCCCAAAAAGTCCCACACATGTGGTATCCCCATACTCAGGAGAAGCAGCAAACATGTATTTTGGGGTGCAATTCCACATATAACCATGACATGTGTGAGCTATAATTAATATATATTAGACATGTGCGGTTAGTTTCGTACGAATCGTAAATTCGTACGAATTTTTCGAAATTCGTACATTCGTACGGAACCGAATTACGAATTTTTTTGGATACGAATTCTGTACGGAATACGAAATTCCGTTTACGAATTTCGGATCCAAATTATTCTAAATTTATTCGAATCCGGCAACTACCAAATATATCGAATTTCAATTTCAACTAATACTAAAGAAATTATTATAGCGGATATAACGAGTGATTCGAAATTCGGCTCCAAACTATTCGAATTCAACTACCAAATATATCGAATTTCAATTTCAACTAATACTAAAGAAATTATTATAGCGGATATAACGAGTGATTCGAAATTCGGCTCCAAACTATTCGAATTCAACTACCAAATATATCAAATTTCAATTTCAACTAATACTAAAGAAATTATTATAGCGGATATAACGAGTGATTCGAAATTCGGCTCCAAACTATTCCAATTCAACTACCAAATAATATATTGAATTTCAATTTCAACTAATACTAAAGAAATTATTATAGCGGATATAACGAGTGATTCGAAATTCGGCTCCAAACTATTCGAATTCAACTACCAAATATATCGAATTTCAATTTCAACTAATACTAAAGAAATTATTATAGCGGATATAACGAGTGATTCGAAATTCGGCTCCAAACTATTCGAATTCAACTACCAAATATATCGAATTTCTAATTTTCAACTAATACGAAAGAAATTATTATAGCGGATATAACGAATGATTAGAATTTCGGCTCCAACTACCAAATAATATCTAATTTCAACTAATACAAAATAAATTATTATAGCGGATATAACGAATGATTTGAATGGATTCGATATTCAGTATAACGAATATCGACAGTGTACGAATAATAACGAATTCTTTGTTGGTCCAAATTTCTTTACTACAGAAACATGTGACTGTTGGTTGACCAATCACATCAGAGGTTTTCTTGTGATGCTGAGGCCTACAGGGCAGGGCAGAGGGCACGCCCTGATCATATGACTTCTCTTTGTGGAGCTGATCATACAGTCAACTATTTGTGCCAGTGCATCTGCTCAAATATCGTTGCGATCCTTGGATTTTTGATATTCATTTGCCCTGATATCTGTTCGAGTCTGCAAGATTATTATCCTTGATAGCTTATTTTGCTATTGGATTTCTTCTTTTGCTCCAGATTTTTGTTTTAGTCTGCTCATCTTTTTTTTTTGTCTTTTTTTGACTTGGAAGGCAAAATGAGCAGCAAACAAGGAGATCAAGGCAGAAAGAGTGCTGCTGCTGGGAGAGGAAGAGCTTCGAGCCGGCGTAAAGTAGAACAGCAGCAGGTGGGACGTTCTGTCTCTGCGCCCCCTGAGCTCAGCTCACCTCCCATGAAGTTGAGGCGACCAGGAGGAGTGAAAGAGCCTGCCAAACCGCAGACATCACGTCGCCAGCTGTTCCAGGAGGACTTACCTTGTACAAGCACTGCTGCTGGTAGCACTAGCATGCCCACTCGTACCTTTTATGGAAGAGGACGAGGGCAGACCAAAGGTAAACTTCCCATTGCACACACCTTTGTGCAGCCAAAGATGGAGATCTTGGACAGCATGCTGCATGAGACATGTGAGGAGAAGGCCCAGGCTGAACAAGCTCATCATGATGTTATCACTATCAGCACTCCAGGGAGCTTCGAGATAAGCAAGCAGGAGCCTGAGGAGAGTCAGCTTACAACACATTGTAAAGATCATCAGTCTTCCCCTGGCAATGTAGAAGAAGAGAAAGAGATGGAAACAAGTTTTCACATGGAGAACTTTGATTACCAACCATCGGCATCGGCATCTACCCATGTTGGCCCCAGCGACAGCCCAGGAGAATATATCTCCCCTGACTCCCCACTACTTTTCTCCCCTTATAAGTCCCCTGCCGTTATTTCAAAGCCTCCAGCATCATCGGCCAATGCAACCACAGCAACAGCACCCAAAATACCCGTGATGTTCAGATCTCATTCTCTTCTTCATCCTGCTCCTCCTGCTGAACCTCAGAAAGAGAGTCCAACCACTGCAGTGGATGTGAGTCCATCACCAGGCACTGCGGGCAGTGTCATTGGTGCTGGCTGCCGTTCCAGCGTTTGGCTGCATTTCACCAAAATTGGCGTTGGTCAGAAGGCCAAATGCAAGCATTGTGGCAGGGACATCAGCCGGGGCCGAGACATAGGGCATCTCAGCAACAGCGGGATGAACCAGCACATGCGTGTGCACCACCAGGCTGTGCTGTTAGGGGAGAAAATTGTGTCCCCTCCAAACACCAAAAGAGGAACCAATACCAATAGTGGCACCACCACAGCCACCACCATAAGTACCAGCACCACCACCCCACATCCAACCCATACCAGCCACCAGGCCACCCTGGAAGATTTTGGTGGCTTTCACAGTACAAAAGGAATGTCTCAGGCACAGGTTAGGAAGATTACACGCCTGATCGGCCAGCTTATTGCAGTTGGAGGAGCACCATTCAATATGGTAGAAGGTGAGCCCTTCAGGCAGTTGATGCAGGCTGTTGCACCACAGTACCGTGTGCCATCACGAAAGACCTTTAGCCAAACTGTGGTGCCAGCCTTATACAGGTCTTGTGTTGGGGTGCTGAAGGACGAGATTAGAAAGGCAGGTGGACAGGCAGTGCACCTGACCACTGACCTGTGGAGTGCATCTAGTGCCCGACACGCCTTCCTGTCCCTGACGGCACATTGGTGGCAGGGCAAGGTGTCATCTGGATCCTCGTCATCAGCACTTGTCAAAGAGGGGCACCGTTCTTTTCTGCTGCACGCTGAGGTGCTTGATGAGAAGCATACAGCGCAAAATATCCTGCAAGCCCTGCAGAAAATGTTGTTGCAGTGGTTTCAGGCAGACACTGACAGCAACAGCTACAGGATTGGCTATATTGTGACAGACGGAGGCAGCAACATGGTGAAGGCTGTAAGGGATGGCAGATTTGTGGGTGTGCGCTGCTCAGCCCACCTTCTCCACCAGGTGGTAACCGACAGCTTTCGATTGGTGGAGGCTAATTCTGGCGGCGATGGAAGGCTGTCCAAAGTGGTGGACTCTTGCCGGAAGATGGCTGGCCACTTCCATCGAAGTGTGAGGGACAGCCACCTCCTCAGGTTGGAACAGAGGAAGGCAGGCCTTCCAGAACACTGCCTAAAACAGGATGTGGGGACTAGGTGGAATTCAACCCTAGCAATGCTGGAACGCATCCTTGAGCAGCAGAAGGCTCTCCATGCCATGGCCTGCGAACATAATATTGGCATAGAGAGACCTTTAGGCAGGGAGGACTGGGCCATAATTGGGCAGATTGTGGCAGTCCTCAAACCATTCCTCTCTGTGACAGAACATCTGAGCCGCGAGGATGCCAGCATTGCTAATGTGCTGCCGCTTTTTAACCATCTTCAGACTAAATTGGAGCGGTTCATGTCAGCTCAGGAACCTTTGCCTGGTGGTGTCCCTCAACCTGATGTGTTGGCTCTGCTCAAGACATTTCTCTTGGAATTGGGCAGGCGCACGCAGGATTTGACCGCCTCTTGCCTAGAACTGATGCTGGCTGCCATGTGTGACCCTCGTTGCAAGGGCAAAATGGCTGTGCAGTGCAGTGCTCTCACAACATGGCGGGACAGACTGATTGACAGGGTGCGTCAGAGGGAAAGGCAGCTAGTAAGGCCGCTAGAGCTGGGAGAGGAGGAAGAGGAGGAAGAAGATATTGAAAACCCCCTCTCCCATGCAACAGCATCTACTGATTCTGAAGTGAGCAGCAGAGCTCCTGCCAGCGGTCGCGGAGCATCTTCTTCCGTCTTGACTGAGGCATTTGACACCCTAATGGGAACCTCCAGCAGCATAGTGCGCCCCAGGAAACGCATTTCATCAAAGGAGGTTGTCATGACATATTTGTCATCCCCACCAGTGCACCCCACCACAGATCCTATGTCTTTTTGGCAGGAGAAGAGCGAGGAGTGGCCTGCCCTCGCAGATATTGCCAAGGAGCTACTGTCCTGCCCTCCAACAAGTGTCCAGAGTGAGCGGGTGTTTTCTGTGACGGGAAACATCCTGTCACCCCAAAGATCACAGTTGTCCCCCCAGCTAATGGAGCAGTTAGCATTTTTGAAAATAAATTTGCCAAAGCTGGGGTACCCCTCCCTTACTCTGGACATTCCTTGAACTCACTGACTGACTGTCTGCACTCTGCAGCAGAGATGGCCTCTTGGTCTTAGACTCTTTAGTTGGACCCTGTCCCTCCCCACAATCAAAGTTTCTTAAATGCCCAAAAAATATTTATACCCATTCAATTGTTGTTCGATGTGCCAAATGTAATTATACTAATCCACAAGCTGGTAAACGCTGTGGCCTGATGTTCCCCAATGTGCCCCAATAATATGCCATGTGCCCCAGTATGCCCTGATGTGCCCCAATATGCCCTGATGTGCCCCAATATGTTTGGGTGGGGGAAGGGGAGTGTTTTTGTTTTCTGCCATTGCAGAAGGGAACTAACTACTGTTAAGTTAAGTTATTAATAATTTATTGTTGGAGTTGCTTTATGCTTTAGAGAGACCTAATAAACATTTCTATGTTCAGTTGTACAGTAGTGTCTGTCACCTTATTCTGTCCTATATGTCTGCCTGGCTACCTTGGATGGGGAATGGGATGGGGTGGGGGACAGAATGTACAGCTCGCTTTGCAACACTCCTT
This sequence comes from Lithobates sylvaticus, assembly GCA_028564925.1. Taxonomy (NCBI): domain Eukaryota; kingdom Metazoa; phylum Chordata; class Amphibia; order Anura; family Ranidae; genus Lithobates; species Lithobates sylvaticus. Next base: position 244,142,323 of record CM053026.1, read on the forward strand.
TTGAGTTGCGGAGCAGGCGGAGGAGGGAACTTTTTATTTCTGTGTCAATGTGGCTTATCACAGTGTGTCTAATATGTGTCTAGTGTGCTGTAAACATAAACACCTCCCTCAACAAAATCAAGCACTAAAGACTGCTGGTTTTATTACTTCAAAACAACTTTATTTTTACACACAAAATAAAAGTATAAAATAATATATTAGATTTGAACAGAACAAACAAACAAAATAGCTATGGTCCTGGAGCACGCAGTGGATGCTGGTTTCATCATGATGGAGAGGCTTCTCGGCTGCTCATGGTGGTGGTAGAGCTAGTACCAGGCAATGGAGCATTGTGTCTGGAAATTGCTTCCAGCAAACATAATTTGCAATGCTCCATTGCCTGGTTCTGTTGTAGGTTGAACCGGACCCACATCCTCTCCATATCATCAGTGTGGTTTCTGATGGCACGGTGGAGGGTCCGGTTCAACCTACGATTCTCCCTCTGCATTTTTTTGTTGGCTTTGGCCAGCCTCCGCATCTCTGTCAGCAGGACAGTTGTCTGACTCGGTGTCGGTGGTGGCAACTGCGGCACTGGCTGCTCCTCTGGAGGGTGAGGCAGTGGAGGACGTACAGGGGGGGCAGCTTCCTGTGGCCCTAGAGTCTGCTTCTGGGCCAAAGGGGTCAGCTCGGTCTCATCCCGGAGCGAAATCCCGTCTGACAGGTCTTCTTGTTGATCTGAAATAGACGAGATAGCCAATGTTGATGCTAGCATTCAAAGAAATTGATTTCTAGAGATTATAATAAAAACATATTTTATTCCTTTTTATTTTGACATTGTCCTTTAAAAAATAAATACTATTTGTGTAACATATACATATATTCCTATTACAAGGAATGTATTGTAAACATCCTTTGTAATAGAAAAAAACAAAGACAGGTCCTCTTTAATGTGAAATCTGGGGTCAAAAAGACCTCAGATCTCATATATTATCTACACAAAAATACAATAAAAAATTAATCTAAAAAGAAATGTCATATTCTTCTCCCCCACCCAAAAAAAAAAACCCTTTAAGATTGGAGGGCAGAAGTGGACCTGATCGTCTCCACCGCCTCTTTGGCCCCTGATAAAAGTGAACTTGCGGCAAGTCCGCCGCAGTAACCAATTTTATCTGAAAGAGGACCGCCCGCTGAAGAAGATACCGGGGTTATGGCAGCTATCTGCTGCCATAACAATGGTGGTCCTCTTCAAACAGCCGACATATAACTGCGGCGGGTGGTCCTTCCTTAAGTTTTTAAGGGAACAGGTTTCTTTTTTTTTTTTAAACAAACGCTTTCAATAAAAATAGGTTTGTTTTTCTCTTTATAATATATAGCAAATAATTTATTTTCACTACTCTTTTCTAAGTTCCACCCTAGTTACTAACTTACTGTTACTGGTGGCTGACTGGCTGTCTGATTGTAGTGGCGTTCAGATACTAAGATCAGATGCATTTCCAAATATTGTAGTAAAAGAATAAACAATTATAGGTTACAATACTAACACTAACAGTGGGGTCTATTTACTAAAGGAAAATACACTTTCCACTACAAGTGCACTTGGAAGTGCAGTCGCTGTAGATCTGAGGGGGACAGTCATGCAAGGGAAAAAAAACAGAATGTTTGTTTGTACACGATTGGAAGATAAAATCAGCAGAGCTTCCCCTCAATTCAGAGTTTCTCCTCAGATTTACAGCGACTGCACTTCTGGGGAGGACTTCCCCTCCAACTGTTTGTAATAACAGACAAGCGGCTGCTAGTGCTTAGCCACATTGGTTGTTAAAAAACGGCACCGGACGGGTGATGTCTGCCGCTGCAAGCATCACCCGAGTACAACACCTTGAAGCACTATATTGGTAAGTTTGTCAACGATAATTACAAAAAAAGGGGCCACCATTAATCAGTAGACCCCTAGTTTGGGGTGTGTGCTGTGTGTATGAACTTAAAAATGGATGGTTGTAGCTTTTTTTATGTGTTTGTGAACTTAGTGTGGATGATGGTGCCTTGTGTCCTTTTTTCTTTATATTGGCAGCTTGCGTATTCTAGTACTTACGTTGAGGAGAAATGGGGCGTTGCTTCCTGGCAGAAGGAGCTGATGCTGGAGGGTCTGGGATATGGCGGCTCAGGCTTTCTGTTAAAGATAGAATAAAGAGTTATGGTAACCACTTCTGGACCAAGCCTATTTATGACAGTTATTGTTTACAATTTAAAATCAAAACTTTTTTCTAGAAAATTACTGAGAACCACAAACATTATAATTATATATATATATGTGCACTGTGTGTGTATTTGCACAGCGGCCTTTCAAAAGCAATTTTAGGTGAGAAATTAACTGAATTAAAAACATTTTTTTTACAGTAAATGTATTTAGCCCAATTTTTGGGGATATTGCGATAGTCGATGTTACTCCAAGTAAAATAGATAGATATCGAACATGTTATGGTTTAAAATTGCAAACGCTCTTGGAATCGCGATAAACTACGGTACTTAACTACTTCCCACCCGGCCACTGTACATAGACGGCCGGGTGGGAGCCGTCTACTTCTGATCTGACGTTCTGGAACGTCCTTCTGAAGTAGAGGGATCGCGCGCGTGCCAGCGCAGTGGCGCGATCCCGATGCGGCCGTGTCACCCGGACACGGCGCATCTCGGATCGGCAGGAGGGGTCGGTGATTGGCCCTCCTGATCACATGACGGCCGTGTCGAATCACAGCCGTCATGTGATGTAAACAAACAGCCGTTTGCTAGGCAATCGGCTCTCCTCTCCTCACACGGAAGTCGTTGGTGAGGAGAGGAGCGCGGATCACTACAGCCGGCTGGTGATCAGTGAGTAGTATTAGCTGTTTTTACAGCTTTTTACTCACTGATCACCAGTGTAGTGTCCCCACCCACAGTGTAAACACACATGTCCCCAAAACACACATGTCCCCTAATAAAAACACATGTCCCAAAATAATAAAAACACATGTCCCTCACATATGTCCCGGTAAAATAACATGTGTCAATGATTATCTGCACACATATGTCCGTGATCACCTGCACACAGTCATCTGTACATGATCATTTGCGTACATAATGTCCGTGATCACGCGAACCAATTATTAATATACACTTAACGTAATTTTTTTGACAAAAAATATGTAGAAGAATACGTATCGGCCTAAACTGAGGGAAAAAAAAAATATTTATCTTTATATATTTTTGGGGGATAATTTTTATGACAAACAAAGTAAAAAATATTGATTATTTTTTTAATACAAAAAATATGTAGAAGAATACGTATCTAAACTGAGGGAAAAAAATATTTTTTTTATATTTTTGTTTTTATAGCACAAAAAATAAAAACCGCAAAGGTGATCAAATAAATACCACCAAATACCACCCTATTTCTGTTCAAAAAAATACGCCAATTTTGTTTGGGAGCCACGTCGCACGACCGCGCAATTGTCACTTAAAGCGACGCAGTGCCGAATCGCAAAAAGTGCTCTGGTAAGGAAGGGGGGAAAATCATCGGGGGCTGAAGTGGTTAAATACAATAAATAGATGTTTGTTATTATGTTTGCTTTGTGTTGGTTAGGTAGGTAGTAGTAGGTACTCACCACTGCCAGAATATTGAGGGGGGCATGAAGCAGAAGCAGCTGTTCCTGTTCCCTCCTCCACGGATGATGACATTGATCGATCTGGAAAACATGAATGTAAAGCAAAACGTAAGTCTCACATGCCGCAGTCATAAAAAATATAGTGAGCTGCAAACAACAACCATATAACTGCAATATATAATGATAGATTTTATTTTACTCACCAGCTCTCAGTCTCTGGTGCTTGGCGGCGGATCTGGCACTGGCAGTGCTCACTCCAGGGGGCGGGGCATCTTCGTGAAGTAGGAGGCCATCCTTAAGCTCTGCCTCCCACTGTCTAAATAAGACAGTCTTGCCTCCAGTGGCCTGCCTCTCAATTTTTTTATGGACAGAGGCCCGACAATCATAAAATCTGCAAATGAAAATAGTATATTTAGTAAATATACACACGTTAATATTATTTTTATTTTACATGTTACTTTTCTGTGTCTGTCTGTGTCAAATAAATATATTAAATATATTTGTGTTACGTTCAAATCAGTTTATTACTCAAAGCCTACTGTGTGTGTTTTTTCACAAATATGGGGTGTGTTCTAAGAGTGATATAATATTTGAATAATTATTACCTGTGCCTGACACCAGCGGTGGTCCTGCGAACCTTGGACAGGGCATTCACAGAGTCCCGGACTCGATCCCAGGCTGCTGTCTTCTGGGCAGTAGGGACGTTGAGGCTGAACAATGTGGCCTTGTCCCTCCTAACAGCAGCCACCAGAGCAGCGTTTTCCTGGGGGGTAAAGACTGGCCCCCTTGTTGATGACGTCATCGTCTTCTGCTGCTGCTTGCGTTTGGTTCGCTGGTGGTCGCCGGTGTCAGACATTTCATCTTCTGATATGGGGGGGGGCATACGCCTCTTTTTTTGGCCATGCTCCCGCTCCCGCTCCACTCCACTTCCATGGCCATGCTCCCTTCCACTCTTCATCTCCTCTTCACGCCTCCTCTCCCCTCCGCGCTTCCTCTCCCTGTCCCCTCCGCGCTTCCTCTCCCTGTCCCCTCCGCGCTTCCTCTCCCTGTCCCCTCTACTACGCTTCCTCTCCCTGTCCTCTCTACTACGCTTCCTCTTCTCTACTCTTCCCTCCTCTCTCCTCAACCCCCCACTGATCCTCCTCTCACCCCCACTCCAGTCCCCTCCACTCCTGTGCTCCCCTCCACCCCCTGACCCTCCACTCCTCTCTCCTCCACTCTTCTCCCCTCCACTCATCCGATCCCCTCCACTCATCCGGCGCTCCCCTCCACTCATCCGATCCCCTCCACTCATCCGGCGCTCCCCTCCACTCATCCGATCCCCTCCACTCATCCGATCCCCTCCACTCATCCGGCGCTCCCCTCCACTCATCCGATCCCCTCCACTCATCCGGCGCTCCCCTCCACTCATCCGATCCCCTGAGTCCTCTCCACTCTCACTCACAACAACAACTTTCAAACCAACACTCTCACTCACACATACATTCTCACTCCCAGACATTCTAATTCCACACAAATCACAAATTCAGTCCACACAAAAACAACAACCACAACTCCAACAATACCACTCTCTCTGCTCTCAGTCTCTGCTCTGCTCTCTGCTCTGCTCTCTCTCTGTTCCTCCCTCACTACACTACAGTCACACGGAGTCACACGGTCTCTCTAAATTACATCCAGGGGCCGGCCTCTCAAAACTACATCCAGGGGCGGAGACTATAGGCACATGTCAAAAACGAAAGTAAAGAATAAACGAGATTTCGAATAGTTACGAATAACAGCGATGTATTAGAAAAGTACGAATCCATTCGACGCATGCAGCGCCGCAGCGCCACTGTGTCAGACATGTAAATTTACGAATCAACGACCAAAAAGAAAAAAGTTACGAATGTACGAATCCATTCGAAGCGCGTTAGCCAGCGCCATTGTGAGAGAGTGAGAGACACGTAAAATGACGAATCAGTAAACCAAAAAAAAAAAAAAGTTACGAATCCATTCGAAGCACGTTAGACATCGCTATTGTGAGAGAGAGACGCGTAAAATGACAAATCAACAAACAAAAAAAAATAACGAATTTGAGAATCCATTCGAAGCACGTTAGACAGCGCCATTGTGAGAGAGTCAGAGAGACACGTAAAATGACGAATCAACAAACAAATAAAAAAAGTTACGAATCCATTCGAAGGACGTTAGACAGTCACAGCGCAATTGTGAGAGAGAGACACGTAAAATGACAGATCAACAAACAAAGAAAAGTAACGAATTTAAGAATCCATTCGAAGCACGTTAGGCAGCGCCATTGTGAGAGAGTGAGAGACACGTAAAATGACGAATCAGTAAACCAAAAAAAATAAAAGTTACGAATCCATTCGAAGCACGTTAGACATCGCTATTGTGAGAGAGAGACGCGTAAAATGACAAATCAACAAACAAAAAAAAAAGTAACGAATTTGAGAATCCATTCGAAGCACGTTAGACAGCGCCATTGTGAGAGAGTCAGAGAGACACGTAAAATGACGAATCAACAAACAAATAAAAAAAGTTACGAATCCATTCGAAGGACGTTAGACAGTCACAGCGCAATTGTGAGAGAGAGACACGTAAAATGACAGATCAACAAACAAAGAAAAGTAACGAATTTAAGAATCCATTCGAAGCACGTTAGGCAGCACCATTGTAAGAGACACGAAAAATGACGACTCAACAAACAAAAACAAAAAAAGTTAAGAATGTACGAATCCATTCGAGGCACGTTAGACAGGGCCATTGTGAGAGAGACACGTAAAATGACAAATCAACAAACAATAAAAAGTAACGAATTTAAGAATCCATTCGAAGCACTTTAAGCATAAGCAGCGCCATTTTAAGAGACACGGAAAATTACGAATCAACAAACAAAAAAAAAAGTTACGAATGTACGAATACATTCGAAGCACGTTAGACAGCGCCATTGTAAGAGAAAGAGAGACATGTAAAATGACCAATCAACAAACCAAAAAAAGTAACAAATTTACAAATCCATTAGAATAACGTTAGGCATAGGCAGAGCTATTGTCTACACAGTACACACACACAATAGACTGTTGTTATGCAACCTTAATACGTTTTCGGATATTATTCGTAGAGTGTCGCTATTCGTTAACCAAATTAACAATTCTTACGATTCGTACGAAATCCGTATTTCGTACGAATCCGAATTAAATTCCGTATACGAAACCCGAATTACGAATTTTTTTGGATACGAAATAAAACGGAACGAAACGAAACGTATTTTTTGACGGATCCCAAGATGGCCACCGGCGTCTAGAGCTCCGCTCCCTCACGGCCCACCACTAGCCACCGGAGCTTACAGAGCGCTCGCACACCCCGCACACCGGGTGTTCTAGGCAGGGGAGAACACAAGGAACAAGCGGATGTCATCCCCGCTAGCCAAGCGGGACCTATCGCGCCAGATGACGGCGGCTCCCAGCCCCCTCAGCTATGCCAAAATGGCGGCGGCGTCACAAGGCCCACAGGACATACAGGACACAGAGCTGGATTCCTCCATAGCGGACCAGGACCAGGCTCAGCTACCTTTATCAGGTACAGATTACCCCCCACTACAGCCTGCTCACTCCCCCGCCTCCACAGAATCCCTGCTGAACGGCCTGAACACTGGCTATCCCACTACCCCAATGATGGATCCCCACACAGGCCTACTTCTCACTGTCAGTGAGGCACAGGAGGAAATAACAACCCCCACTGACTTTCCCTCTATGATGGCTGCTTTCTCACAGATGCTGTCCAAAGGCCTGGCAATGAATGCTGCACAGATTACTAGCTCTTTACATGCTGATCTGCAGCAAATTGGAATGAGGATAGACACTATTGAGCAAAAAGCTGACCAAGCTGCAACTCAGATTAATCAGAATTCTAATAGATTACAAGAAGTGCAGGAGCAACTGGAAACTGTGTTTGCTAAGATCGATGACCTCGAGAATAGGTCATGCAGGTATAACTTCAGAATCAGAGGTATTCCAGAATCCGAAAAGGAGGTACAGAAGGCAGTGAAAGCACTAATAAAAAATCTAATCCCTGACATCCCGGAGCACCGCATGGAGCTGGACAGGGCCCACAGAGCACTACAAGCACCCCGCTCGGATGGTCTGCCCCGTGACATTATTGTTAAACCACATTATTACTCTACCAAAGAAGAAGTCATGCGTAAATCCAGATATGCGGACAATCTCAATTTCCAGGGCCACAAGATCCAGATTTTTGCTGACCTATCACCATACACGGTACAAAAAAGACGCTCTCTCAAGTCCAAAGTACTTTTGGATAAGGCAATCGCATACCGTTGGTCATTCCCTCTGCGCCTGAACTTTTCCTACAAAAACAAAAGTTTCGGCTTTTCCTCCTTTCCAGAAGGGGAACGTCTCCTAACGCATCTTGGTTTGATTCACCTGGAGCCTCATGCCTCTCAGGCCACCAGGGGAACCCCAACCTCCACGAAACGACCTCCGCCAGCAAGCCCTCTCCAACACTCCTGGCTGAAGCAAGGACCTAAGCGACCAAAAGAAAATTTACCACCTTGAAATCCTGACGACACAACACCTGTTACTTGTTTCTTTTGTTCTCTGGCCCACCCTTTTGGGGTAGGGTGACAGTTGTGGGCTCTCAGTTCCCCCCTCTTTGTTCTGAGGGTTGAATTGGGGCAGCCCCCCCTTACCCCAATTGAGATGTTGGCTATTTTATTCTGCCTCATGCATGAGACTCGACTACCGTGAATCTGTCAGGTGATACTGGACTCGCAGTGATGTACGGGACTCCTTTCTCTCCCCCCTATTTTTTTTATTATTTTTAATTTTTTTGTTGTTAGTAGATCTGATGTGTCGCCGAGGGGGGCGGGACCACTCCTGCTCTGGTCGGCGACATAGTTGAACGATTGCATTACCTTGCAGGTTCTTTATATGTTACTCCTGCCTGTGTTAACATTGCTATGTATTGGTCTAATATTCTGGGGTTCTAGCACTAGTTAGATCTGGGGAACACTCTAGACATTGACACTCCATAATAACGTTGGTTCCTAGCAGTTTGCTGTTACGCTTTAGCTCTCGTTCTTACCGCCTGGAAGGCGCTCTGTATTTAGAAGATGATAGGTCCCTCTGGGACTTACAGGTTTGACTGATCTAGGGTGGGGGGCCGTGGTGGTTTCAATGTGCCTCACTTGGACCAGAGGCTCTCCGGCGCTTCTGGATCCTATCCCGGATTACCTTTCAAAGGTTTTTCCGGATACTCAGGTTTTGGTAGCGGACACGGCGAGTCCGTTCCGCTCCAGGGGCGGGGTAGGGTCAGGGGACCCTCATGATTGTTTACTGTCTATGAATATTACAGGTTTAAAACATCTGATATCTAATGTTTTTGTCTCTCTCCCTTTTCTCTTATTTCCTTTCATCTCTTCTCTTTCCCCCCTCTCGGTCACTTCTCCTCGAGTCATCCGGCTCCTCAGCTCGTCCCAGTTTTCTTACCCAGGCTCCAGGACCAATCATCCAGGGCTTCCGGACCATGACCCTCACAGTCGTCCTTCTTGGTGGGGTAAGTCTCAGTTTTTTGTTATGGAACTCCCCCTTCTGATCCATGGCTGACACACCTGTTCCTTTGCCCACATTGAAAATTGTCTCACACAACACACAAGGCCTCAATTCCCCTATCAAACGTAGAAAACTCCTTCAACAGTACCATTCTCTACACGCTGACGTCCTTTTACTGCAAGAAACGCATTTTCCCGCTACATATAAACCCACGTTTCTACATCAACATTATCCTCAATTCTTTCTGGCCTCGGCGGCCAACAAAACGAAAGGGGTAGCTATCTGTTTTGCCAGACACATTAACATATCTCAAACCGAAACGATCGTTGACCCACATGGCAGGTATATTTTAGTCTCTGGCAGTGTAGACGGAGAAACTTACACTTTTGTCTCCTACTATACACCCAACAAGGGCCAAAGGGCTTTTTTTGAATCCCTAATCCGTAAGTTACAATCTCACCTTAAGGGTACTGTTTTCTTTGGTGGGGATTCGAATGTAGCCTTTGATTTCTCGCTCGACAAATCTTCTAATGGCATGACTAGACCCAAACGACCTTCTAAACAAAGCGTTAAAATAGCCAAGATCCTGAATACCGCAGGTTTAATAGATATCTGGAGGGAAATGAACCCCCATATGAAGGATTACACACACTTCTCAGCTCCTCACAATTCCTATGCAAGGATAGACCACATTTTCACCCAGCCTTCTACGATCCCCCTGATCAGATCTTCCAAAATTATTGACTCTTCCCTTTCTGACCATTCAATGATGACATTACTAGCTCAACGGCCAATAGGGAATGGGATGCGACATCGCTGGCGACTTCGGGAGTCGCTACTATCTAATCCTGTACATTGTACATTATTGGAGGCAGATATCAAGGAATACTTTCTCCTCAACACTTCTGAGGAAGTATCCCCCTCCACTATCTGGGCTGCTCACAAGTCTGTTATTAGGGGGAAACTGATACAGTTGGCTTCTAAACTTAAAGCGGCCCACAAAGCGGACACATTGAAACTTTCGGAGGACTTTCACATGAAGGCGAAAGCGCACAAACGCAACCCCACATCTGCTTCCCTCGCGAAGCTTGACTCGGCACGTGCCCTTCTGAACTTATCTCTGACCACAGCTGCAGCGCAACATCTGCATTGGACGGGGGCTAAATTTTATGCTCAAAAGGATAGAATTGGGTCCCGACTGGCAACCAAACTAAACCCCAAACAGCGTACGCAAGCTTTCCCTAAACTCAAGGTAGCCTCTGGGGATCTCTCGCAGAACCCGTCCAAGATCATGCAAGCCTTCCTACACTTTTACTCAGATTTATATAAAAAGGACCCTAACCCTACATCTGCTCACAGGGAAAAGTTTCTCAATGACCTCCCTTTGCCATCTTTAAGTAAAGAACACAGTGACCTTTTGGAGACTCCGTTCACCCAAACTGAGGTCCTTGATACCATTAAGCGTCTTAAACTGGGCTCTTCACCGGGCCCGGACGGATTCTCCACTGGGTACTATAAAAAATTTGGACACTGTCTGGCTCCTCACCTCACTAAACTGTTCAACTCTCTCAGGAATGGAGCCCCGTTAGATCCGGACTTAAATTCAGCATATATTTCGGTCATTCCAAAACCGGGAAAGGACACTAGTGAGGTTTGCAACTACTGGCCCATCTCGCTTATAAACAACGATATAAAAATTATGACTAAAATTATGGCTAACAGGATGTCAGGTTTCATCTCCTCATATATTCATAAAGATCAGGTAGGCTTCATTCCTGGGAGACAAGGAACAGACCAAATTAGGAGGGCTATTGACATAATTTCGCTACTCAAATCGCAATGGGACGGCAACCCACCCCAGAAAGGATTCCTTCTTTCAATCGACCTACACAAAGCGTTCGATTCCATCGATTGGGCATACCTGTCTGATATCTTGCAGAGATGGGGATGTGGTTCACATTTTCTTAACATTATCAATTCACTCTATTCTAGCCCCTCTGCACAAGTGCGCTTGATGGCCGATACTCCGAATCTTTCCCTATAGGTAAGGGAACCAGACAGGGATGCCCACTTTCGCCTCTCCTTTTTGCGATAGCAATCGAAACACTGGCAATCGCACTGAGATCTAACCCGGACATCAAGGGGGTTTTCTGCGGTTCGCAAGAACACAAATGCGCGCTCTATGCAGACGACCTCCTTCTCTTTGTCTCCTCTCCCCTGACTTCTATGCCCCTGATTCTGCGTACCCTTTCTGAGTTTAGTGGGGTTTCAGGCCTCCGAGTCAACATGTCCAAGTCGACAGCATTAAACATAACAGTCCCCCCAGACCTCCTTAAACAAATCTCCTCCAATTTTACCTTCTCCTGGGCCCCCTCGATGATCCCATACCTAGGCGTACAACTAACATCAGAGGTGAATGGTCTGTTTAGGGAAAACTACCCCGCTATGATAAATAAATGCAAAAGTGATATGATTGGGTGGTCCAAATGTGGTCTATCCTGGCTGGGCAGGCTTCACGCGGTCAAAATGACCCTCCTCCCGAGGTTGCTATACCTTTTCCGCTCCCTACCAATCCCGGTCCCTAAACAATTTCTCGACAAAATGCAATCAGATATCCTCCGCTTCATTTGGGGGAAGAGGGGTTACAGATGCCCGGCTGAGATACTCTACCGCTTGAGATCGCAGGGTGGCCTTGGTCTCCCCAATCTTTGGGGGTATTATAGGGCATCTCAACTAGCCCAAATCTCTATGGCATACTCTCGGACTACTCAGCCGGACTGGCTATCTATGGAAAGAAAGGCGGTACCCTCGAACACCATAGATTACCTGTTGGGTTGTTCTCCGGACCGCAGACCGGCCATTATGGCTCCCACTCTATCCCACTCCCTTGCGCTCTGCTCCAAACTCTACAACGTTCAATCCATAATATCACCCATGAGATCCCTATCACACCTGTTCCACAATCCGGATTTCAGCCCGGGGATGGAAATCAAAGCTTTTAAATGGTGGACAGATAAGGGTCTCTATCGGATTGGACACTTTCTCTCCCCTTCGGGTCCCATCACTCAAGCACACTGTAAGAAGAAACTAGATATGCCTGACTCTGAATTTTTACGCTTCTCACAGATTTCACACTTTCTCCACTCCATCTGGCTCACTAAACCCTTACCCCCTTCTATAACCCCATATGAACACTGGTGTGTCAACCTCATGGATCAGAAGGGAGGAATTTCATTGATCTATGCAGCGATTATGCATAAAGAGACCAAACCCTCCTATGCCCGAGCCTGGGAAGAAGACGTGGACAACACCTGGGACTCTGCAATATGGTTCCGCGCTGCCAATAGAGCTTTCAAAGGTATCCTCAACGTGTCCCTCATTGAAGCTAGTCTTAAAGTACTGATCAGGTGGTATTATGTTCCCTCCAGGCTTGCCAGAATGTTCCCAGGCACATCACCGGACTGTTTCAGGGGCTGTGAAATGGAGGGCTCCATGCTTCACACATGGTGGACCTGTCCTCGTATCCGTCCGTTTTGGCGGAAGGTATTTTGTACTATTAGCAAAGTAACTGGTACTACTGTAGCACCACACCCTAGCTCAGCCCTGTTCAATCACCTCATAACGGGACTTTCTAAACCATTACAGAACTTGTCATTTTTTCTCTTATTGGGTGCCAAAATAACGATAGCCAAAGCCTGGAAGAAACATATTGTCTCCTTTCACATGTTTAAGACGAAAGTCACATGGATCATGGTTCAAGAACAGACAGTAGCCAAACTTAATGACAAACTAGAGAAATTTCAGTTTACATGGGAACCTTGGGCCACGTTCTGTAATATTTCTCTCATCCCTGGAATACAACCTGGTGCACTGAACTCCGGAATGACTCATTGATTACTCTTAACTATTCCCCTCCCCCTGCCTTCTCACACGTTTTTCTCTCCTCCTTTTCTACTACGCCTCTCTTGGCGAGACTGGTAAGGGCACACGTTGATAGTCTACTTACCTCTCCACTCATGCAGATTCCTCTCTTGGTTTATTAATAATTTTTTCTCACTGGTTCCAATTTTCTGATACATTGGGCCTTGGGCAGACCCTGTAAGGCACTCCTAGAGGTTCCCTCTCGTGGGTGTCAGCAAGATCCCTAACGGGGCACTCAGGAACTTGGGAACTTTTGGACTTATACTGATATTCAAGCTAGTTGTTACTAGACGGGACCATTATACTATCTTGCAACTTAGCCTGCCCTCCCACACCTTTGTCTAATATCTGGAACTTTTCTAATGCATTACATAATGCTGTGCTCTGTTACTTTCACTGTTTGGCCTTGTAAGTACCTGCGTGTATTTACGAGCCTGTCTCTACTCTGTTATTGCAAAAATTTTCAATAAAAATGTTTTAAATAAAAACAATAAAAAAATACAGAAGCGAACGCATACGTGAGTAGTGCCCGCATATGAAAACGGTATTCAAACCACACATGTGAGGTATTGCCGCAATCGGTAGAGCGCAATCAATAATTTTAGACCTCCTCTGTAACTTAAAACATGAAACCTTTAGAATTTTTTTAAACGTCGCCTATGGAGATTTTTAAGGGTAAAAGTTTGTCACTATTCCACGAGCGGGCACAATTTTGAAGAGTGACATCAATTTACTCGGCGTAACATTATCTTTCACAATATAAAAAAAAATTGGGCTATCCTTACTTTTGTCTTATTTTTTAATTCATAAAAAGTATCTGTGACACTCTTTGGAATCCCATTATGACATGAAGAGACAGATTCATGTACCTTTTGGAAGCAGATACAAGAATTTGGGGCAAGCACCACATGTGGAGGTGCACCGATGTCAGAGTCAGAGTGTCAGAGTGTCCATAGAAACACTCCATCCTCGGAGCAACTGAGTGCCTCCCTGCCACTGTATCTTTCATACAGAAAGTGTAGTGGCCAATGAGGTTTGTTGATTGGTGGGCGAAGCCTGATTAGGATTTGGAGACAGTCGATTTCCATCAGTTCTGCTCCCCTTGTGGTTGACAGCAGACAGTAGTTGGATCCATATCAAGAGTCTGCTATTGGCTTTAGAATCCTCCCACTGACAGCTGTCACTCACAAGGAGAGAAGGGGGGCTGATGGAGAACAAGGCCTGAGCTTCCCCACCAGGTTCCACCCGCTGTAAGCATTACTGGCCACTAAGAGTTGCCTCTATGAATCAAGAGCGTTAAAAGGTGAATCTGCAGGCGGAGGTGGGGGCGTGACCGGATGTGAGTGTTGAGCGGCGCAGTGTGCAGAGGGATGCGTGAGGGAGAGGAGTGAGAAGCTGCCCGAGTGTGCCTCCTTATCTCCCGACTCGCTCACATGCCGTGAGGTCCGGGGAACCCCCCCCCTGGTAATATAGCTCTATGGTCGTAACATCACCATAGAGCTGCAACAGACGCCGGCGACACGTGGCCTGCGGAGCTCCCTGGCTCTCCCCGAGCCTTAGGTTTGAGACTGCGTGTGGACGTAGAGAGCTGGAGGTGACGTCACACGCTACTCCCGATACCCTGTTCGCACCGCTCGCACCGAGCTGAGAGAGCGGCGGGGGTACCCGTGGCCATAGAGGAAGCAGGCAAGCCGACAAGCCGACAAGTGATACAAGCTGTATGGCGAGGAGACAACATACCCTCCAGAGATATAGGCGGCTCACTGGGTACCAGCGCATACACCCACAGACATATGGACGGAGAGACGGGCATACCAGGGTCGGTCGCGTGAGTACCAGCAAAACACCAGTAATGGAAGTTTAAAATATATGCAACAAGAAAAAGTGTGTGATCGGATGCTGTTTTGATATAGACTGTCCTGTATCTGGTTAATATGGCTGACCTGGCTGATGGCACCTAGGGAGGAAAAAGAGAAGGAAAAGGAAAAATTCTTTTTTTTTGTTTTTTTTTGTGCTGTTTGTCGGTTTCTTGCTGATGCCCTCCGGGCAAGAAGGACTGTTCATGGTACCTGTGCATATTTATTTTAGGAACTGCCTGCCTGCCCGTCTGACCTTCTCTGAGATACCACCCCTCTCCTTGTTTTTTGTTTCTCTTTTTTTCTTTTCTCAAGACATAACATTTTTTTTTTTATAAGGAGGAGTACGTGGGTGACCCCCCTGCCTAGGAATATAAGTGATGTAATATTGCTGAAACGATACACGGCTGTATGCACTCAAATCATTTATGCACAAGGATATGGTAGATGTCTCTGGTCCGAGTACTTTGTTTATTGTCATATGAGAAAAGGAGAAACCCTGCCTATCCCCCTGTGGGAGTAAAATTTCAGCTATTGTTTCATTAACTGATCACGCACCTTGGGGGGAAGAGGGGAAGGAAAAAAAAAAAAAAAAAAAAAAAATCTCCGCCCAGGCTGTCCTGCATCACCACATAACCAGCTGATCCCCTGTGGGGATACACAGTTGTTCAGGTTTAAAGTACACATAAAGGGAAAAAATACTATGTGGAAAATATTAAAGGCCCGGCTACCTTTGCAGGGGGAAAAGGAAGAGATTCTGTATATCTGATTGTCTCGGTTCCCTATAGGTGTAGATCTGCAGCTATCTATCTATTCTGAATACCAGTAGATTATGGACTTGGCTGCTCGTGCCTTCTTTGTGAAAACTGTTTATCTACATTAAATATACTTTGAATGTATTCTGAGGAATACACCCCCTGCCCGGCGGGCAGCGACACCATATGTTTATAGGTTCTCATCAGGTGTAGAACTGTAGCCTATAGGTGAACGCCAGCTGACTACCCACCTGGTAACCTACATGTTTAAACGAGAAAAAGACTGTTTGGTTTATCCTTCCCTCTAATTGGCTGGGTGGCTTGGGTTAAGACAACCTACCCTGTTATCCAGGTTGGAGTGACCACCGTTCAGAGTTGGGTTTCCCGAGAGCTCCCCGAGGGAAAGAGGGAAAATGCAGCAATTACGCTCAGCAAAGGACAAAGATAAAAATGCTCAGCAGACAGGCATGGCTGCGGCAGCAAGACTAGAACAATTTGCTCACTCAACAGGGCACATACTTGGGCAACCCACGTCGCAGTCTCCGCCAAAAAAGGGGACCCAGCCTAAAACCCAACAAGGAGAGAGAAAAAGCCAAGGGCAGAGTCAACCAAATGCCGTAACACCCAGAGCTCAGGGGGCAAAGGCACAGATACAGGGTGGTAAAAACACCATGCTACCAGATCAAAACCCTAAAGTAAATACAGAAACAGCCGGCCCCGTGGCAGGGCCTGCCCCGCCTATGGAGAAAGAACCTACATTAATGGATGTTTTCAGGGCAGTAAAAACCTCTAATGATTCACTTAAAGACCTGTGTGTACAGATGAGAGGAATTAAAGAGGACCTGGCACGGGTAAGACAAGATATGCAAAGGATTGCCGAGAGAACTACAGCACTGGAAGGCAGGATCAGCCAGGTGGAGGACGATGTTATTCCTCCGGTTAAAGAGATGAAGACTATAAGGGAACAGCTACATCGGCAAGCTATTAAATTGGAGGAAATTGAGAATAGGAGCCGAAGAGATAATATTAGGATAGTAGGACTGCCCGAGAAGAGCGAAGGATCTAACCCAACTGAATTCTTAGAAGGCTGGTTAATTGAGACTTTTGGGAGAGAATCCTTCTCAGGATCATTTAGCATAGAAAGAGCACATAGGGTGCCGTTCCGTCCACCACCAGAAGGAGGCTATCCACGAACCCTGTTAATGAAGGTCCTTAATTTTAAGGACAAAGTGACACTTCTACGAAAAGCTAGGGACAAGGGGAATATTTTCTTTAATGGGATTAAAGTTTCTTTTTATTCAGATTTTTCTCAGGAGCTCCAAAAACGTAGAGCAGAATTTATCCAGGTCAAACGGTCATTACAAAAATTCAAAATTCAGTATGCTCTTCTATACCCGGCCAAACTGAGGGTAATTGCCATGGGGGAAACCCGGTACTTTGAGGATCCAGGGGGGGTGGAAAAATGGGTGGAGGAAAACAGGGAAAGGTTGTTGGCACTGTGACACGCCATGCTACTCTGAATAGATTGCATAAAGGGGGGGGATGGGTTGGGGGGGGGGGGGAGGTTGCACAGAGGGCGGGCACGAGAGGATGATGATACGGGTGTATGTGAAGAAAGTGAAGAAAGGGTCAACAGTATGGGTTAAGGTCACTGGTAGCCCCTTGGGGGTTCACCTAGAGAGGTGGGGATGTGGGGAGGGGGGAGGGGGGGGTGGGGGGGGTATGGGTACTATTGCAGATCAAAGGTGTGTAAAAGGTTCAGGGAAAAAGGGTACATTCACTGATATAAAAGAGAGAATCATAGAGTATCATAGTAGATGCACAGTAGAGGGAAGAAAAAAGGAAGACACAAAGAGCTTTGAAGGGGGAATTATTAGGATAATATGTGAAAACACTGGTATAGAGATGAAACACGATTGGTTAAAAATATATATAGATACTGGGTGAAGTTTGATGCAAGCTAAAATATTAAGAATGGGGTCGTGGAATATAAGGGGTTTGGGCACAGCGGGTAAGAGGGCAATAGTGTTTTCAATGATGAGTAGCTTTGGGATTGACATGGTTTGCCTGCAGGAAACCCACTTAACAAAAGAAACAGCCCAGCAATTACAAAGGCAGAATGGGATATATCAATATCAGTACCACTCGGTTCATGGTTCATATAGTAGAGGGGTTAGTATAATGATTAAGAAAGGAGTGAATTTTTCCTGCACGCAGGCCATCTCAGACGAAATGGGCCGGTATATTTTTCTTTGTTGTCAAATTGAAGATAAAAAGATGGTGGTAGTAAATGTGTATGTACCCCCCCCCCCATTTAAAATGGAGATCATGCTTAAACTAAATGAGTTCCTGCTGGATAAGCAGGGAATACCAATTATAATAATAGGAGATTTCAACCAGGTATTGGATTACAATATGGATAGATTTCCAGCCCAGAGGACAGTGGAAACTACAAAGAAAGGGCAGCTGAGTCGGTTCATGGATGAGGTGGGTTGGATAGATTTCTGGAGGGTACGGAACCCTGACGTTCAGCAATTTTCTTGCTGGTCGGCCACGCATTCTACTCTCTCCAGAATCGACATGGTTATGGGAAATGATAAGGCACTGGAGTTGGTGGAAGAAGTTAAGTATTGGCCTAGGGGGATTTCAGATCACTCCCCCCTTACGCTTGGTCTAAAGATAGGGAGGGAGGATATACAGAGGGGGTGGAAAATTAACCCGTGTTGGTTTGAGATACTGAAAAATATAGATACCATTCCATCAACACTGAGAGAATTTATTGAAATCAATGCAAATACAGCAGAATCCGGGATTCTATGGGATACCCTGAAGGCCTTTCTGAGGGGATTATTAATTCAGCAGGTAGCGAAGTATAATAAGGGGGTAAGGGCACAAGAAGAAAATAAAAGGGGTGAAGCGGCTGCAGCGGAGGATAATTATATATTAGCCCCAACAGCGGAGGGGAAAAAAAAATGGCTGGAAAAACAACAGGAATATAAACTATGTGTAATACAGAGAGTTGAGACTAAACAGTTGTTACAGCGGCAGGAGGCCTTCATGGAAGGAGAGATGGTGGGGAGAATGTTAGCCCAGGTGGCAAGGGCGAACAGGGCCCCCAGTAATGTATTAGCAATTCGGAGTAGAGAAGGGGGGGTAACCTCGAATCCTAAAAGTATACTAGAAAGCTTTGAGGAGTTCTATAGGGACTTCTATTCCGCAAGGGTAAGGGGAGCTGGGAGAACAGTGATGGAGAGCTTCTTGGGGAATTTAGCACTTCCAAAAATAACACAGGAAGAAAGAGATGGTCTGGATTCCCCAATAACGCTCCCCGAACTTCAACAGGCTGTGGCTGATATGGCAAATCAAAAGTCGCCGGGTCCGGATGGTTTGCCAACAGAAACGTACAAACACTATGGAGATATCCTGCTTCCTGAACTATTGAAGGCCTTGGGGGGGGCAATGGAGGCGGGCTATCTCCCTGGTTCAATGAGAGAGGCAACCATCATTGTGCTCCATAAAGAAGGGAAGGACCCCCTAGATGCCGCCTCATATAGGCCAATTTCCCTTTTATGTACGGACGCTAAAATTTTAGCGAAAGTTATCTCAGCCAGAATGGATAAAGTTATCCCAAAATTAGTCCACCCTGATCAGTCTGGGTTTATAACAAATAGATCAACCAGTACAAACATAAGGAGAGCTTTTTTAAATATTCAAACACCAACAGATAATGAAGGGTTGAAGGCGATATTAGCATTAGATGTGACCAAAGCATTTGACTCCATAGAGTGGGAATATATTTGGCGCATCCTGGAAGAGTTTGGATTTGGGCCCAGGCTGATCGGGTGGATCAAAATGCTCTATGATAGACCGGTAGCCAGATTAAAAATAAATAATAGATTTTCAAATCAAATAAAATTAGAAAGGGGAACTAGGCAGGGGTGCCCTTTGTCACCCTTACTTTTTGCATTAGCAATGGAGCCCCTGGCGGAACATATCAGAAGGAGCCCTGAGATTGTGGGTTTTCGTAGGAGTATAGGAGAGGAACGTATAGCATTATATGCTGATGATATATTGCTCTTCTTGGGGGACATGGAACACTCTCTGGAAGAAGCAATGAAAGCTGTGGAGAGGTTTGGTAGCTTTACGGGCTTAGAGATCAACTGGACAAAGTCAGAGCTCCTTCCGATGGCCGAAATAGGGGAAGGGATATCATGGAACAGCCCTAAATTAGTAGTTGTAGACTCCCTTAAATACTTAGGGATCAGGATAACAAGGGACCCCAACCAATATGTGGATAATAATTTGATACCAATATTAGGGAAGTTTAGGGAGAAAATAAAAATTTGGAAATCTCTCCCACTGTCTAGAGCCGGGAGATGTTCATTAATAAAAATGATTTGGTTGCCCCAGCTATTGTACGTGCTTCACAATGCCCCTATATGGATCCCCAGAAAATGGTTTGATAAAATAGAGAGCCTGTTCAGGGAATTGGTCTGGAAAGGGGGACAGGCAAGAATACGGCTTCGTACTTTGCAATTGCCACTAGGGGAAGGGGGTCTTGCATTGCCCAATCCCGAGCTATACTATCTAGCCTCGCAATTACAACAATTAGCGGGATGCTGTGCTCAAGGGGGTGGGTCCCCTAACGGAAAAATCCTTTTAATGGGCGCCCGTCACGAGACCATAATAGAAACCGTAGAGGCAGGGTCATTTGGGTTTGTGAACCCAACAATAAAAATGGTTAGTAAAATATGGAAAGTCGTTAAAAAAAAGTTAAAGTATAGGGAGATTAATACATATACCCCAGTCTGGAACAATGGTAATTTACAGGAATTAAGTGTAATGGGTAAAATCAGGGAGTGGGAGAACAGGGGAATTAAAAAAGTGAGCCAATTGTACGAGGGCCAGTCCATCAAAAAATTCGAAGTATTAAAAGGTGAGTTCAATATCCCCCAGAATACACAGTTTAAGTATCTTCAAATTAAACACGCCCTAGAAGCCCAGTTCAGAAACCAACTTATGGTATGGGAAGAATTACCAGTGTTACAGGTTATTGGGATGCCAGGATCTACTAAAGGACTAATATCCATAATATATAAATTATTAAACAGAGGGACTCTAGGAGAAGAAAAGCTACCGGAGGTGAAAAAAAAATGGGAACAGGATGTAGGAGCTATCTCACAGGGACAATGGAAGAGAATATTAGAACTAAGCCCGATGATATCGGTTTCACCCGCACAGAGATTCTCGCACTTAATGCTACTTAATAGAGTGTACTATACCCCAAAGATGCTATGTAAATTTGGAAGAAGACCTAATGATAAATGCCCGAGGTGCCAGGGGTTGGGGGATCTTATCCACATGATGTGGAGATGCCCCAAGCTCTTTCGGTACTGGGAAGGGGTGATAGAAGTATTGAAGAGTATATACAACAGGGAATTGGAAAAGGAACCTGGATTTTGTATTTTGGGGTATAGACAGGAAAAGGGAGAAACGAAAAGTACAACAGTGGCAATATTAAGAGGCGTGTACCAAGCGAGGAAGTTGATAATGTTGAGATGGCAATCACAGGCGCCACCTACAGTAAAAAACTGGATTGACATAATGAATGAAACCATCCCGAAGGAGAGAGCCGCGTATATAAGGAGATACAATATGAAGGAATTTGAAAGGATGTGGAGACCGTGGGTAGAGGGAATACACCAGATACAGCTAGAATAGAGGGGGGGGGGGGGGGGGGGGGAAATGTAGCGTGGAAAGAGGGGGACAACGAGTTAGTTCAAATTTGGGAAGTCTCACTGTGTAGGCGGCTCCCTCCTTCCTAGTAGATGGAGTATAGACAGCTCCCCTTTTAAAAGAGGTATAAGTTGGAGATATGAATAATATGTATGTAAAAAGAATTTTATTTATTGAATATTGAGACGAAATGTAAATTATGTATTATTTTTGGACGGAAAAATTAATAAAGATTATAATTAAAAAAAAAAGATCTTTTTCAAATCTCCTTTATTCTAGGACAGATATTTAACTTGGCTAGACTGATATGCACATCTTCTCATTGCAATTTGAAAGATTAGGTGTTCATTACTAAACATGCATAAAATATAGTCACGCAACATTGAATGCATTGTTATAAAAGAAAGATATATATATATTTTTTTTATTCAGCTGTATGTTGAAATGGCGACATCTTGTGGAAAGTATCCGAAATACAGGTTGAGTTGAAACAGCAGAACAAGGTGTAATATTACTAAACATTTATAGCAGGTCCAGTAAGGTATTTTGAAAGCAGAGTGAATAATTAGGTAATCATTTTAAAAGGGTAGATAATATAAGATAAAAGTTGATGCAGTAAATTCTGCATGCATATATCCTAGTAAATAATTAAAAAAAGGTGTTGAGAACTTTACAAATTATGAAATGGGATTTCCTTATATAGGAACAGATATGTTACTTAAAATGCTAATTGTCTGGCTGTTATTCTCAACCTCTTTCTTCAGTACTTTTAGAAAAATTCAAAGATTCTTGCTGGATATTTGTTCCTAGTCAGTAATATAAAGTAATTGGGTCAGCGTGATAGTCAAGTTTACCAGCATTTTTAGAAGGGGAGGTCAGCAGTGGTAGCGTCCATATTTCTCTAAAGACAAGTTTTATTTTTTGGTGCTAACAAAAATAATACTAAACCTTTACACTTATCCAATAAATCCTATTAAGTGGTGTAGCTGTCCCTTTGAAAGTGAAATGTATGACACTATTAACAGAAACCATATATATAAAAAGTGATGTGTTTACCTTATGCCCATAAACCAAATGCGTTATAGCGAAAAAGTGTTAACCTGCTAATTCTCAGGCTTAAATAAACCAACAACTATCAACCAAATAAAGTCCACGTACCCCGTGAGTCCATTCACAACTATAAAAATTGAGATTATACATGTGTTCCCCAGAAGAATAAGTCCAACTGTAGTGCACAGATGTAATCATATCCCCTTCCACACCAACCAGATTAGCCAAAAATGGGATGGATGAGTCACAAATGGGATGGATAAGCCACAAATGGGATGGATGAGCCAAAACTGGGATGGATGAGCCACAAATGGGATGGACGAGCCACAAATGGGATGGATGAGGCCGAAATGGGATGGATGAGGCCGAAATGGGATGGATGAGGCAGAAATGTGATGGATGAGGCAATGCTGTGTGGGGTGGAGAAGGGGACACACAATGCTGGGTGGGGATGGTTTACAAATATAGCATTGAACACAAATAAATGTAAAAAAATATATTTAAAAAAATTTAATGAAAGATGCCAGATTTTATATATTGCAATTTAGTTTTTTTTTTTAAATTACCTTATCTTCGCATAGTTCCTTTGTTGTGCTGGTGCTGCTGTCACTCACTGTCCTAAGGTAAGCAGCCTGGAGCTGATGAAGTGGAGACTGAGACCCGTTGTCATTCAAAAAACACAGTGCAGAGGAAATGTGGGGCTGTGGTCCAGAGCTCTATATTCTTATGACAATCAAAGGGCATGGGAGGAGGAGCTATAGCATCATACACGGCCATGGCTCCTGTGCCTGCCAGCGTCTCCCCACAGGGATGTAGTCCCAGTGGTGGGAGCGCGCACACACGGTTTCCCCTTGAGAACGGCGCTGCAGACGGGGCACCCCAATAAAAGGCATTTTCAAGCGCAAATGAAGGATGAGGTGATTACCTACTACACTAAAGTAAAGAAGCAGGATTATGAAAAAAATTGCAAGGGTTTAGTATCCCTTTAAGGGTCCTGTTAAATAAATGACTAAAGGCAAAATTAAAAATGTTTATAAACCTATTATTGTAAATGACAATAACTATGTTTATAAAAAATATAATGGAGATAGCCAGGTAATACATGACAGATTGGTAAAGACAGATCAGTATGCCACACCGAACCCTATTACTACTTTTTTTGGGGCCACGTAATACTGGCTCATATCCATGTTTAAGTTGTACACAATGTAAGTACACAAACGTTTGTCACATCCACATAGAGGAGTCAGTATTACTATTAAAGGTTACCCTTGTGGTCTGCTTTATGTGGGTGAAACGACCCAAATAATTGCTCAAGATAAGTATTTAATCAGGCAAAAGATGGTACAACTACTCCTTGCTTGACAATTTGTAGAAAAGGGGCATGCAGTGTGACAACTCAAATTTATGGTCATTGATGGGATACAAAAAAAAAAAAGAGGGGTGGCAATCATGAGCTATTGTTAAGGAAACAAGAGGTGCAATGGATCCATTCTTTGGGCACTCTGTACCCTAAGAGGTTACATTCAGAACTGAAATTATATCTTTGTATAATTCGGTTGTTTTTTCTTTACCTTTCTTTTTTGTATAATATTCTAATATATTTGATAGAATTCCATTGATTGACCTCTGTTGATATATTTTGTCTTGATCCCATGGTAGTTTTGCTTTTTAGATTTTGTGAGTACAGGCCTGCACAGTGACAACACTATCTCCTTACTGCAATCCTCAATAGCTGCATTCCCCACATCAGGGCAGCCTGTGCTAGATACTACTATGAAGGACATGCTCCTGTTACTCTAATCCTCCATCATGACAAATCTATCTTTCCTGAGTTTTCACTGGAGCATATGGGAAATAGAGTGCAGTATATGGAAACCAAGATGGAGGAATGCACTGACACAGTGAATGATCTAGTTGATTTCTATACAGAACAAAAAGATGACAATCTGTGGATCAAAGCAAAGCTGGCAGACTTCAAGGACCACTTGTGCTGCAATAATATTAAAATATGTGGCATCCCCGAGTCCATCCCGCCCACAGAGTTGCACAAATATGCTAGTGCCATGTTTTCCACACTGCTGCCCTAATTATCTCCAATGGAGCTCATTATTCATCGTATTTTACAGTACCTAAACCATGCCACCTGGAAGAAGTTGTCCCCTAGTGATGTACTTCTGAGGATCCACTTTTATCGGGCCAAAGTACAAATCTTATCAAAAGCGAGGGAGGTATCAACCCTTCCAGCACCATATTCAGATATCCAACTATTTGCAGACCTATCACAATTCACCTTGCAAATGAGAAGATTACTGAAAACGGTAACAAAAGCCCTAACTAACCATAAGATAACCTACCGGTGGTGCCACCCAGAAAC